>OY282560.1:68714672-69115168 GCA_958295665.1 Tipula vernalis
GTGATTTTCTTCGAATCGAACTTTCTACGAAATGTATGGTATAGCAATTACAGGTCTCGTGACCTATCATTTAAGGTATCAAGAACCGCAATCGGAGCACAATTGCAGATTTCGGATTTTTACAGCTTTGAATCGGCTGAGCTATAGTAAGGTGATTTACTTCGAATCGAACTTTCTACGAAATGTATGGTATAGCAATTACAGGTCTCGTGACCTATCATTTAAGGTATCAAGAACCGCAATCGGAGCACAATTGCAGATTTCGGATTTTTACAGCTTTGAATCGGCTGAGCTATAGTAAGGTGATTTTCTTCGAATCGAACTTTCTACGAAATGTATGGTATAGCAATTACAGGTCTCGTGACCTATCATTTAAGGTATCAAGAACCGCAATCGGAGCACAATTGCAGATTTCGGATTTTTACAGCTTTGAATCGGCTGAGCTATAGTAAGGTGATTTTCTTCGAATCGAACTTTCTACGAAATGTATGGTATAGCAATTACAGGTCTCGTGACCTATCATTTAAGGTATCAAGAACCGCAATCGGAGCACAATTGCAGATTTCGGATTTTTACAGCTTTGAATCGGCTGAGCTATAGTAAGGTGATTTTCTTCGAATCGAACTTTCTACGAAATGTATGGTATAGCAATTACAGGTCTCGTGACCTATCATTTAAGGTATCAAGAACCGCAATCGGAGCACAATTGCAGATTTCGGATTTTTACAGCTTTGAATCGGCTGAGCTATAGTAAGGTGATTTTCTTCGAATCGAACTTTCTACGAAATGTATGGTATAGCAATTACAGGTCTCGTGACCTATCATTTAAGGTATCAAGAACCGCAATCGGAGCACAATTGCAGATTTCGGATTTTTACAGCTTTGAATCGGCTGAGCTATAGTAAGGTGATTTTCTTCGAATCGAACTTTCTACGAAATGTATGGTATAGCAATTACAGGTCTCGTGACCTATCATTTAAGGTATCAAGAACCGCAATCGGAGCACAATTGCAGATTTCGGATTTTTACAGCTTTGAATCGGCTGAGCTATAGTAAGGTGATATTCTTCGAATCGAACTTTCTACGAAATGTATGGTATAGCAATTACAGGTCTCGTGACCTATCATTTAAGGTATCAAGAACCGCAATCGGAGCACAATTGCAGATTTCGGATTTTTACAGCTTTGAATCGGCTGAGCTATAGTAAGGTGATTTTCTTCGAATCGAACTTTCTACGAAATGTATGGTATAGCAATTACAGGTCTCGTGACCTATCATTTAAGGTATCAAGAACCGCAATCGGAGCACAATTGCAGATTTCGGATTTTTACAGCTTTGAATCGGCTGAGCTATAGTAAGGTGATTTTCTTCGAATCGAACTTTCTACGAAATGTATGGTATAGCAATTACAGGTCTCGTGACCTATCATTTAAGGTATCAAGAACCGCAATCGGAGCACAATTGCAGATTTCGGATTTTTACAGCTTTGAATCGGCTGAGCTATAGTAAGGTGATTTTCTTCGAATCGAACTTTCTACGAAATGTATGGTATAGCAATTACAGGTCTCGTGACCTATCATTTAAGGTATCAAGAACCGCAATCGGAGCACAATTGCAGATTTCGGATTTTTACAGCTTTGAATCGGCTGAGCTATAGTAAGGTGATTTACTTCGAATCGAACTTTCTACGAAATGTATGGTATAGCAATTACAGGTCTCGTGACCTATCATTTAAGGTATCAAGAACCGCAATCGGAGCACAATTGCAGATTTCGGATTTTTACAGCTTTGAATCGGCTGAGCTATAGTAAGGTGATTTTCTTCGAATCGAACTTTCTACGAAATGTATGGTATAGCAATTACAGGTCTCGTGACCTATCATTTAAGGTATCAAGAACCGCAATCGGAGCACAATTGCAGATTTCGGATTTTTACAGCTTTGAATCGGCTGAGCTATAGTAAGGTGATTTTCTTCGAATCGAACTTTCTACGAAATGTATGGTATAGCAATTACAGGTCTCGTGACCTATCATTTAAGGTATCAAGAACCGCAATCGGAGCACAATTGCAGATTTCGGATTTTTACAGCTTTGAATCGGCTGAGCTATAGTAAGGTGATTTACTTCGAATCGAACTTTCTACGAAATGTATGGTATAGCAATTACAGGTCTCGTGACCTATCATTTAAGGTATCAAGAACCGCAATCGGAGCACAATTGCAGATTTCGGATTTTTACAGCTTTGAATCGGCTGAGCTATAGTAAGGTGATTTTCTTCGAATCGAACTTTCTACGAAATGTATGGTATAGCAATTACAGGTCTCGTGACCTATCATTTAAGGTATCAAGAACCGCAATCGGAGCACAATTGCAGATTTCGGATTTTTACAGCTTTGAATCGGCTGAGCTATAGTAAGGTGATTTTCTTCGAATCGAACTTTCTACGAAATGTATGGTATAGCAATTACAGGTCTCGTGACCTATCATTTAAGGTATCAAGAACCGCAATCGGAGCACAATTGCAGATTTCGGATTTTTACAGCTTTGAATCGGCTGAGCTATAGTAAGGTGATTTACTTCGAATCGAACTTTCTACGAAATGTATGGTATAGCAATTACAGGTCTCGTGACCTATCATTTAAGGTATCAAGAACCGCAATCGGAGCACAATTGCAGATTTCGGATTTTTACAGCTTTGAATCGGCTGAGCTATAGTAAGGTGATTTTCTTCGAATCGAACTTTCTACGAAATGTATGGTATAGCAATTACAGGTCTCGTGACCTATCATTTAAGGTATCAAGAACCGCAATCGGAGCACAATTGCAGATTTCGGATTTTTACAGCTTTGAATCGGCTGAGCTATAGTAAGGTGATTTTCTTCGAATCGAACTTTCTACGAAATGTATGGTATAGCAATTACAGGTCTCGTGACCTATCATTTAAGGTATCAAGAACCGCAATCGGAGCACAATTGCAGATTTCGGATTTTTTACAGCTTTGAATCGGCTGAGCTATAGTAAGGTGATTTTCTTCGAATCGAACTTTCTACGAAATGTATGGTATAGCAATTACAGGTCTCGTGACCTATCATTTAAGGTATCAAGAACCGCAATCGGAGCACAATTGCAGATTTCGGATTTTTACAGCTTTGAATCGGCTGAGCTATAGTAAGGTGATTTTCTTCGAATCGAACTTTCTACGAAATGTATGGTATAGCAATTACAGGTCTCGTGACCTATCATTTAAGGTATCAAGAACCGCAATCGGAGCACAATTGCAGATTTCGGATTTTTACAGCTTTGAATCGGCTGAGCTATAGTAAGGTGATTTTCTTCGAATCGAACTTTCTACGAAATGTATGGTATAGCAATTACAGGTCTCGTGACCTATCATTTAAGGTATCAAGAACCGCAATCGGAGCACAATTGCAGATTTCGGATTTTTACAGCTTTGAATCGGCTGAGCTATAGTAAGGTGATTTACTTCGAATCGAACTTTCTACGAAATGTATGGTATAGCAATTACAGGTCTCGTGACCTATCATTTAAGGTATCAAGAACCGCAATCGGAGCACAATTGCAGATTTCGGATTTTTACAGCTTTGAATCGGCTGAGCTATAGTAAGGTGATTTACTTCGAACCGAACTTTCTACGAAATGTATGGTATAGCAATTACAGGTCTCGTGACCTATCATTTAAGGTATCAAGAACCGCAATCGGAGCACAATTGCAGATTTCGGATTTTTACAGCTTTGAATCGGCTGAGCTATAGTAAGGTGATTTTCTTCGAATCGAACTTTCTACGAAATGTATGGTATAGCAATTACAGGTCTCGTGACCTATCATTTAAGGTATCAAGAACCGCAATCGGAGCACAATTGCAGATTTCGGATTTTTACAGCTTTGAATCGGCTGAGCTATAGTAAGGTGATTTTCTTCGAATCGAACTTTCTACGAAATGTATGGTATAGCAATTACAGGTCTCGTGACCTATCATTTAAGGTATCAAGAACCGCAATCGGAGCACAATTGCAGATTTCGGATTTTTACAGCTTTGAATCGGCTGAGCTATAGTAAGGTGATTTTCTTCGAATCGAACTTTCTACGAAATGTATGGTATAGCAATTACAGGTCTCGTGACCTATCATTTAAGGTATCAAGAACCGCAATCGGAGCACAATTGCAGATTTCGGATTTTTACAGCTTTGAATCGGCTGAGCTATAGTAAGGTGATTTACTTCGAATCGAACTTTCTACGAAATGTATGGTATAGCAATTACAGGTCTCGTGACCTATCATTTAAGGTATCAAGAACCGCAATCGGAGCACAATTGCAGATTTCGGATTTTTACAGCTTTGAATCGGCTGAGCTATAGTAAGGTGATTTTCTTCGAATCGAACTTTCTACGAAATGTATGGTATAGCAATTACAGGTCTCGTGACCTATCATTTAAGGTATCAAGAACCGCAATCGGAGCACAATTGCAGATTTCGGATTTTTACAGCTTTGAATCGGCTGAGCTATAGTAAGGTGATTTTCTTCGAATCGAACTTTCTACGAAATGTATGGTATAGCAATTACAGGTCTCGTGACCTATCATTTAAGGTATCAAGAACCGCAATCGGAGCACAATTGCAGATTTCGGATTTTTACAGCTTTGAATCGGCTGAGCTATAGTAAGGTGATTTACTTCGAATCGAACTTTCTACGAAATGTATGGTATAGCAATTACAGGTCTCGTGACCTATCATTTAAGGTATCAAGAACCGCAATCGGAGCACAATTCCAGATTTCGGATTTTTACAGCTTTGAATCGGCTGAGCTATATTAAGGTGATTTACTTCGAATCGAACTTTCTACGAAATGTATGGTATAGCAATTACAGGTCTCGTGACCTATCATTTAAGGTATCAAGAACCGCAATCGGAGCACAATTGCAGATTTCGGATTTTTACAGCTTTGAATCGGCTGAGCTATAGTAAGGTGATTTTCTTCGAATCGAACTTTCTACGAAATGTATGGTATAGCAATTACAGGTCTCGTGACCTATCATTTAAGGTATCAAGAACCGCAATCGGAGCACAATTGCAGATTTCGGATTTTTACAGCTTTGAATCGGCTGAGCTATAGTAAGGTGATTTACTTCGAATCGAACTTTCTACGAAATGTATGGTATAGCAATTACAGGTCTCGTGACCTATCATTTAAGGTATCAAGAACCGCAATCGGAGCACAATTGCAGATTTCGGATTTTTACAGCTTTGAATCGGCTGAGCTATAGTAAGGTGATTTTCTTCGAATCGAACTTTCTACGAAATGTATGGTATAGCAATTACAGGTCTCGTGACCTATCATTTAAGGTATCAAGAACCGCAATCGGAGCACAATTGCAGATTTCGGATTTTTACAGCTTTGAATCGGCTGAGCTATAGTAAGGTGATTTTCTTCGAATCGAACTTTCTACGAAATGTATGGTATAGCAATTACAGGTCTCGTGACCTATCATTTAAGGTATCAAGAACCGCAATCGGAGCACAATTGCAGATTTCGGATTTTTACAGCTTTGAATCGGCTGAGCTATAGTAAGGTGATTTACTTCGAATCGAACTTTCTACGAAATGTATGGTATAGCAATTACAGGTCTCGTGACCTATCATTTAAGGTATCAAGAACCGCAATCGGAGCACAATTGCAGATTTCGGATTTTTACAGCTTTGAATCGGCTGAGCTATAGTAAGGTGATTTTCTTCGAATCGAACTTTCTACGAAATGTATGGTATAGCAATTACAGGTCTCGTGACCTATCATTTAAGGTATCAAGAACCGCAATCGGAGCACAATTGCAGATTTCGGATTTTTACAGCTTTGAATCGGCTGAGCTATAGTAAGGTGATTTTCTTCGAATCGAACTTTCTACGAAATGTATGGTATAGCAATTACAGGTCTCGTGACCTATCATTTAAGGTATCAAGAACCGCAATCGGAGCACAATTGCAGATTTCGGATTTTTACAGCTTTGAATCGGCTGAGCTATAGTAAGGTGATTTTCTTCGAATCGAACTTTCTACGAAATGTATGGTATAGCAATTACAGGTCTCGTGACCTATCATTTAAGGTATCAAGAACCGCAATCGGAGCACAATTGCAGATTTCGGATTTTTACAGCTTTGAATCGGCTGAGCTATAGTAAGGTGATTTTCTTCGAATCGAACTTTCTACGAAATGTATGGTATAGCAATTACAGGTCTCGTGACCTATCATTTAAGGTATCAAGAACCGCAATCGGAGCACAATTGCAGATTTCGGATTTTTACAGCTTTGAATCGGCTGAGCTATAGTAAGGTGATTTACTTCGAATCGAACTTTCTACGAAATGTATGGTATAGCAATTACAGGTCTCGTGACCTATCATTTAAGGTATCAAGAACCGCAATCGGAGCACAATTGCAGATTTCGGATTTTTACAGCTTTGAATCGGCTGAGCTATAGTAAGGTGATTTTCTTCGAATCGAACTTTCTACGAAATGTATGGTATAGCAATTACAGGTCTCGTGACCTATCATTTAAGGTATCAAGAACCGCAATCGGAGCACAATTGCAGATTTCGGATTTTTACAGCTTTGAATCGGCTGAGCTATAGTAAGGTGATTTTCTTCGAATCGAACTTTCTACGAAATGTATGGTATAGCAATTACAGGTCTCGTGACCTATCATTTAAGGTATCAAGAACCGCAATCGGAGCACAATTGCAGATTTCGGATTTTTACAGCTTTGAATCGGCTGAGCTATAGTAAGGTGATTTTCTTCGAATCGAACTTTCTACGAAATGTATGGTATAGCAATTACAGGTCTCGTGACCTATCATTTAAGGTATCAAGAACCGCAATCGGAGCACAATTGCAGATTTCGGATTTTTACAGCTTTGAATCGGCTGAGCTATAGTAAGGTGATTTTCTTCGAATCGAACTTTCTACGAAATGTATGGTATAGCAATTACAGGTCTCGTGACCTATCATTTAAGGTATCAAGAACCGCAATCGGAGCACAATTGCAGATTTCGGATTTTTACAGCTTTGAATCGGCTGAGCTATAGTAAGGTGATTTTCTTCGAATCGAACTTTCTACGAAATGTATGGTATAGCAATTACAGGTCTCGTGACCTATCATTTAAGGTATCAAGAACCGCAATCGGAGCACAATTGCAGATTTCGGATTTTTACAGCTTTGAATCGGCTGAGCTATAGTAAGGTGATTTACTTCGAATCGAACTTTCTACGAAATGTATGGTATAGCAATTACAGGTCTCGTGACCTATCATTTAAGGTATCAAGAACCGCAATCGGAGCACAATTGCAGATTTCGGATTTTTACAGCTTTGAATCGGCTGAGCTATAGTAAGGTGATTTACTTCGAATCGAACTTTCTACGAAATGTATGGTATAGCAATTACAGGTCTCGTGACCTATCATTTAAGGTATCAAGAACCGCAATCGGAGCACAATTGCAGATTTCGGATTTTTACAGCTTTGAATCGGCTGAGCTATAGTAAGGTGATTTTCTTCGAATCGAACTTTCTACGAAATGTATGGTATAGCAATTACAGGTCTCGTGACCTATCATTTAAGGTATCAAGAACCGCAATCGGAGCACAATTGCAGATTTCGGATTTTTACAGCTTTGAATCGGCTGAGCTATAGTAAGGTGATTTTCTTCGAATCGAACTTTCTACGAAATGTATGGTATAGCAATTACAGGTCTCGTGACCTATCATTTAAGGTATCAAGAACCGCAATCGGAGCACAATTGCAGATTTCGGATTTTTACAGCTTTGAATCGGCTGAGCTATAGTAAGGTGATTTTCTTCGAATCGAACTTTCTACGAAATGTATGGTATAGCAATTACAGGTCTCGTGACCTATCATTTAAGGTATCAAGAACCGCAATCGGAGCACAATTGCAGATTTCGGATTTTTACAGCTTTGAATCGGCTGAGCTATAGTAAGGTGATTTACTTCGAATCGAACTTTCTACGAAATGTATGGTATAGCAATTACAGGTCTCGTGACCTATCATTTAAGGTATCAAGAACCGCAATCGGAGCACAATTGCAGATTTCGGATTTTTACAGCTTTGAATCGGCTGAGCTATAGTAAGGTGATTTTCTTCGAATCGAACTTTCTACGAAATGTATGGTATAGCAATTACAGGTCTCGTGACCTATCATTTAAGGTATCAAGAACCGCAATCGGAGCACAATTGCAGATTTCGGATTTTTACAGCTTTGAATCGGCTGAGCTATAGTAAGGTGATTTACTTCGAATCGAACTTTCTACGAAATGTATGGTATAGCAATTACAGGTCTCGTGACCTATCATTTAAGGTATCAAGAACCGCAATCGGAGCACAATTGCAGATTTCGGATTTTTACAGCTTTGAATCGGCTGAGCTATAGTAAGGTGATTTTCTTCGAATCGAACTTTCTACGAAATGTATGGTATAGCAATTACAGGTCTCGTGACCTATCATTTAAGGTATCAAGAACCGCAATCGGAGCACAATTGCAGATTTCGGATTTTTACAGCTTTGAATCGGCTGAGCTATAGTAAGGTGATTTACTTCGAATCGAACTTTCTACGAAATGTATGGTATAGCAATTACAGGTCTCGTGACCTATCATTTAAGGTATCAAGAACCGCAATCGGAGCACAATTGCAGATTTCGGATTTTTACAGCTTTGAATCGGCTGAGCTATAGTAAGGTGATTTACTTCGAATCGAACTTTCTACGAAATGTATGGTATAGCAATTACAGGTCTCGTGACCTACATTTAAGGTATCAAGAACCGCAATCGGAGCACAATTGCAGATTTCGGATTTTTACAGCTTTGAATCGGCTGAGCTATAGTAAGGTGATTTTCTTCGAATCGAACTTTCTACGAAATGTATGGTATAGCAATTACAGGTCTCGTGACCTATCATTTAAGGTATCAAGAACCGCAATCGGAGCACAATTGCAGATTTCGGATTTTTACAGCTTTGAATCGGCTGAGCTATAGTAAGGTGATTTTCTTCGAATCGAACTTTCTACGAAATGTATGGTATAGCAATTACAGGTCTCGTGACCTATCATTTAAGGTATCAAGAACCGCAATCGGAGCACAATTGCAGATTTCGGATTTTTACAGCTTTGAATCGGCTGAGCTATAGTAAGGTGATTTACTTCGAATCGAACTTTCTACGAAATGTATGGTATAGCAATTACAGGTCTCGTGACCTATCATTTAAGGTATCAAGAACCGCAATCGGAGCACAATTGCAGATTTCGGATTTTTACAGCTTTGAATCGGCTGAGCTATAGTAAGGTGATTTACTTCGAATCGAACTTTCTACGAAATGTATGGTATAGCAATTACAGGTCTCGTGACCTACATTTAAGGTATCAAGAACCGCAATCGGAGCACAATTGCAGATTTCGGATTTTTACAGCTTTGAATCGGCTGAGCTATAGTAAGGTGATTTTCTTCGAATCGAACTTTCTACGAAATGTATGGTATAGCAATTACAGGTCTCGTGACCTATCATTTAAGGTATCAAGAACCGCAATCGGAGCACAATTGCAGATTTCGGATTTTTACAGCTTTGAATCGGCTGAGCTATAGTAAGGTGATTTTCTTCGAATCGAACTTTCTACGAAATGTATGGTATAGCAATTACAGGTCTCGTGACCTATCATTTAAGGTATCAAGAACCGCAATCGGAGCACAATTGCAGATTTCGGATTTTTACAGCTTTGAATCGGCTGAGCTATAGTAAGGTGATTTACTTCGAATCGAACTTTCTACGAAATGTATGGTATAGCAATTACAGGTCTCGTGACCTATCATTTAAGGTATCAAGAACCGCAATCGGAGCACAATTGCAGATTTCGGATTTTTACAGCTTTGAATCGGCTGAGCTATAGTAAGGTGATTTTCTTCGAATCGAACTTTCTACGAAATGTATGGTATAGCAATTACAGGTCTCGTGACCTATCATTTAAGGTATCAAGAACCGCAATCGGAGCACAATTGCAGATTTCGGATTTTTACAGCTTTGAATCGGCTGAGCTATAGTAAGGTGATTTACTTCGAATCGAACTTTCTACGAAATGTATGGTATAGCAATTACAGGTCTCGTGACCTATCATTTAAGGTATCAAGAACCGCAATCGGAGCACAATTGCAGATTTCGGATTTTTACAGCTTTGAATCGGCTGAGCTATAGTAAGGTGATTTTCTTCGAATCGAACTTTCTACGAAATGTATGGTATAGCAATTACAGGTCTCGTGACCTATCATTTAAGGTATCAAGAACCGCAATCGGAGCACAATTGCAGATTTCGGATTTTTACAGCTTTGAATCGGCTGAGCTATAGTAAGGTGATTTACTTCGAATCGAACTTTCTACGAAATGTATGGTATAGCAATTACAGGTCTCGTGACCTATCATTTAAGGTATCAAGAACCGCAATCGGAGCACAATTGCAGATTTCGGATTTTTACAGCTTTGAATCGGCTGAGCTATAGTAAGGTGATTTTCTTCGAATCGAACTTTCTACGAAATGTATGGTATAGCAATTACAGGTCTCGTGACCTATCATTTAAGGTATCAAGAACCGCAATCGGAGCACAATTGCAGATTTCGGATTTTTACAGCTTTGAATCGGCTGAGCTATAGTAAGGTGATTTACTTCGAATCGAACTTTCTACGAAATGTATGGTATAGCAATTACAGGTCTCGTGACCTATCATTTAAGGTATCAAGAACCGCAATCGGAGCACAATTGCAGATTTCGGATTTTTACAGCTTTGAATCGGCTGAGCTATAGTAAGGTGATTTACTTCGAATCGAACTTTCTACGAAATGTATGGTATAGCAATTACAGGTCTCGTGACCTACATTTAAGGTATCAAGAACCGCAATCGGAGCACAATTGCAGATTTCGGATTTTTACAGCTTTGAATCGGCTGAGCTATAGTAAGGTGATTTTCTTCGAATCGAACTTTCTACGAAATGTATGGTATAGCAATTACAGGTCTCGTGACCTATCATTTAAGGTATCAAGAACCGCAATCGGAGCACAATTGCAGATTTCGGATTTTTACAGCTTTGAATCGGCTGAGCTATAGTAAGGTGATTTTCTTCGAATCGAACTTTCTACGAAATGTATGGTATAGCAATTACAGGTCTCGTGACCTATCATTTAAGGTATCAAGAACCGCAATCGGAGCACAATTGCAGATTTCGGATTTTTACAGCTTTGAATCGGCTGAGCTATAGTAAGGTGATTTACTTCGAATCGAACTTTCTACGAAATGTATGGTATAGCAATTACAGGTCTCGTGACCTATCATTTAAGGTATCAAGAACCGCAATCGGAGCACAATTGCAGATTTCGGATTTTTACAGCTTTGAATCGGCTGAGCTATAGTAAGGTGATTTTCTTCGAATCGAACTTTCTACGAAATGTATGGTATAGCAATTACAGGTCTCGTGACCTATCATTTAAGGTATCAAGAACCGCAATCGGAGCACAATTGCAGATTTCGGATTTTTACAGCTTTGAATCGGCTGAGCTATAGTAAGGTGATTTTCTTCGAATCGAACTTTCTACGAAATGTATGGTATAGCAATTACAGGTCTCGTGACCTATCATTTAAGGTATCAAGAACCGCAATCGGAGCACAATTGCAGATTTCGGATTTTTACAGCTTTGAATCGGCTGAGCTATAGTAAGGTGATTTACTTCGAATCGAACTTTCTACGAAATGTATGGTATAGCAATTACAGGTCTCGTGACCTATCATTTAAGGTATCAAGAACCGCAATCGGAGCACAATTGCAGATTTCGGATTTTTACAGCTTTGAATCGGCTGAGCTATAGTAAGGTGATTTTCTTCGAATCGAACTTTCTACGAAATGTATGGTATAGCAATTACAGGTCTCGTGACCTATCATTTAAGGTATCAAGAACCGCAATCGGAGCACAATTGCAGATTTCGGATTTTTACAGCTTTGAATCGGCTGAGCTATAGTAAGGTGATTTACTTCGAATCGAACTTTCTACGAAATGTATGGTATAGCAATTACAGGTCTCGTGACCTATCATTTAAGGTATCAAGAACCGCAATCGGAGCACAATTGCAGATTTCGGATTTTTACAGCTTTGAATCGGCTGAGCTATAGTAAGGTGATTTTCTTCGAATCGAACTTTCTACGAAATGTATGGTATAGCAATTACAGGTCTCGTGACCTATCATTTAAGGTATCAAGAACCGCAATCGGAGCACAATTGCAGATTTCGGATTTTTACAGCTTTGAATCGGCTGAGCTATAGTAAGGTGATTTACTTCGAATCGAACTTTCTACGAAATGTATGGTATAGCAATTACAGGTCTCGTGACCTATCATTTAAGGTATCAAGAACCGCAATCGGAGCACAATTGCAGATTTCGGATTTTTACAGCTTTGAATCGGCTGAGCTATAGTAAGGTGATTTTCTTCGAATCGAACTTTCTACGAAATGTATGGTATAGCAATTACAGGTCTCGTGACCTATCATTTAAGGTATCAAGAACCGCAATCGGAGCACAATTGCAGATTTCGGATTTTTACAGCTTTGAATCGGCTGAGCTATAGTAAGGTGATTTACTTCGAATCGAACTTTCTACGAAATGTATGGTATAGCAATTACAGGTCTCGTGACCTATCATTTAAGGTATCAAGAACCGCAATCGGAGCACAATTGCAGATTTCGGATTTTTACAGCTTTGAATCGGCTGAGCTATAGTAAGGTGATTTTCTTCGAATCGAACTTTCTACGAAATGTATGGTATAGCAATTACAGGTCTCGTGACCTATCATTTAAGGTATCAAGAACCGCAATCGGAGCACAATTGCAGATTTCGGATTTTTACAGCTTTGAATCGGCTGAGCTATAGTAAGGTGATTTACTTCGAATCGAACTTTCTACGAAATGTATGGTATAGCAATTACAGGTCTCGTGACCTATCATTTAAGGTATCAAGAACCGCAATCGGAGCACAATTGCAGATTTCGGATTTTTACAGCTTTGAATCGGCTGAGCTATAGTAAGGTGATTTTCTTCGAATCGAACTTTCTACGAAATGTATGGTATAGCAATTACAGGTCTCGTGACCTATCATTTAAGGTATCAAGAACCGCAATCGGAGCACAATTGCAGATTTCGGATTTTTACAGCTTTGAATCGGCTGAGCTATAGTAAGGTGATTTTCTTCGAATCGAACTTTCTACGAAATGTATGGTATAGCAATTACAGGTCTCGTGACCTATCATTTAAGGTATCAAGAACCGCAATCGGAGCACAATTGCAGATTTCGGATTTTTACAGCTTTGAATCGGCTGAGCTATAGTAAGGTGATTTTCTTCGAATCGAACTTTCTACGAAATGTATGGTATAGCAATTACAGGTCTCGTGACCTATCATTTAAGGTATCAAGAACCGCAATCGGAGCACAATTGCAGATTTCGGATTTTTACAGCTTTGAATCGGCTGAGCTATAGTAAGGTGATTTTCTTCGAATCGAACTTTCTACGAAATGTATGGTATAGCAATTACAGGTCTCGTGACCTATCATTTAAGGTATCAAGAACCGCAATCGGAGCACAATTGCAGATTTCGGATTTTTACAGCTTTGAATCGGCTGAGCTATAGTAAGGTGATTTTCTTCGAATCGAACTTTCTACGAAATGTATGGTATAGCAATTACAGGTCTCGTGACCTATCATTTAAGGTATCAAGAACCGCAATCGGAGCACAATTGCAGATTTCGGATTTTTACAGCTTTGAATCGGCTGAGCTATAGTAAGGTGATTTTCTTCGAATCGAACTTTCTACGAAATGTATGGTATAGCAATTACAGGTCTCGTGACCTATCATTTAAGGTATCAAGAACCGCAATCGGAGCACAATTGCAGATTTCGGATTTTTACAGCTTTGAATCGGCTGAGCTATAGTAAGGTGATTTACTTCGAATCGAACTTTCTACGAAATGTATGGTATAGCAATTACAGGTCTCGTGACCTATCATTTAAGGTATCAAGAACCGCAATCGGAGCACAATTGCAGATTTCGGATTTTTACAGCTTTGAATCGGCTGAGCTATAGTAAGGTGATTTACTTCGAATCGAACTTTCTACGAAATGTATGGTATAGCAATTACAGGTCTCGTGACCTATCATTTAAGGTATCAAGAACCGCAATCGGAGCACAATTGCAGATTTCGGATTTTTACAGCTTTGAATCGGCTGAGCTATAGTAAGGTGATTTTCTTCGAATCGAACTTTCTACGAAATGTATGGTATAGCAATTACAGGTCTCGTGACCTATCATTTAAGGTATCAAGAACCGCAATCGGAGCACAATTGCAGATTTCGGATTTTTACAGCTTTGAATCGGCTGAGCTATAGTAAGGTGATTTTCTTCGAATCGAACTTTCTACGAAATGTATGGTATAGCAATTACAGGTCTCGTGACCTATCATTTAAGGTATCAAGAACCGCAATCGGAGCACAATTGCAGATTTCGGATTTTTACAGCTTTGAATCGGCTGAGCTATAGTAAGGTGATTTTCTTCGAATCGAACTTTCTACGAAATGTATGGTATAGCAATTACAGGTCTCGTGACCTATCATTTAAGGTATCAAGAACCGCAATCGGAGCACAATTGCAGATTTCGGATTTTTACAGCTTTGAATCGGCTGAGCTATAGTAAGGTGATTTTCTTCGAATCGAACTTTCTACGAAATGTATGGTATAGCAATTACAGGTCTCGTGACCTATCATTTAAGGTATCAAGAACCGCAATCGGAGCACAATTGCAGATTTCGGATTTTTACAGCTTTGAATCGGCTGAGCTATAGTAAGGTGATTTACTTCGAATCGAACTTTCTACGAAATGTATGGTATAGCAATTACAGGTCTCGTGACCTATCATTTAAGGTATCAAGAACCGCAATCGGAGCACAATTGCAGATTTCGGATTTTTACAGCTTTGAATCGGCTGAGCTATAGTAAGGTGATTTTCTTCGAATCGAACTTTCTACGAAATGTATGGTATAGCAATTACAGGTCTCGTGACCTATCATTTAAGGTATCAAGAACCGCAATCGGAGCACAATTGCAGATTTCGGATTTTTACAGCTTTGAATCGGCTGAGCTATAGTAAGGTGATTTTCTTCGAATCGAACTTTCTACGAAATGTATGGTATAGCAATTACAGGTCTCGTGACCTATCATTTAAGGTATCAAGAACCGCAATCGGAGCACAATTGCAGATTTCGGATTTTTACAGCTTTGAATCGGCTGAGCTATAGTAAGGTGATTTTCTTCGAATCGAACTTTCTACGAAATGTATGGTATAGCAATTACAGGTCTCGTGACCTATCATTTAAGGTATCAAGAACCGCAATCGGAGCACAATTGCAGATTTCGGATTTTTACAGCTTTGAATCGGCTGAGCTATAGTAAGGTGATTTACTTCGAATCGAACTTTCTACGAAATGTATGGTATAGCAATTACAGGTCTCGTGACCTATCATTTAAGGTATCAAGAACCGCAATCGGAGCACAATTGCAGATTTCGGATTTTTACAGCTTTGAATCGGCTGAGCTATAGTAAGGTGATTTTCTTCGAATCGAACTTTCTACGAAATGTATGGTATAGCAATTACAGGTCTCGTGACCTATCATTTAAGGTATCAAGAACCGCAATCGGAGCACAATTGCAGATTTCGGATTTTTACAGCTTTGAATCGGCTGAGCTATAGTAAGGTGATTTTCTTCGAATCGAACTTTCTACGAAATGTATGGTATAGCAATTACAGGTCTCGTGACCTATCATTTAAGGTATCAAGAACCGCAATCGGAGCACAATTGCAGATTTCGGATTTTTACAGCTTTGAATCGGCTGAGCTATAGTAAGGTGATTTTCTTCGAATCGAACTTTCTACGAAATGTATGGTATAGCAATTACAGGTCTCGTGACCTATCATTTAAGGTATCAAGAACCGCAATCGGAGCACAATTGCAGATTTCGGATTTTTACAGCTTTGAATCGGCTGAGCTATAGTAAGGTGATTTTCTTCGAATCGAACTTTCTACGAAATGTATGGTATAGCAATTACAGGTCTCGTGACCTATCATTTAAGGTATCAAGAACCGCAATCGGAGCACAATTGCAGATTTCGGATTTTTACAGCTTTGAATCGGCTGAGCTATAGTAAGGTGATTTACTTCGAATCGAACTTTCTACGAAATGTATGGTATAGCAATTACAGGTCTCGTGACCTATCATTTAAGGTATCAAGAACCGCAATCGGAGCACAATTGCAGATTTCGGATTTTTACAGCTTTGAATCGGCTGAGCTATAGTAAGGTGATTTTCTTCGAATCGAACTTTCTACGAAATGTATGGTATAGCAATTACAGGTCTCGTGACCTATCATTTAAGGTATCAAGAACCGCAATCGGAGCACAATTGCAGATTTCGGATTTTTACAGCTTTGAATCGGCTGAGCTATAGTAAGGTGATTTTCTTCGAATCGAACTTTCTACGAAATGTATGGTATAGCAATTACAGGTCTCGTGACCTATCATTTAAGGTATCAAGAACCGCAATCGGAGCACAATTGCAGATTTCGGATTTTTACAGCTTTGAATCGGCTGAGCTATAGTAAGGTGATTTTCTTCGAATCGAACTTTCTACGAAATGTATGGTATAGCAATTACAGGTCTCGTGACCTATCATTTAAGGTATCAAGAACCGCAATCGGAGCACAATTGCAGATTTCGGATTTTTACAGCTTTGAATCGGCTGAGCTATAGTAAGGTGATTTTCTTCGAATCGAACTTTCTACGAAATGTATGGTATAGCAATTACAGGTCTCGTGACCTATCATTTAAGGTATCAAGAACCGCAATCGGAGCACAATTGCAGATTTCGGATTTTTACAGCTTTGAATCGGCTGAGCTATAGTAAGGTGATTTACTTCGAATCGAACTTTCTACGAAATGTATGGTATAGCAATTACAGGTCTCGTGACCTATCATTTAAGGTATCAAGAACCGCAATCGGAGCACAATTGCAGATTTCGGATTTTTACAGCTTTGAATCGGCTGAGCTATAGTAAGGTGATTTTCTTCGAATCGAACTTTCTACGAAATGTATGGTATAGCAATTACAGGTCTCGTGACCTATCATTTAAGGTATCAAGAACCGCAATCGGAGCACAATTGCAGATTTCGGATTTTTACAGCTTTGAATCGGCTGAGCTATAGTAAGGTGATTTTCTTCGAATCGAACTTTCTACGAAATGTATGGTATAGCAATTACAGGTCTCGTGACCTATCATTTAAGGTATCAAGAACCGCAATCGGAGCACAATTGCAGATTTCGGATTTTTACAGCTTTGAATCGGCTGAGCTATAGTAAGGTGATTTACTTCGAATCGAACTTTCTACGAAATTTATGGTATAGCAATTACAGGTCTCGTGACCTATCATTTAAGGTATCAAGAACCGCAATCGGAGCACAATTGCAGATTTCGGATTTTTACAGCTTTGAATCGGCTGAGCTATAGTAAGGTGATTTTCTTCGAATCGAACTTTCTACGAAATGTATGGTATAGCAATTACAGGTCTCGTGACCTATCATTTAAGGTATCAAGAACCGCAATCGGAGCACAATTGCAGATTTCGGATTTTTACAGCTTTGAATCGGCTGAGCTATAGTAAGGTGATTTTCTTCGAATCGAACTTTCTACGAAATGTATGGTATAGCAATTACAGGTCTCGTGACCTATCATTTAAGGTATCAAGAACCGCAATCGGAGCACAATTGCAGATTTCGGATTTTTACAGCTTTGAATCGGCTGAGCTATAGTAAGGTGATTTTCTTCGAATCGTACTTTCTACGAAATGTATGGTATAGCAATTACAGGTCTCGTGACCTATCATTTAAGGTATCAAGAACCGCAATCGGAGCACAATTGCAGATTTCGGATTTTTACAGCTCTGAATCGGCTGAGCTATAGTAAGGTGATTTCTTCGAATCGATTTTTCTGTGAAATGTATGGAAATAATCAACCAATTTTAATGTGGTTTGGCATAACAATTACAAGTCCCGAGACCTATCATTTGAGGTATCAAGAACCGCAATCGGAGCACAATTGCAGATTTCGGATTTTTACAGCTTTGAATCGGCTGAGCTATAGTAAGGTATTTTCTTCGAATCGAACTTTCTACGAAATGTATGGTATAGCAATTACAGGTCTCGTGACCTATTATTTAAGGTATCAAGAACCGCAATCGGAGCACAATTGCAGATTTCGGATTTTTACAGCTTTGAATCGGCTGAGCTATAGTAAGGTGATTTACTTCGAATCGAACTTTCTACGAAATGTATGGTATAGCAATTACAGGTCTCGTGACCTATCATTTAAGGTATCAAGAACCGCAATCGGAGCACAATTGCAGATTTCGGATTTTTACAGCTTTGAATCGGCTGAGCTATAGTAAGGTGATTTTCTTCGAATCGAACTTTCTACGAAATGTATGGTATAGCAATTACAGGTCTCGTGACCTATCATTTAAGGTATCAAGAACCGCAATCGGAGCACAATTGCAGATTTCGGATTTTTACAGCTTTGAATCGGCTGAGCTATAGTAAGGTGATTTACTTCGAATCGAACTTTCTACGAAATGTATGGTATAGCAATTACAGGTCTCGTGACCTATCATTTAAGGTATCAAGAACCGCAATCGGAGCACAATTGCAGATTTCGGATTTTTACAGCTTTGAATCGGCTGAGCTATAGTAAGGTGATTTTCTTCGAATCGAACTTTCTACGAAATGTATGGTATAGCAATTACAGGTCTCGTGACCTATCATTTAAGGTATCAAGAACCGCAATCGGAGCACAATTGCAGATTTCGGATTTTTACAGCTTTGAATCGGCTGAGCTATAGTAAGGTGATTTTCTTCGAATCGAACTTTCTACGAAATGTATGGTATAGCAATTACAGGTCTCGTGACCTATCATTTAAGGTATCAAGAACCGCAATCGGAGCACAATTGCAGATTTCGGATTTTTACAGCTTTGAATCGGCTGAGCTATAGTAAGGTGATTTCTTCGAATCGAACTTTCTACGAAATGTATGGTATAGCAATTACAGGTCTCGTGACCTATCATTTAAGGTATCAAGAACCGCAATCGGAGCACAATTGCAGATTTCGGATTTTTACAGCTTTGAATCGGCTGAGCTATAGTAAGGTGATTTTCTTCGAATCGAACTTTCTACGAAATGTATGGTATAGCAATTACAGGTCTCGTGACCTATCATTTAAGGTATCAAGAACCGCAATCGGAGCACAATTGCAGATTTCGGATTTTTACAGCTCTGAATCGGCTGAGCTATAGTAAGGTGATTTCTTCGAATCGATTTTTCTGTGAAATGTATGGTATAGCAATTACAGGTCTCGTGACCTATCATTTAAGGTATCAAGAACCGCAATCGGAGCACAATTGCAGATTTCGGATTTTTACAGCTTTGAATCGGCTGAGCTATAGTAAGGTGATTTTCTTCGAATCGAACTTTCTACGAAATGTATGGTATAGCAATTACAGGTCTCGTGACCTATCATTTAAGGTATCAAGAACCGCAATCGGAGCACAATTGCAGATTTCGGATTTTTACAGCTCTGAATCGGCTGAGCTATAGTAAGGTGATTTCTTCGAATCGAACTTTCTACGAAATGTATGGTATAGCAATTACAGGTCTCGTGACCTATCATTTAAGGTATCAAGAACCGCAATCGGAGCACAATTGCAGATTTCGGATTTTTACAGCTCTGAATCGGCTGAGCTATAGTAAGGTGATTTCTTCGAATCGAACTTTCTACGAAATGTATGGTATAGCAATTACAGGTCTCGTGACCTATCATTTAAGGTATCAAGAACCGCAATCGGAGCACAATTGCAGATTTCGGATTTTTACAGCTCTGAATCGGCTGAGCTATAGTAAGGTGATTTCTTCGAATCGAACTTTCTACGAAATGTATGGTATAGCAATTACAGGTCTCGTGACCTATCATTTAAGGTATCAAGAACCGCAATCGGAGCACAATTGCAGATTTCGGATTTTTACAGCTTTGAATCGGCTGAGCTATAGTAAGGTGATTTACTTCGAATCGAACTTTCTACGAAATGTATGGTATAGCAATTACAGGTCTCGTGACCTATCATTTAAGGTATCAAGAACCGCAATCGGAGCACAATTGCAGATTTCGGATTTTTACAGCTCTGAATCGGCTGAGCTATAGTAAGGTGATTTCTTCGAATCGAACTTTCTACGAAATGTATGGTATAGCAATTACAGGTCTCGTGACCTATCATTTAAGGTATCAAGAACCGCAATCGGAGCACAATTGCAGATTTCGGATTTTTACAGCTCTGAATCGGCTGAGCTATAGTAAGGTGATTTCTTCGAATCGAACTTTCTACGAAATGTATGGTATAGCAATTACAGGTCTCGTGACCTATCATTTAAGGTATCAAGAACCGCAATCGGAGCACAATTGCAGATTTCGGATTTTTACAGCTTTGAATCGGCTGAGCTATAGTAAGGTGATTTACTTCGAATCGAACTTTCTACGAAATGTATGGTATAGCAATTACAGGTCTCGTGACCTATCATTTAAGGTATCAAGAACCGCAATCGGAGCACAATTGCAGATTTCGGATTTTTACAGCTTTGAATCGGCTGAGCTATAGTAAGGTGATTTTCTTCGAATCGAACTTTCTACGAAATGTATGGTATAGCAATTACAGGTCTCGTGACCTATCATTTAAGGTATCAAGAACCGCAATCGGAGCACAATTGCAGATTTCGGATTTTTACAGCTCTGAATCGGCTGAGCTATAGTAAGGTGATTTCTTCGAATCGATTTTTCTGTGAAATGTATGGAAATAATCAACCAATTTTAATGTGGTTTGGCATAACAATTACAAGTCCCGAGACCTATCATTTGAGGTATCAAGAACCGCAATCGGAGCACAATTGCAGATTTCGGATTTTTACAGCTTTGAATCGGCTGAGCTATAGTAAGGTGATTTTCTTCGAATCGAACTTTCTACGAAATGTATGGTATAGCAATTACAGGTCTCGTGACCTATCATTTAAGGTATCAAGAACCGCAATCGGAGCACAATTGCAGATTTCGGATTTTTACAGCTTTGAATCGGCTGAGCTATAGTAAGGTGATTTTCTTCGAATCGAACTTTCTACGAAATGTATGGTATAGCAATTACAGGTCTCGTGACCTATCATTTAAGGTATCAAGAACCGCAATCGGAGCACAATTGCAGATTTCGGATTTTTACAGCTCTGAATCGGCTGAGCTATAGTAAGGTGATTTCTTCGAATCGATTTTTCTGTGAAATGTATGGAAATAATCAACCAATTTTAATGTGGTTTGGCATAACAATTACAAGTCCCGAGACCTATCATTTGAGGTATCAAGAACCGCAATCGGAGCACAATTGCAGATTTCGGATTTTTACAGCTTTGAATCGGCTGAGCTATAGTAAGGTGATTTTCTTCGAATCGAACTTTCTACGAAATGTATGGTATAGCAATTACAGGTCTCGTGACCTATCATTTAAGGTATCAAGAACCGCAATCGGAGCACAATTGCAGATTTCGGATTTTTACAGCTCTGAATCGGCTGAGCTATAGTAAGGTGATTTCTTCGAATCGATTTTTCTGTGAAATGTATGGAAATAATCAACCAATTTTAATGTGGTTTGGCATAACAATTACAAGTCCCGAGACCTATCATTTGAGGTATCAAGAACCGCAATCGGAGCACAATTGCAGATTTCGGATTTTTACAGCTTTGAATCGGCTGAGCTATAGTAAGGTGATTTTCTTCGAATCGAACTTTCTACGAAATGTATGGTATAGCAATTACAGGTCTCGTGACCTATCATTTAAGGTATCAAGAACCGCAATCGCAGCACAATTGCAGATTTCGGATTTTTACAGCTTTGAATCGGCTGAGCTATAGTAAGGTGATTTACTTCGAATCGAACTTTCTACGAAATGTATGGTATAGCAATTACAGGTCTCGTGACCTATCATTTAAGGTATCAAGAACCGCAATCGGAGCACAATTGCAGATTTCGGATTTTTACAGCTTTGAATCGGCTGAGCTATAGTAAGGTGATTTTCTTCGAATCGAACTTTCTACGAAATGTATGGTATAGCAATTACAGGTCTCGTGACCTATCATTTAAGGTATCAAGAACCGCAATCGGAGCACAATTGCAGATTTCGGATTTTTACAGCTTTGAATCGGCTGAGCTATAGTAAGGTGATTTTCTTCGAATCGAACTTTCTACGAAATGTATGGTATAGCAATTACAGGTCTCGTGACCTATCATTTAAGGTATCAAGAACCGCAATCGGAGCACAATTGCAGATTTCGGATTTTTACAGCTTTGAATCGGCTGAGCTATAGTAAGGTGATTTTCTTCGAATCGAATTTTCTACGAAATGTATGGTATAGCAATTACAGGTCTCGTGACCTATCATTTAAGGTATCAAGAACCGCAATCGGAGCACAATTGCAGATTTCGGATTTTTACAGCTTTGAATCGGCTGAGCTATAGTAAGGTGATTTTCTTCGAATCGAACTTTCTACGAAATGTATGGTATAGCAATTACAGGTCTCGTGACCTATCATTTAAGGTATCAAGAACCGCAATCGGAGCACAATTGCAGATTTCGGATTTTTACAGCTTTGAATCGGCTGAGCTATAGTAAGGTGATTTACTTCGAATCGAACTTTCTACGAAATGTATGGTATAGCAATTACAGGTCTCGTGACCTATCATTTAAGGTATCAAGAACCGCAATCGGAGCACAATTGCAGATTTCGGATTTTTACAGCTTTGAATCGGCTGAGCTATAGTAAGGTGATTTACTTCGAATCGAACTTTCTACGAAATGTATGGTATAGCAATTACAGGTCTCGTGACCTATCATTTAAGGTATCAAGAACCGCAATCGGAGCACAATTGCAGATTTCGGATTTTTACAGCTTTGAATCGGCTGAGCTATAGTAAGGTGATTTTCTTCGAATCGAACTTTCTACGAAATGTATGGTATAGCAATTACAGGTCTCGTGACCTATCATTTAAGGTATCAAGAACCGCAATCGGAGCACAATTGCAGATTTCGGATTTTTACAGCTTTGAATCGGCTGAGCTATAGTAAGGTGATTTTCTTCGAATCGAACTTTCTACGAAATGTATGGTATAGCAATTACAGGTCTCGTGACCTATCATTTAAGGTATCAAGAACCGCAATCGGAGCACAATTGCAGATTTCGGATTTTTACAGCTTTGAATCGGCTGAGCTATAGTAAGGTGATTTACTTCGAATCGAACTTTCTACGAAATGTATGGTATAGCAATTACAGGTCTCGTGACCTATCATTTAAGGTATCAAGAACCGCAATCGGAGCACAATTGCAGATTTCGGATTTTTACAGCTTTGAATCGGCTGAGCTATAGTAAGGTGATTTTCTTCGAATCGAACTTTCTACGAAATGTATGGTATAGCAATTACAGGTCTCGTGACCTATCATTTAAGGTATCAAGAACCGCAATCGGAGCACAATTGCAGATTTCGGATTTTTACAGCTTTGAATCGGCTGAGCTATAGTAAGGTGATTTTCTTCGAATCGAACTTTCTACGAAATGTATGGTATAGCAATTACAGGTCTCGTGACCTATCATTTAAGGTATCAAGAACCGCAATCGGAGCACAATTGCAGATTTCGGATTTTTACAGCTTTGAATCGGCTGAGCTATAGTAAGGTGATTTACTTCGAATCGAACTTTCTACGAAATGTATGGTATAGCAATTACAGGTCTCGTGACCTATCATTTAAGGTATCAAGAACCGCAATCGGAGCACAATTGCAGATTTCGGATTTTTACAGCTTTGAATCGGCTGAGCTATAGTAAGGTGATTTTCTTCGAATCGAACTTTCTACGAAATGTATGGTATAGCAATTACAGGTCTCGTGACCTATCATTTAAGGTATCAAGAACCGCAATCGGAGCACAATTGCAGATTTCGGATTTTTACAGCTTTGAATCGGCTGAGCTATAGTAAGGTGATTTTCTTCGAATCGAACTTTCTACGAAATGTATGGTATATCAATTACAGGTCTCGTGACCTATCATTTAAGGTATCAAGAACCGCAATCGGAGCACAATTGCAGATTTCGGATTTTTACAGCTCTGAATCGGCTGAGCTATAGTAAGGTGATTTCTTCGAATCGATTTTTCTGTGAAATGTATGGAAATAATCAACCAATTTTAATGTGGTTTGGCATAACAATTACAAGTCCCGAGACCTATCATTTGAGGTATCAAGAACCGCAATCGGAGCACAATTGCAGATTTCGGATTTTTACAGCTTTGAATCGGCTGAGCTATAGTAAGGTGATTTTCTTCGAATCGAACTTTCTACGAAATGTATGGTATAGCAATTACAGGTCTCGTGACCTATCATTTAAGGTATCAAGAACCGCAATCGGAGCACAATTGCAGATTTCGGATTTTTACAGCTTTGAATCGGCTGAGCTATAGTAAGGTGATTTTCTTCGAATCGAACTTTCTACGAAATGTATGGTATAGCAATTACAGGTCTCGTGACCTATCATTTAAGGTATCAAGAACCGCAATCGGAGCACAATTGCAGATTTCGGATTTTTACAGCTTTGAATCGGCTGAGCTATAGTAAGGTGATTTACTTCGAATCGAACTTTCTACGAAATGTATGGTATAGCAATTACAGGTCTCGTGACCTATCATTTAAGGTATCAAGAACCGCAATCGGAGCACAATTGCAGATTTCGGATTTTTACAGCTTTGAATCGGCTGAGCTATAGTAAGGTGATTTTCTTCGAATCGAACTTTCTACGAAATGTATGGTATAGCAATTACAGGTCTCGTGACCTATCATTTAAGGTATCAAGAACCGCAATCGGAGCACAATTGCAGATTTCGGATTTTTACAGCTTTGAATCGGCTGAGCTATAGTAAGGTGATTTTCTTCGAATCGAACTTTCTACGAAATGTATGGTATAGCAATTACAGGTCTCGTGACCTATCATTTAAGGTATCAAGAACCGCAATCGGAGCACAATTGCAGATTTCGGATTTTTACAGCTCTGAATCGGCTGAGCTATAGTAAGGTGATTTCTTCGAATCGATTTTTCTGTGAAATGTATGGAAATAATCAACCAATTTTAATGTGGTTTGGCATAACAATTACAAGTCCCGAGACCTATCATTTGAGGTATCAAGAACCGCAATCGGAGCACAATTGCAGATTTCCGATTTTTACAGCTTTGAATCGGCTGAGCTATAGTAAGGTGATTTTCTTCGAATCGAACTTTCTACGAAATGTATGGTATAGCAATTACAGGTCTCGTGACCTATCATTTAAGGTATCAAGAACCGCAATCGGAGCACAATTGCAGATTTCGGATTTTTACAGCTTTGAATCGGCTGAGCTATAGTAAGGTGATTTACTTCGAATCGAACTTTCTACGAAATGTATGGTATAGCAATTACAGGTCTCGTGACCTATCATTTAAGGTATCAAGAACCGCAATCGGAGCACAATTGCAGATTTCGGATTTTTACAGCTCTGAATCGGCTGAGCTATAGTAAGGTGATTTCTTCGAATCGATTTTTCTGTGAAATGTATGGAAATAATCAACCAATTTTAATGTGGTTTGGCATAACAATTACAAGTCCCGAGACCTATCATTTGAGGTATCAAGAACCGCAATCGGAGCACAATTGCAGATTTCGGATTTTTACAGCTTTGAATCGGCTGAGCTATAGTAAGGTGATTTTCTTCGAATCGAACTTTCTACGAAATGTATGGTATAGCAATTACAGGTCTCGTGACCTATCATTTAAGGTATCAAGAACCGCAATCGGAGCACAATTGCAGATTTCGGATTTTTACAGCTCTGAATCGGCTGAGCTATAGTAAGGTGATTTCTTCGAATCGATTTTTCTGTGAAATGTATGGAAATAATCAACCAATTTTAATGTGGTTTGGCATAACAATTACAAGTCCCGAGACCTATCATTTGAGGTATCAAGAACCGCAATCGGAGCACAATTGCAGATTTCGGATTTTTACAGCTTTGAATCGGCTGAGCTATAGTAAGGTGATTTTCTTCGAATCGAACTTTCTACGAAATGTATGGTATAGCAATTACAGGTCTCGTGACCTATCATTTAAGGTATCAAGAACCGCAATCGGAGCACAATTGCAGATTTCGGATTTTTACAGCTTTGAATCGGCTGAGCTATAGTAAGGTGATTTTCTTCGAATCGAACTTTCTACGAAATGTATGGTATAGCAATTACAGGTCTCGTGACCTATCATTTAAGGTATCAAGAACCGCAATCGGAGCACAATTGCAGATTTCGGATTTTTACAGCTTTGAATCGGCTGAGCTATAGTAAGGTGATTTACTTCGAATCGAACTTTCTACGAAATGTATGGTATAGCAATTACAGGTCTCGTGACCTATCATTTAAGGTATCAAGAACCGCAATCGGAGCACAATTGCAGATTTCGGATTTTTACAGCTTTGAATCGGCTGAGCTATAGTAAGGTGATTTTCTTCGAATCGAACTTTCTACGAAATGTATGGTATAGCAATTACAGGTCTCGTGACCTATCATTTAAGGTATCAAGAACCGCAATCGGAGCACAATTGCAGATTTCGGATTTTTACAGCTTTGAATCGGCTGAGCTATAGTAAGGTGATTTTCTTCGAATCGAACTTTCTACGAAATGTATGGTATAGCAATTACAGGTCTCGTGACCTATCATTTAAGGTATCAAGAACCGCAATCGGAGCACAATTGCAGATTTCGGATTTTTACAGCTCTGAATCGGCTGAGCTATAGTAAGGTGATTTCTTCGAATCGATTTTTCTGTGAAATGTATGGAAATAATCAACCAATTTTAATGTGGTTTGGCATAACAATTACAAGTCCCGAGACCTATCATTTGAGGTATCAAGAACCGCAATCGGAGCACAATTGCAGATTTCCGATTTTTACAGCTTTGAATCGGCTGAGCTATAGTAAGGTGATTTTCTTCGAATCGAACTTTCTACGAAATGTATGGTATAGCAATTACAGGTCTCGTGACCTATCATTTAAGGTATCAAGAACCGCAATCGGAGCACAATTGCAGATTTCGGATTTTTACAGCTTTGAATCGGCTGAGCTATAGTAAGGTGATTTTTTTCGAATCGAACTTTCTACGAAATGTATGGTATAGCAATTACAGGTCTCGTGACCTATCATTTAAGGTATCAAGAACCGCAATCGGAGCACAATTGCAGATTTCGGATTTTTACAGCTTTGAATCGGCTGAGCTATAGTAAGGTGATTTACTTCGAATCGAACTTTCTACGAAATGTATGGTATAGCAATTACAGGTCTCGTGACCTATCATTTAAGGTATCAAGAACCGCAATCGGAGCACAATTGCAGATTTCGGATTTTTACAGCTTTGAATCGGCTGAGCTATAGTAAGGTGATTTTCTTCGAATCGAACTTTCTACGAAATGTATGGTATAGCAATTACAGGTCTCGTGACCTATCATTTAAGGTATCAAGAACCGCAATCGGAGCACAATTGCAGATTTCGGATTTTTACAGCTTTGAATCGGCTGAGCTATAGTAAGGTGATTTTCTTCGAATCGAACTTTCTACGAAATGTATGGTATAGCAATTACAGGTCTCGTGACCTATCATTTAAGGTATCAAGAACCGCAATCGGAGCACAATTGCAGATTTCGGATTTTTACAGCTCTGAATCGGCTGAGCTATAGTAAGGTGATTTCTTCGAATCGATTTTTCTGTGAAATGTATGGAAATAATCAACCAATTTTAATGTGGTTTGGCATAACAATTACAAGTCCCGAGACCTATCATTTGAGGTATCAAGAACCGCAATCGGAGCACAATTGCAGATTTCGGATTTTTACAGCTTTGAATCGGCTGAGCTATAGTAAGGTGATTTTCTTCGAATCGAACTTTCTACGAAATGTATGGTATAGCAATTACAGGTCTCGTGACCTATCATTTAAGGTATCAAGAACCGCAATCGGAGCACAATTGCAGATTTCGGATTTTTACAGCTTTGAATCGGCTGAGCTATAGTAAGGTGATTTTCTTCGAATCGAACTTTCTACGAAATGTATGGTATAGCAATTACAGGTCTCGTGACCTATCATTTAAGGTATCAAGAACCGCAATCGGAGCACAATTGCAGATTTCGGATTTTTACAGCTTTGAATCGGCTGAGCTATAGTAAGGTGATTTTCTTCGAATCGAACTTTCTACGAAATGTATGGTATAGCAATTACAGGTCTCGTGACCTATCATTTAAGGTATCAAGAACCGCAATCGGAGCACAATTGCAGATTTCGGATTTTTACAGCTTTGAATCGGCTGAGCTATAGTAAGGTGATTTACTTCGAATCGAACTTTCTACGAAATGTATGGTATAGCAATTACAGGTCTCGTGACCTATCATTTAAGGTATCAAGAACCGCAATCGGAGCACAATTGCAGATTTCGGATTTTTACAGCTTTGAATCGGCTGAGCTATAGTAAGGTGATTTTCTTCGAATCGAACTTTCTACGAAATGTATGGTATAGCAATTACAGGTCTCGTGACCTATCATTTAAGGTATCAAGAACCGCAATCGGAGCACAATTGCAGATTTCGGATTTTTACAGCTCTGAATCGGCTGAGCTATAGTAAGGTGATTTCTTCGAATAGATTTTTCTGTGAAATGTATGGAAATAATCAACCAATTTTAATGTGGTTTGGCATAACAATTACAAGTCCCGAGACCTATCATTTGAGGTATCAAGAACCGCAATCGGAGCACAATTGCAGATTTCGGATTTTTACAGCTTTGAATCGGCTGAGCTATAGTAAGGTGATTTTCTTCGAATCGAACTTTCTACGAAATGTATGGTATAGCAATTACAGGTCTCGTGACCTATCATTTAAGGTATCAAGAACCGCAATCGGAGCACAATTGCAGATTTCGGATTTTTACAGCTTTGAATCGGCTGAGCTATAGTAAGGTGATTTACTTCGAATCGAACTTTCTACGAAATGTATGGTATAGCAATTACAGGTCTCGTGACCTATCATTTAAGGTATCAAGAACCGCAATCGGAGCACAATTGCAGATTTCGGATTTTTACAGCTTTGAATCGGCTGAGCTATAGTAAGGTGATTTTCTTCGAATCGAACTTTCTACGAAATGTATGGTATAGCAATTACAGGTCTCGTGACCTATCATTTAAGGTATCAAGAACCGCAATCGGAGCACAATTGCAGATTTCGGATTTTTACAGCTTTGAATCGGCTGAGCTATAGTAAGGTGATTTTCTTCGAATCGAACTTTCTACGAAATGTATGGTATAGCAATTACAGGTCTCGTGACCTATCATTTAAGGTATCAAGAACCGCAATCGGAGCACAATTGCAGATTTCGGATTTTTACAGCTTTGAATCGGCTGAGCTATAGTAAGGTGATTTACTTCGAATCGAACTTTCTACGAAATGTATGGTATAGCAATTACAGGTCTCGTGACCTATCATTTAAGGTATCAAGAACCGCAATCGGAGCACAATTGCAGATTTCGGATTTTTACAGCTTTGAATCGGCTGAGCTATAGTAAGGTGATTTTCTTCGAATCGAACTTTCTACGAAATGTATGGTATAGCAATTACAGGTCTCGTGACCTATCATTTAAGGTATCAAGAACCGCAATCGGAGCACAATTGCAGATTTCGGATTTTTACAGCTTTGAATCGGCTGAGCTATAGTAAGGTGATTTTCTTCGAATCGAACTTTCTACGAAATGTATGGTATAGCAATTACAGGTCTCGTGACCTATCATTTAAGGTATCAAGAACCGCAATCGGAGCACAATTGCAGATTTCGGATTTTTACAGCTCTGAATCGGCTGAGCTATAGTAAGGTGATTTCTTCGAATCGATTTTTCTGTGAAATGTATGGAAATAATCAACCAATTTTAATGTGGTTTGGCATAACAATTACAAGTCCCGAGACCTATCATTTGAGGTATCAAGAACCGCAATCGGAGCACAATTGCAGATTTCGGATTTTTACAGCTTTGAATCGGCTGAGCTATAGTAAGGTGATTTTCTTCGAATCGAACTTTCTACGAAATGTATGGTATAGCAATTACAGGTCTCGTGACCTATCATTTAAGGTATCAAGAACCGCAATCGGAGCACAATTGCAGATTTCGGATTTTTACAGCTTTGAATCGGCTGAGCTATAGTAAGGTGATTTTCTTCGAATCGAACTTTCTACGAAATGTATGGTATAGCAATTACAGGTCTCGTGACCTATCATTTAAGGTATCAAGAACCGCAATCGGAGCACAATTGCAGATTTCGGATTTTTACAGCTCTGAATCGGCTGAGCTATAGTAAGGTGATTTCTTCGAATCGATTTTTCTGTGAAATGTATGGAAATAATCAACCAATTTTAATGTGGTTTGGCATAACAATTACAAGTCCCGAGACCTATCATTTGAGGTATCAAGAACCGCAATCGGAGCACAATTGCAGATTTCGGATTTTTACAGCTTTGAATCGGCTGAGCTATAGTAAGGTGATTTTCTTCGAATCGAACTTTCTACGAAATGTATGGTATAGCAATTACAGGTCTCGTGACCTATCATTTAAGGTATCAAGAACCGCAATCGGAGCACAATTGCAGATTTCGGATTTTTACAGCTTTGAATCGGCTGAGCTATAGTAAGGTGATTTACTTCGAATCGAACTTTCTACGAAATGTATGGTATAGCAATTACAGGTCTCGTGACCTATCATTTAAGGTATCAAGAACCGCAATCGGAGCACAATTGCAGATTTCGGATTTTTACAGCTTTGAATCGGCTGAGCTATAGTAAGGTGATTTTCTTCGAATCGAACTTTCTACGAAATGTATGGTATAGCAATTACAGGTCTCGTGACCTATCATTTAAGGTATCAAGAACCGCAATCGGAGCACAATTGCAGATTTCGGATTTTTACAGCTTTGAATCGGCTGAGCTATAGTAAGGTGATTTACTTCGAATCGAACTTTCTACGAAATGTATGGTATAGCAATTACAGGTCTCGTGACCTATCATTTAAGGTATCAAGAACCGCAATCGGAGCACAATTGCAGATTTCGGATTTTTACAGCTCTGAATCGGCTGAGCTATAGTAAGGTGATTTCTTCGAATCGATTTTTCTGTGAAATGTATGGAAATAATCAACCAATTTTAATGTGGTTTGGCATAACAATTACAAGTCCCGAGACCTATCATTTGAGGTATCAAGAACCGCAATCGGAGCACAATTGCAGATTTCGGATTTTTACAGCTTTGAATCGGCTGAGCTATAGTAAGGTGATTTTCTTCGAATCGAACTTTCTACGAAATGTATGGTATAGCAATTACAGGTCTCGTGACCTATCATTTAAGGTATCAAGAACCGCAATCGGAGCACAATTGCAGATTTCGGATTTTTACAGCTCTGAATCGGCTGAGCTATAGTAAGGTGATTTCTTCGAATAGATTTTTCTGTGAAATGTATGGAAATAATCAACCAATTTTAATGTGGTTTGGCATAACAATTACAAGTCCCGAGACCTATCATTTGAGGTATCAAGAACCGCAATCGGAGCACAATTGCAGATTTCGGATTTTTACAGCTTTGAATCGGCTGAGCTATAGTAAGGTGATTTTCTTCGAATCGAACTTTCTACGAAATGTATGGTATAGCAATTACAGGTCTCGTGACCTATCATTTAAGGTATCAAGAACCGCAATCGGAGCACAATTGCAGATTTCGGATTTTTACAGCTTTGAATCGGCTGAGCTATAGTAAGGTGATTTACTTCGAATCGAACTTTCTACGAAATGTATGGTATAGCAATTACAGGTCTCGTGACCTATCATTTAAGGTATCAAGAACCGCAATCGGAGCACAATTGCAGATTTCGGATTTTTACAGCTTTGAATCGGCTGAGCTATAGTAAGGTGATTTTCTTCGAATCGAACTTTCTACGAAATGTATGGTATAGCAATTACAGGTCTCGTGACCTATCATTTAAGGTATCAAGAACCGCAATCGGAGCACAATTGCAGATTTCGGATTTTTACAGCTTTGAATCGGCTGAGCTATAGTAAGGTGATTTACTTCGAATCGAACTTTCTACGAAATGTATGGTATAGCAATTACAGGTCTCGTGACCTATCATTTAAGGTATCAAGAACCGCAATCGGAGCACAATTGCAGATTTCGGATTTTTACAGCTTTGAATCGGCTGAGCTATAGTAAGGTGATTTTCTTCGAATCGAACTTTCTACGAAATGTATGGTATAGCAATTACAGGTCTCGTGACCTATCATTTAAGGTATCAAGAACCGCAATCGGAGCACAATTGCAGATTTCGGATTTTTACAGCTCTGAATCGGCTGAGCTATAGTAAGGTGATTTCTTCGAATCGATTTTTCTGTGAAATGTATGGAAATAATCAACCAATTTTAATGTGGTTTGGCATAACAATTACAAGTCCCGAGACCTATCATTTGAGGTATCAAGAACCGCAATCGGAGCACAATTGCAGATTTCGGATTTTTACAGCTTTGAATCGGCTGAGCTATAGTAAGGTGATTTTCTTCGAATCGAACTTTCTACGAAATGTATGGTATAGCAATTACAGGTCTCGTGACCTATCATTTAAGGTATCAAGAACCGCAATCGGAGCACAATTGCAGATTTCGGATTTTTACAGCTTTGAATCGGCTGAGCTATAGTAAGGTGATTTTCTTCGAATCGAACTTTCTACGAAATGTATGGTATAGCAATTACAGGTCTCGTGACCTATCATTTAAGGTATCAAGAACCGCAATCGGAGCACAATTGCAGATTTCGGATTTTTACAGCTTTGAATCGGCTGAGCTATAGTAAGGTGATTTTCTTCGAATCGAACTTTCTACGAAATGTATGGTATAGCAATTACAGGTCTCGTGACCTATCATTTAAGGTATCAAGAACCGCAATCGGAGCACAATTGCAGATTTCGGATTTTTACAGCTCTGAATCGGCTGAGCTATAGTAAGGTGATTTCTTCGAATCGATTTTTCTGTGAAATGTATGGAAATAATCAACCAATTTTAATGTGGTTTGGCATAACAATTACAAGTCCCGAGACCTATCATTTGAGGTATCAAGAACCGCAATCGGAGCACAATTGCAGATTTCGGATTTTTACAGCTTTGAATCGGCTGAGCTATAGTAAGGTGATTTTCTTCGAATCGAACTTTCTACGAAATGTATGGTATAGCAATTACAGGTCTCGTGACCTATCATTTAAGGTATCAAGAACCGCAATCGGAGCACAATTGCAGATTTCGGATTTTTACAGCTTTGAATCGGCTGAGCTATAGTAAGGTGATTTTCTTCGAATCGAACTTTCTACGAAATGTATGGTATAGCAATTACAGGTCTCGTGACCTATCATTTAAGGTATCAAGAACCGCAATCGGAGCACAATTGCAGATTTCGGATTTTTACAGCTTTGAATCGGCTGAGCTATAGTAAGGTGATTTACTTCGAATCGAACTTTCTACGAAATGTATGGTATAGCAATTACAGGTCTCGTGACCTATCATTTAAGGTATCAAGAACCGCAATCGGAGCACAATTGCAGATTTCGGATTTTTACAGCTTTGAATCGGCTGAGCTATAGTAAGGTGATTTTCTTCGAATCGAACTTTCTACGAAATGTATGGTATAGCAATTACAGGTCTCGTGACCTATCATTTAAGGTATCAAGAACCGCAATCGGAGCACAATTGCAGATTTCGGATTTTTACAGCTTTGAATCGGCTGAGCTATAGTAAGGTGATTTACTTCGAATCGAACTTTCTACGAAATGTATGGTATAGCAATTACAGGTCTCGTGACCTATCATTTAAGGTATCAAGAACCGCAATCGGAGCACAATTGCAGATTTCGGATTTTTACAGCTCTGAATCGGCTGAGCTATAGTAAGGTGATTTCTTCGAATCGATTTTTCTGTGAAATGTATGGAAATAATCAACCAATTTTAATGTGGTTTGGCATAACAATTACAAGTCCCGAGACCTATCATTTGAGGTATCAAGAACCGCAATCGGAGCACAATTGCAGATTTCGGATTTTTACAGCTTTGAATCGGCTGAGCTATAGTAAGGTGATTTTCTTCGAATCGAACTTTCTACGAAATGTATGGTATAGCAATTACAGGTCTCGTGACCTATCATTTAAGGTATCAAGAACCGCAATCGGAGCACAATTGCAGATTTCGGATTTTTACAGCTTTGAATCGGCTGAGCTATAGTAAGGTGATTTTCTTCGAATCGAACTTTCTACGAAATGTATGGTATAGCAATTACAGGTCTCGTGACCTATCATTTAAGGTATCAAGAACCGCAATCGGAGCACAATTGCAGATTTCGGATTTTTACAGCTTTGAATCGGCTGAGCTATAGTAAGGTGATTTACTTCGAATCGAACTTTCTACGAAATGTATGGTATAGCAATTACAGGTCTCGTGACCTATCATTTAAGGTATCAAGAACCGCAATCGGAGCACAATTGCAGATTTCGGATTTTTACAGCTTTGAATCGGCTGAGCTATAGTAAGGTGATTTTCTTCGAATCGAACTTTCTACGAAATGTATGGTATAGCAATTACAGGTCTCGTGACCTATCATTTAAGGTATCAAGAACCGCAATCGGAGCACAATTGCAGATTTCGGATTTTTACAGCTTTGAATCGGCTGAGCTATAGTAAGGTGATTTTCTTCGAATCGAACTTTCTACGAAATGTATGGTATAGCAATTACAGGTCTCGTGACCTATCATTTAAGGTATCAAGAACCGCAATCGGAGCACAATTGCAGATTTCGGATTTTTACAGCTTTGAATCGGCTGAGCTATAGTAAGGTGATTTACTTCGAATCGAACTTTCTACGAAATGTATGGTATAGCAATTACAGGTCTCGTGACCTATCATTTAAGGTATCAAGAACCGCAATCGGAGCACAATTGCAGATTTCGGATTTTTACAGCTTTGAATCGGCTGAGCTATAGTAAGGTGATTTTCTTCGAATCGAACTTTCTACGAAATGTATGGTATAGCAATTACAGGTCTCGTGACCTATCATTTAAGGTATCAAGAACCGCAATCGGAGCACAATTACAGATTTCGGATTTTTACAGCTTTGAATCGGCTGAGCTATAGTAAGGTGATTTCTTCGAATCGATTTTTCTGTGAAATGTATGGAAATAATCAACCAATTTTAATGTGGTTTGGCATAACAATTACAAGTCCCGAGACCTATCATTTGAGGTATCAAGAACCGCAATCGGAGCACAATTGCAGATTTCGGATTTTTACAGCTTTGAATCGGCTGAGCTATAGTAAGGTGATTTTCTTCGAATCGAACTTTCTACGAAATGTATGGTATAGCAATTACAGGTCTCGTGACCTATCATTTAAGGTATCAAGAACCGCAATCGGAGCACAATTGCAGATTTCGGATTTTTACAGCTTTGAATCGGCTGAGCTATAGTAAGGTGATTTTCTTCGAATCGAACTTTCTACGAAATGTATGGTATAGCAATTACAGGTCTCGTGACCTATCATTTAAGGTATCAAGAACCGCAATCGGAGCACAATTGCAGATTTCGGATTTTTACAGCTTTGAATCGGCTGAGCTATAGTAAGGTGATTTACTTCGAATCGAACTTTCTACGAAATGTATGGTATAGCAATTACAGGTCTCGTGACCTATCATTTAAGGTATCAAGAACCGCAATCGGAGCACAATTGCAGATTTCGGATTTTTACAGCTTTGAATCGGCTGAGCTATAGTAAGGTGATTTTCTTCGAATCGAACTTTCTACGAAATGTATGGTATAGCAATTACAGGTCTCGTGACCTATCATTTAAGGTATCAAGAACCGCAATCGGAGCACAATTGCAGATTTCGGATTTTTACAGCTTTGAATCGGCTGAGCTATAGTAAGGTGATTTTCTTCGAATCGAACTTTCTACGAAATGTATGGTATAGCAATTACAGGTCTCGTGACCTATCATTTAAGGTATCAAGAACCGCAATCGGAGCACAATTGCAGATTTCGGATTTTTACAGCTTTGAATCGGCTGAGCTATAGTAAGGTGATTTTCTTCGAATCGAACTTTCTACGAAATGTATGGTATAGCAATTACAGGTCTCGTGACCTATCATTTAAGGTATCAAGAACCGCAATCGGAGCACAATTGCAGATTTCGGATTTTTACAGCTTTGAATCGGCTGAGCTATAGTAAGGTGATTTTCTTCGAATCGAACTTTCTACGAAATGTATGGTATAGCAATTACAGGTCTCGTGACCTATCATTTAAGGTATCAAGAACCGCAATCGGAGCACAATTGCAGATTTCGGATTTTTACAGCTCTGAATCGGCTGAGCTATAGTAAGGTGATTTCTTCGAATCGATTTTTCTATGAAATGTATGGAAATAATCAACCAATTTTAATGTGGTTTGGCATAACAATTACAAGTCCCGAGACCTATCATTTGAGGTATCAAGAACCGCAATCGGAGCACAATTGCAGATTTCGGATTTTTACAGCTTTGAATCGGCTGAGCTATAGTAAGGTGATTTTCTTCGAATCGAACTTTCTACGAAATGTATGGTATAGCAATTACAGGTCTCGTGACCTATCATTTAAGGTATCAAGAACCGCAATCGGAGCACAATTGCAGATTTCGGATTTTTACAGCTTTGAATCGGCTGAGCTATAGTAAGGTGATTTTCTTCGAATCGAACTTTCTACGAAATGTATGGTATAGCAATTACAGGTCTCGTGACCTATCATTTAAGGTATCAAGAACCGCAATCGGAGCACAATTGCAGATTTCGGATTTTTACAGCTTTGAATCGGCTGAGCTATAGTAAGGTGATTTACTTCGAATCGAACTTTCTACGAAATGTATGGTATAGCAATTACAGGTCTCGTGACCTATCATTTAAGGTATCAAGAACCGCAATCGGAGCACAATTGCAGATTTCGGATTTTTACAGCTTTGAATCGGCTGAGCTATAGTAAGGTGATTTCTTCGAATCGATTTTTCTGTGAAATGTATGGAAATAATCAACCAATTTTAATGTGGTTTGGCATAACAATTACAAGTCCCGAGACCTATCATTTGAGGTATCAAGAACCGCAATCGGAGCACAATTGCAGATTTCGGATTTTTACAGCTTTGAATCGGCTGAGCTATAGTAAGGTGATTTTCTTCGAATCGAACTTTCTACGAAATGTATGGTATAGCAATTACAGGTCTCGTGACCTATCATTTAAGGTATCAAGAACCGCAATCGGAGCACAATTGCAGATTTCGGATTTTTACAGCTTTGAATCGGCTGAGCTATAGTAAGGTGATTTACTTCGAATCGAACTTTCTACGAAATGTATGGTATAGCAATTACAGGTCTCGTGACCTATCATTTAAGGTATCAAGAACCGCAATCGGAGCACAATTGCAGATTTCGGATTTTTACAGCTTTGAATCGGCTGAGCTATAGTAAGGTGATTTTCTTCGAATCGAACTTTCTACGAAATGTATGGTATAGCAATTACAGGTCTCGTGACCTATCATTTAAGGTATCAAGAACCGCAATCGGAGCACAATTGCAGATTTCGGATTTTTACAGCTTTGAATCGGCTGAGCTATAGTAAGGTGATTTTCTTCGAATCGAACTTTCTACGAAATGTATGGTATAGCAATTACAGGTCTCGTGACCTATCATTTAAGGTATCAAGAACCGCAATCGGAGCACAATTGCAGATTTCGGATTTTTACAGCTTTGAATCGGCTGAGCTATAGTAAGGTGATTTTCTTCGAATCGAACTTTCTACGAAATGTATGGTATAGCAATTACAGGTCTCGTGACCTATCATTTAAGGTATCAAGAACCGCAATCGGAGCACAATTGCAGATTTCGGATTTTTACAGCTTTGAATCGGCTGAGCTATAGTAAGGTGATTTTCTTCGAATCGAACTTTCTACGAAATGTATGGTATAGCAATTACAGGTCTCGTGACCTATCATTTAAGGTATCAAGAACCGCAATCGGAGCACAATTGCAGATTTCGGATTTTTACAGCTTTGAATCGGCTGAGCTATAGTAAGGTGATTTTCTTCGAATCGAACTTTCTACGAAATGTATGGTATAGCAATTACAGGTCTCGTGACCTATCATTTAAGGTATCAAGAACCGCAATCGGAGCACAATTGCAGATTTCGGATTTTTACAGCTCTGAATCGGCTGAGCTATAGTAAGGTGATTTCTTCGAATCGATTTTTCTGTGAAATGTATGGAAATAATCAACCAATTTTAATGTGGTTTGGCATAACAATTACAAGTCCCGAGACCTATCATTTGAGGTATCAAGAACCGCAATCGGAGCACAATTGCAGATTTCGGATTTTTACAGCTTTGAATCGGCTGAGCTATAGTAAGGTGATTTTCTTCGAATCGAACTTTCTACGAAATGTATGGTATAGCAATTACAGGTCTCGTGACCTATCATTTAAGGTATCAAGAACCGCAATCGGAGCACAATTGCAGATTTCGGATTTTTACAGCTCTGAATCGGCTGAGCTATAGTAAGGTGATTTCTTCGAATCGATTTTTCTGTGAAATGTATGGAAATAATCAACCAATTTTAATGTGGTTTGGCATAACAATTACAAGTCCCGAGACCTATCATTTGAGGTATCAAGAACCGCAATCGGAGCACAATTGCAGATTTCGGATTTTTACAGCTTTGAATCGGCTGAGCTATAGTAAGGTGATTTACTTCGAATCGAACTTTCTACAAAATGTATGGTATAGCAATTACAGGTCTCGTGACCTATCATTTAAGGTATCAAGAACCGCAATCGGAGCATAATTGCAGATTTCGGATTTTTACAGCTCTGAATCGGCTGAGCTATAGTAAGGTGATTTCTTCGAATCGATTTTTCTGTGAAATGTATGGAAATAATCAACCAATTTTAATGTGGTTTGGCATAACAATTACAAGTCCCGAGACCTATCATTTGAGGTATCAAGAACCGCAATCGGAGCACAATTGCAGATTTCGGATTTTTACAGCTCTGAATCGGCTGAGCTATAGTAAGGTGATTTTCTTCGAATCGAACTTTCTACGAAATGTATGGTATAGCAATTACAGGTCTCGTGACCTATCATTTAAGGTATCAAGAACCGCAATTGGAGCACAATTGCAGATTTCGGATTTTTACAGCTCTGAATCGGCTGAGCTATAGTAAGGTGATTTCTTCGAATCGATTTTTCTGTGAAATGTATGGAAATAATCAACCAATTTTAATGTGGTTTGGCATAACAATTACAAGTCCCGAGACCTATCATTTGAGGTATCAAGAACCGCAATCGGAGCACAATTGCAGATTTCGGATTTTTACAGCTCTGAATCGGCTGAGCTATAGTAAGGTGATTTCTTCGAATCGATTTTTCTGTGAAATGTATGGAAATAATCAACCAATTTTAATGTGGTTTGGCATAACAATTACAAGTCCCGAGACCTATCATTTGAGGTATCAAGAACCGCAATCGGAGCACAATTGCAGATTTCGGATTTTTACAGCTTTGAATCGGCTGAGCTATAGTAAGGTGATTTACTTCGAATCGAACTTTCTACGAAATGTATGGTATAGCAATTACAGGTCTCGTGACCTATCATTTAAGGTATCAAGAACCGCAATCGGAGCACAATTGCAGATTTCGGATTTTTACAGCTCTGAATCGGCTGAGCTATAGTAAGGTGATTTCTTCGAATCGATTTTTCTGTGAAATGTATGGAAATAATCAACCAATTTTAATGTGGTTTGGCATAACAATTACAAGTCCCGAGACCTATCATTTAAGGTATCAAGAACCGCAATCGGAGCACAATTGCAGATTTCGGATTTTTACAGCTCTGAATCGGCTGAGCTATAGTAAGGTGATTTCTTCGAATCGATTTTTCTGTGAAATGTATGGAAATAATCAACCAATTTTAATGTGGTTTGGCATAACAATTACAAGTCCCGAGACCTATCATTTGAGGTATCAAGAACCGCAATCGGAGCACAATTGCAGATTTCGGATTTTTACAGCTCTGAATCGGCTGAGCTATAGTAAGGTGATTTCTTCGAATCGATTTTTCTGTGAAATGTATGGAAATAATCAACCAATTTTAATGTGGTTTGGCATAACAATTACAAGTCCCGAGACCTATCATTTAAGGTATCAAGAACCGCAATCGGAGCACAATTGCAGATTTCGGATTTTTACAGCTCTGAATCGGCTGAGCTATAGTAAGGTGATTTCTTCGAATCGATTTTTCTGTGAAATGTATGGAAATAATCAACCAATTTTAATGTGGTTTGGCATAACAATTACAAGTCCCGAGACCTATCATTTGAGGTATCAAGAACCGCAATCGGAGCACAATTGCAGATTTCGGATTTTTACAGCTCTGAATCGGCTGAGCTATAGTAAGGTGATTTCTTCGAATCGATTTTTCTGTGAAATGTATGGAAATAATCAACCAATTTTAATGTGGTTTGGCATAACAATTACAAGTCCCGAGACCTATCATTTAAGGTATCAAGAACCGCAATCGGAGCACAATTGCAGATTTCGGATTTTTACAGCTCTGAATCGGCTGAGCTATAGTAAGGTGATTTCTTCGAATCGATTTTTCTGTGAAATGTATGGAAATAATCAACCAATTTTAATGTGGTTTGGCATAACAATTACAAGTCCCGAGACCTATCATTTGAGGTATCAAGAACCGCAATCGGAGCACAATTGCAGATTTCGGATTTTTACAGCTCTGAATCGGCTGAGCTATAGTAAGGTGATTTCTTCGAATCGATTTTTCTGTGAAATGTATGGAAATAATCAACCAATTTTAATGTGGTTTGGCATAACAATTACAAGTCCCGAGACCTATCATTTGAGGTATCAAGAACCGCAATCGGAGCACAATTGCAGATTTCGGATTTTTACAGCTCTGAATCGGCTGAGCTATAGTAAGGTGATTTCTTCGAATCGATTTTTCTGTGAAATGTATGGAAATAATCAACCAATTTTAATGTGGTTTGGCATAACAATTACAAGTCCCGAGACCTATCATTTAAGGTATCAAGAACCGCAATCGGAGCACAATTGCAGATTTCGGATTTTTACAGCTCTGAATCGGCTGAGCTATAGTAAGGTGATTTCTTCGAATCGATTTTTCTGTGAAATGTATGGAAATAATCAACCAATTTTAATGTGGTTTGGCATAACAATTACAAGTCCCGAGACCTATCATTTGAGGTATCAAGAACCGCAATCGGAGCACAATTGCAGATTTCGGATTTTTACAGCTCTGAATCGGCTGAGCTATAGTAAGGTGATTTCTTCGAATCGATTTTTCTGTGAAATGTATGGAAATAATCAACCAATTTTAATGTGGTTTGGCATAACAATTACAAGTCCCGAGACCTATCATTTGAGGTATCAAGAACCGCAATCGGAGCACAATTGCAGATTTCGGATTTTTACAGCTCTGAATCGGCTGAGCTATAGTAAGGTGATTTCTTCGAATCGATTTTTCTGTGAAATGTATGGAAATAATCAACCAATTTTAATGTGGTTTGGCATAACAATTACAAGTCCCGAGACCTATCATTTGAGGTATCAAGAACCGCAATCGGAGCACAATTGCAGATTTCGGATTTTTACAGCTCTGAATCGGCTGAGCTATAGTAAGGTGATTTCTTCGAATCGATTTTTCTGTGAAATGTATGGAAATAATCAACCAATTTTAATGTGGTTTGGCATAACAATTACAAGTCCCGAGACCTATCATTTGAGGTATCAAGAACCGCAATCGGAGCACAATTGCAGATTTCGGATTTTTACAGCTCTGAATCGGCTGAGCTATAGTAAGGTGATTTCTTCGAATCGATTTTTCTGTGAAATGTATGGAAATAATCAACCAATTTTAATGTGGTTTGGCATAACAATTACAAGTCCCGAGACCTATCATTTGAGGTATCAAGAACCGCAATCGGAGCACAATTGCAGATTTCGGATTTTTACAGCTCTGAATCGGCTGAGCTATAGTAAGGTGATTTCTTCGAATCGATTTTTCTGTGAAATGTATGGAAATAATCAACCAATTTTAATGTGGTTTGGCATAACAATTACAAGTCCCGAGACCTATCATTTGAGGTATCAAGAACCGCAATCGGAGCACAATTGCAGATTTCGGATTTTTACAGCTTTGAATCGGCTGAGCTATAGTAAGGTGATTTACTTCGAATCGAACTTTCTACGAAATGTATGGTATAGCAATTACAGGTCTCGTGACCTATCATTTAAGGTATCAAGAACCGCAATCGGAGCACAATTGCAGATTTCGGATTTTTACAGCTCTGAATCGGCTGAGCTATAGTAAGGTGATTTCTTCGAATCGATTTTTCTGTGAAATGTATGGAAATAATCAACCAATTTTAATGTGGTTTGGCATAACAATTACAAGTCCCGAGACCTATCATTTGAGGTATCAAGAACCGCAATCGGAGCACAATTGCAGATTTCGGATTTTTACAGCTTTGAATCGGCTGAGCTATAGTAAGGTGATTTTCTTCGAATCGAACTTTCTACGAAATGTATGGTATAGCAATTACAGGTCTCGTGACCTATCATTTAAGGTATCAAGAACCGCAATCGGAGCACAATTGCAGATTTCGGATTTTTACAGCTCTGAATCGGCTGAGCTATAGTAAGGTGATTTCTTCGAATCGATTTTTCTGTGAAATGTATGGAAATAATCAACCAATTTTAATGTGGTTTGGCATAACAATTACAAGTCCCGAGACCTATCATTTGAGGTATCAAGAACCGCAATCGGAGCACAATTGCAGATTTAGGATTTTTACAGCTTTGAATCGGCTGAGCTATAGTAAGGTGATTTTCTTCGAATCGAACTTTCTACGAAATGTATGGTATAGCAATTACAGGTCTCGTGACCTATCATTTAAGGTATCAAGAACCGCAATCGGAGCACAATTGCAGATTTCGGATTTTTACAGCTCTGAATCGGCTGAGCTATAGTAAGGTGATTTCTTCGAATCGATTTTTCTGTGAAATGTATGGAAATAATCAACCAATTTTAATGTGGTTTGGCATAACAATTACAAGTCCCGAGACCTATCATTTAAGGTATCAAGAACCGCAATCGGAGCACAATTGCAGATTTCGGATTTTTACAGCTCTGAATCGGCTGAGCTATAGTAAGGTGATTTCTTCGAATCGATTTTTCTGTGAAATGTATGGAAATAATCAACCAATTTTAATGTGGTTTGGCATAACAATTACAAGTCCCGAGACCTATCATTTGAGGTATCAAGAACCGCAATCGGAGCACAATTGCAGATTTCGGATTTTTACAGCTTTGAATCGGCTGAGCTATAGTAAGGTGATTTACTTCGAATCGAACTTTCTACGAAATGTATGGTATAGCAATTACAGGTCTCGTGACCTATCATTTAAGGTATCAAGAACCGCAATCGGAGCACAATTGCAGATTTCGGATTTTTACAGCTCTGAATCGGCTGAGCTATAGTAAGGTGATTTCTTCGAATCGATTTTTCTGTGAAATGTATGGAAATAATCAACCAATTTTAATGTGGTTTGGCATAACAATTACAAGTCCCGAGACCTATCATTTAAGGTATCAAGAACCGCAATCGGAGCACAATTGCAGATTTCGGATTTTTACAGCTCTGAATCGGCTGAGCTATAGTAAGGTGATTTCTTCGAATCGATTTTTCTGTGAAATGTATGGAAATAATCAACCAATTTTAATGTGGTTTGGCATAACAATTACAAGTCCCGAGACCTATCATTTGAGGTATCAAGAACCGCAATCGGAGCACAATTGCAGATTTCGGATTTTTACAGCTTTGAATCGGCTGAGCTATAGTAAGGTGATTTACTTCGAATCGAACTTTCTACGAAATGTATGGTATAGCAATTACAGGTCTCGTGACCTATCATTTAAGGTATCAAGAACCGCAATCGGAGCACAATTGCAGATTTCGGATTTTTACAGCTCTGAATCGGCTGAGCTATAGTAAGGTGATTTCTTCGAATCGATTTTTCTGTGAAATGTATGGAAATAATCAACCAATTTTAATGTGGTTTGGCATAACAATTACAAGTCCCGAGACCTATCATTTAAGGTATCAAGAACCGCAATCGGAGCACAATTGCAGATTTCGGATTTTTACAGCTCTGAATCGGCTGAGCTATAGTAAGGTGATTTCTTCGAATCGATTTTTCTGTGAAATGTATGGAAATAATCAACCAATTTTAATGTGGTTTGGCATAACAATTACAAGTCCCGAGACCTATCATTTGAGGTATCAAGAACCGCAATCGGAGCACAATTGCAGATTTCGGATTTTTACAGCTTTGAATCGGCTGAGCTATAGTAAGGTGATTTACTTCGAATCGAACTTTCTACGAAATGTATGGTATAGCAATTACAGGTCTCGTGACCTATCATTTAAGGTATCAAGAACCGCAATCGGAGCACAATTACAGATTTCGGATTTTTACAGCTCTGAATCGGCTGAGCTATAGTAAGGTGATTTCTTCGAATCGATTTTTCTGTGAAATGTATGGAAATAATCAACCAATTTTAATGTGGTTTGGCATAACAATTACAAGTCCCGAGACCTATCATTTAAGGTATCAAGAACCGCAATCGGAGCACAATTGCAGATTTCGGATTTTTACAGCTCTGAATCGGCTGAGCTATAGTAAGGTGATTTCTTCGAATCGATTTTTCTGTGAAATGTATGGAAATAATCAACCAATTTTAATGTGGTTTGGCATAACAATTACAAGTCCCGAGACCTATCATTTGAGGTATCAAGAACCGCAATCGGAGCACAATTGCAGATTTCGGATTTTTACAGCTTTGAATCGGCTGAGCTATAGTAAGGTGATTTACTTCGAATCGAACTTTCTACGAAATGTATGGTATAGCAATTACAGGTCTCGTGACCTATCATTTAAGGTATCAAGAACCGCAATCGGAGCACAATTGCAGATTTCGGATTTTTACAGCTCTGAATCGGCTGAGCTATAGTAAGGTGATTTCTTCGAATCGATTTTTCTGTGAAATGTATGGAAATAATCAACCAATTTTAATGTGGTTTGGCATAACAATTACAAGTCCCGAGACCTATCATTTAAGGTATCAAGAACCGCAATCGGAGCACAATTGCAGATTTCGGATTTTTACAGCTCTGAATCGGCTGAGCTATAGTAAGGTGATTTCTTCGAATCGATTTTTCTGTGAAATGTATGGAAATAATCAACCAATTTTAATGTGGTTTGGCATAACAATTACAAGTCCCGAGACCTATCATTTGAGGTATCAAGAACCGCAATCGGAGCACAATTGCAGATTTCGGATTTTTACAGCTTTGAATCGGCTGAGCTATAGTAAGGTGATTTACTTCGAATCGAACTTTCTACGAAATGTATGGTATAGCAATTACAGGTCTCGTGACCTATCATTTAAGGTATCAAGAACCGCAATCGGAGCACAATTGCAGATTTCGGATTTTTACAGCTCTGAATCGGCTGAGCTATAGTAAGGTGATTTCTTCGAATCGATTTTTCTGTGAAATGTATGGAAATAATCAACCAATTTTAATGTGGTTTGGCATAACAATTACAAGTCCCGAGACCTATCATTTAAGGTATCAAGAACCGCAATCGGAGCACAATTGCAGATTTCGGATTTTTACAGCTCTGAATCGGCTGAGCTATAGTAAGGTGATTTCTTCGAATCGATTTTTCTGTGAAATGTATGGAAATAATCAACCAATTTTAATGTGGTTTGGCATAACAATTACAAGTCCCGAGACCTATCATTTGAGGTATCAAGAACCGCAATCGGAGCACAATTGCAGATTTCGGATTTTTACAGCTCTGAATCGGCTGAGCTATAGTAAGGTGATTTCTTCGAATCGATTTTTCTGTGAAATGTATGGAAATAATCAACCAATTTTAATGTGGTTTGGCATAACAATTACAAGTCCCGAGACCTATCATTTGAGGTATCAAGAACCGCAATCGGAGCACAATTGCAGATTTCGGATTTTTACAGCTTTGAATCGGCTGAGCTATAGTAAGGTGATTTACTTCGAATCGAACTTTCTACGAAATGTATGGTATAGCAATTACAGGTCTCGTGACCTATCATTTAAGGTATCAAGAACCGCAATCGGAGCACAATTGCAGATTTCGGATTTTTACAGCTCTGAATCGGCTGAGCTATAGTAAGGTGATTTCTTCGAATCGATTTTTCTGTGAAATGTATGGAAATAATCAACCAATTTTAATGTGGTTTGGCATAACAATTACAAGTCCCGAGACCTATCATTTAAGGTATCAAGAACTGCAATCGGAGCACAATTGCAGATTTCGGATTTTTACAGCTCTGAATCGGCTGAGCTATAGTAAGGTGATTTCTTCGAATCGATTTTTCTGTGAAATGTATGGAAATAATCAACCAATTTTAATGTGGTTTGGCATAACAATTACAAGTCCCGAGACCTATCATTTGAGGTATCAAGAACCGCAATCGGAGCACAATTGCAGATTTCGGATTTTTACAGCTTTGAATCGGCTGAGCTATAGTAAGGTGATTTACTTCGAATCGAACTTTCTACGAAATGTATGGTATAGCAATTACATGTCTCGTGACCTATCATTTAAGGTATCAAGAACCGCAATCGGAGCACAATTGCAGATTTCGGATTTTTACAGCTCTGAATCGGCTGAGCTATAGTAAGGTGATTTCTTCGAATCGATTTTTCTGTGAAATGTATGGAAATAATCAACCAATTTTAATGTGGTTTGGCATAACAATTACAAGTCCCGAGACCTATCATTTAAGGTATCAAGAACCGCAATCGGAGCACAATTGCAGATTTCGGATTTTTACAGCTCTGAATCGGCTGAGCTATAGTAAGGTGATTTCTTCGAATCGATTTTTCTGTGAAATGTATGGAAATAATCAACCAATTTTAATGTGGTTTGGCATAACAATTACAAGTCCCGAGACCTATCATTTGAGGTATCAAGAACCGCAATCGGAGCACAATTGCAGATTTCGGATTTTTACAGCTTTGAATCGGCTGAGCTATAGTAAGGTGATTTACTTCGAATCGAACTTTCTACGAAATGTATGGTATAGCAATTACAGGTCTCGTGACCTATCATTTAAGGTATCAAGAACCGCAATCGGAGCACAATTGCAGATTTCGGATTTTTACAGCTCTGAATCGGCTGAGCTATAGTAAGGTGATTTCTTCGAATCGATTTTTCTGTGAAATGTATGGAAATAATCAACCAATTTTAATGTGGTTTGGCATAACAATTACAAGTCCCGAGACCTATCATTTGAGGTATCAAGAACCGCAATCGGAGCACAATTGCAGATTTCGGATTTTTACAGCTTTGAATCGGCTGAGCTATAGTAAGGTGATTTACTTCGAATCGAACTTTCTACGAAATGTATGGTATAGCAATTACAGGTCTCGTGACCTATCATTTAAGGTATCAAGAACCGCAATCGGAGCACAATTGCAGATTTCGGATTTTTACAGCTCTGAATCGGCTGAGCTATAGTAAGGTGATTTCTTCGAATCGATTTTTCTGTGAAATGTATGGAAATAATCAACCAATTTTAATGTGGTTTGGCATAACAATTACAAGTCCCGAGACCTATCATTTAAGGTATCAAGAACCGCAATCGGAGCACAATTGCAGATTTCGGATTTTTACAGCTCTGAATCGGCTGAGCTATAGTAAGGTGATTTCTTCGAATCGATTTTTCTGTGAAATGTATGGAAATAATCAACCAATTTTAATGTGGTTTGGCATAACAATTACAAGTCCCGAGACCTATCATTTGAGGTATCAAGAACCGCAATCGGAGCACAATTGCAGATTTCGGATTTTTACAGCTTTGAATCGGCTGAGCTATAGTAAGGTGATTTACTTCGAATCGAACTTTCTACGAAATGTATGGTATAGCAATTACAGGTCTCGTGACCTATCATTTGAGGTATCAAGAACCGCAATCGGAGCACAATTGCAGATTTCGGATTTTTACAGCTCTGAATCGGCTGAGCTATAGTAAGGTGATTTCTTCGAATCGATTTTTCTGTGAAATGTATGGAAATAATCAACCAATTTTAATGTGGTTTGGCATAACAATTACAAGTCCCGAGACCTATCATTTAAGGTATCAAGAACCGCAATCGGAGCACAATTGCAGATTTCGGATTTTTACAGCTCTGAATCGGCTGAGCTATAGTAAGGTGATTTCTTCGAATCGATTTTTCTGTGAAATGTATGGAAATAATCAACCAATTTTAATGTGGTTTGGCATAACAATTACAAGTCCCGAGACCTATCATTTAAGGTATCAAGAACCGCAATCGGAGCACAATTGCAGATTTCGGATTTTTACAGCTCTGAATCGGCTGAGCTATAGTAAGGTGATTTCTTCGAATCGATTTTTCTGTGAAATGTATGGAAATAATCAACCAATTTTAATGTGGTTTGGCATAACAATTACAAGTCCCGAGACCTATCATTTGAGGTATCAAGAACCGCAATCGGAGCACAATTGCAGATTTCGGATTTTTACAGCTTTGAATCGGCTGAGCTATAGTAAGGTGATTTACTTCGAATCGAACTTTCTACGAAATGTATGGTATAGCAATTACAGGTCTCGTGACCTATCATTTAAGGTATCAAGAACCGCAATCGGAGCACAATTGCAGATTTCGGAGTTTTACAGCTCTGAATCGGCTGAGCTATAGTAAGGTGATTTCTTCGAATCGATTTTTCTGTGAAATGTATGGAAATAATCAACCAATTTTAATGTGGTTTGGCATAACAATTACAAGTCCCGAGACCTATCATTTGAGGTATCAAGAACCGCAATCGGAGCACAATTGCAGATTTCGGATTTTTACAGCTCTGAATCGGCTGAGCTATAGTAAGGTGATTTCTTCGAATCGATTTTTCTGTGAAATGTATGGAAATAATCAACCAATTTTAATGTGGTTTGGCATAACAATTACAAGTCCCGAGACCTATCATTTAAGGTATCAAGAACCGCAATCGGAGCACAATTGCAGATTTCGGATTTTTACAGCTCTGAATCGGCTGAGCTATAGTAAGGTGATTTCTTCGAATCGATTTTTCTGTGAAATGTATGGAAATAATCAACCAATTTTAATGTGGTTTGGCATAACAATTACAAGTCCCGAGACCTATCATTTGAGGTATCAAGAACCGCAATCGGAGCACAATTGCAGATTTCGGATTTTTACAGCTTTGAATCGGCTGAGCTATAGTAAGGTGATTTACTTCGAATCGAACTTTCTACGAAATGTATGGTATAGCAATTACAGGTCTCGTGACCTATCATTTAAGGTATCAAGAACCGCAATCGGAGCACAATTGCAGATTTCGGATTTTTACAGCTCTGAATCGGCTGAGCTATAGTAAGGTGATTTCTTCGAATCGATTTTTCTGTGAAATGTATGGAAATAATCAACCAATTTTAATGTGGTTTGGCATAACAATTACAAGTCCCGAGACCTATCATTTGAGGTATCAAGAACCGCAATCGGAGCACAATTGCAGATTTCGGATTTTTACAGCTTTGAATCTTCTGAGCTATACTAAGGTGATTTACTTCGAATCGAACTTTCTACGAAATGTATGGTATAGCAATTACAGGTCTCGTGACCTATCATTTAAGGTATCAAGAACCGCAATCGGAGCACAATTGCAGATTTCGGATTTTTACAGCTCTGAATCGGCTGAGCTATAGTAAGGTGATTTCTTCGAATCGATTTTTCTGTGAAATGTATGGAAATAATCAACCAATTTTAATGTGGTTTGGCATAACAATTACAAGTCCCGAGACCTATCATTTAAGGTATCAAGAACCGCAATCGGAGCACAATTGCAGATTTCGGATTTTTACAGCTCTGAATCGGCTGAGCTATAGTAAGGTGATTTCTTCGAATCGATTTTTCTGTGAAATGTATGGAAATAATCAACCAATTTTAATGTGGTTTGGCATAACAATTACAAGTCCCGAGACCTATCATTTGAGGTATCAAGAACCGCAATCGGAGCACAATTGCAGATTTCGGATTTTTACAGCTTTGAATCGGCTGAGCTATAGTAAGGTGATTTACTTCGAATCGAACTTTCTACGAAATGTATGGTATAGCAATTACAGGTCTCGTGACCTATCATTTAAGGTATCAAGAACCGCAATCGGAGCACAATTGCAGATTTCGGATTTTTACAGCTCTGAATCGGCTGAGCTATAGTAAGGTGATTTCTTCGAATCGATTTTTCTGTGAAATGTATGGAAATAATCAACCAATTTTAATGTGGTTTGGCATAACAATTACAAGTCCCGAGACCTATCATTTAAGGTATCAAGAACCGCAATCGGAGCACAATTGCAGATTTCGGATTTTTACAGCTCTGAATCGGCTGAGCTATAGTAAGGTGATTTCTTCGAATCGATTTTTCTGTGAAATGTATGGAAATAATCAACCAATTTTAATGTGGTTTGGCATAACAATTACAAGTCCCGAGACCTATCATTTGAGGTATCAAGAACCGCAATCGGAGCACAATTGCAGATTTCGGATTTTTACAGCTTTGAATCGGCTGAGCTATAGTAAGGTGATTTACTTCGAATCGAACTTTCTACGAAATGTATGGTATAGCAATTACAGGTCTCGTGACCTATCATTTAAGGTATCAAGAACCGCAATCGGAGCACAATTGCAGATTTCGGATTTTTACAGCTCTGAATCGGCTGAGCTATAGTAAGGTGATTTCTTCGAATCGATTTTTCTGTGAAATGTATGGAAATAATCAACCAATTTTAATGTGGTTTGGCATAACAATTACAAGTCCCGAGACCTATCATTTGAGGTATCAAGAACCGCAATCGGAGCACAATTGCAGATTTCGGATTTTTACAGCTTTGAATCGGCTGAGCTATAGTAAGGTGATTTACTTCGAATCGAACTTTCTACGAAATGTATGGTATAGCAATTACAGGTCTCGTGACCTATCATTTAAGGTATCAAGAACCGCAATCGGAGCACAATTGCAGATTTCGGATTTTTACAGCTCTGAATCGGCTGAGCTATAGTAAGGTGATTTCTTCGAATCGATTTTTCTGTGAAATGTATGGAAATAATCAACCAATTTTAATGTGGTTTGGCATAACAATTACAAGTCCCGAGACCTATCATTTAAGGTATCAAGAACCGCAATCGGAGCACAATTGCAGATTTCGGATTTTTACAGCTCTGAATCGGCTGAGCTATAGTAAGGTGATTTCTTCGAATCGATTTTTCTGTGAAATGTATGGAAATAATCAACCAATTTTAATGTGGTTTGGCATAACAATTACAAGTCCCGAGACCTATCATTTGAGGTATCAAGAACCGCAATCGGAGCACAATTGCAGATTTCGGATTTTTACAGCTTTGAATCGGCTGAGCTATAGTAAGGTGATTTACTTCGAATCGAACTTTCTACGAAATGTATGGTATAGCAATTACAGGTCTCGTGACCTATCATTTAAGGTATCAAGAACCGCAATCGGAGCACAATTGCAGATTTCGGATTTTTACAGCTCTGAATCGGCTGAGCTATAGTAAGGTGATTTCTTCGAATCGATTTTTCTGTGAAATGTATGGAAATAATCAACCAATTTTAATGTGGTTTGGCATAACAATTACAAGTCCCGAGACCTATCATTTAAGGTATCAAGAACCGCAATCGGAGCACAATTGCAGATTTCGGATTTTTACAGCTCTGAATCGGCTGAGCTATAGTAAGGTGATTTCTTCGAATCGATTTTTCTGTGAAATGTATGGAAATAATCAACCAATTTTAATGTGGTTTGGCATAACAATTACAAGTCCCGAGACCTATCATTTAAGGTATCAAGAACCGCAATCGGAGCACAATTGCAGATTTCGGATTTTTACAGCTCTGAATCGGCTGAGCTATAGTAAGGTGATTTCTTCGAATCGATTTTTCTGTGAAATGTATGGAAATAATCAACCAATTTTAATGTGGTTTGGCATAACAATTACAAGTCCCGAGACCTATCATTTGAGGTATCAAGAACCGCAATCGGAGCACAATTGCAGATTTCGGATTTTTACAGCTTTGAATCGGCTGAGCTATAGTAAGGTGATTTACTTCGAATCGAACTTTCTACGAAATGTATGGTATAGCAATTACAGGTCTCGTGACCTATCATTTAAGGTATCAAGAACCGCAATCGGAGCACAATTGCAGATTTCGGATTTTTACAGCTCTGAATCGGCTGAGCTATAGTAAGGTGATTTCTTCGAATCGATTTTTCTGTGAAATGTATGGAAATAATCAACCAATTTTAATGTGGTTTGGCATAACAATTACAAGTCCCGAGACCTATCATTTAAGGTATCAAGAACCGCAATCGGAGCACAATTGCAGATTTCGGATTTTTACAGCTCTGAATCGGCTGAGCTATAGTAAGGTGATTTCTTCGAATCGATTTTTCTGTGAAATGTATGGAAATAATCAACCAATTTTAATGTGGTTTGGCATAACAATTACAAGTCCCGAGACCTATCATTTGAGGTATCAAGAACCGCAATCGGAGCACAATTGCAGATTTCGGATTTTTACAGCTCTGAATCGGCTGAGCTATAGTAAGGTGATTTCTTCGAATCGATTTTTCTGTGAAATGTATGGAAATAATCAACCAATTTTAATGTGGTTTGGCATAACAATTACAAGTCCCGAGACCTATCATTTAAGGTATCAAGAACCGCAATCGGAGCACAATTGCAGATTTCGGATTTTTACAGCTCTGAATCGGCTGAGCTATAGTAAGGTGATTTCTTCGAATCGATTTTTCTGTGAAATGTATGGAAATAATCAACCAATTTTAATGTGGTTTGGCATAACAATTACAAGTCCCGAGACCTATCATTTGAGGTATCAAGAACCGCAATCGGAGCACAATTGCAGATTTCGGATTTTTACAGCTTTGAATCGGCTGAGCTATAGTAAGGTGATTTACTTCGAATCGAACTTTCTACGAAATGTATGGTATAGCAATTACAGGTCTCGTGACCTATCATTTAAGGTATCAAGAACCGCAATCGGAGCACAATTGCAGATTTCGGATTTTTACAGCTCTGAATCGGCTGAGCTATAGTAAGGTGATTTCTTCGAATCGATTTTTCTGTGAAATGTATGGAAATAATCAACCAATTTTAATGTGGTTTGGCATAACAATTACAAGTCCCGAGACCTATCATTTGAGGTATCAAGAACCGCAATCGGAGCACAATTGCAGATTTAGGATTTTTACAGCTTTGAATCGGCTGAGCTATAGTAAGGTGATTTTCTTCGAATCGAACTTTCTACGAAATGTATGGTATAGCAATTACAGGTCTCGTGACCTATCATTTAAGGTATCAAGAACCGCAATCGGAGCACAATTGCAGATTTCGGATTTTTACAGCTTTGAATCGGCTGAGCTATAGTAAGGTGATTTTCTTCGAATCGAACTTTCTACGAAATGTATGGTATAGCAATTACAGGTCTCGTGACCTATCATTTAAGGTATCAAGAACCGCAATCGGAGCACAATTGCAGATTTCGGATTTTTACAGCTTTGAATCGGCTGAGCTATAGTAAGGTGATTTACTTCGAATCGAACTTTCTACGAAATGTATGGTATAGCAATTACAGGTCTCGTGACCTATCATTTAAGGTATCAAGAACCGCAATCGGAGCACAATTGCAGATTTCGGATTTTTACAGCTCTGAATCGGCTGAGCTATAGTAAGGTGATTTCTTCGAATCGATTTTTCTGTGAAATGTATGGAAATAATCAACCAATTTTAATGTGGTTTGGCATAACAATTACAAGTCCCGAGACCTATCATTTGAGGTATCAAGAACCGCAATCGGAGCACAATTGCAGATTTCGGATTTTTACAGCTTTGAATCGGCTGAGCTATAGTAAGGTGATTTTCTTCGAATCGAACTTTCTACGAAATGTATGGTATAGCAATTACAGGTCTCGTGACCTATCATTTAAGGTATCAAGAACCGCAATCGGAGCACAATTGCAGATTTCGGATTTTTACAGCTCTGAATCGGCTGAGCTATAGTAAGGTGATTTCTTCGAATCGATTTTTCTGTGAAATGTATGGAAATAATCAACCAATTTTAATGTGGTTTGGCATAACAATTACAAGTCCCGAGACCTATCATTTGAGGTATCAAGAACCGCAATCGGAGCACAATTGCAGATTTAGGATTTTTACAGCTTTGAATCGGCTGAGCTATAGTAAGGTGATTTTCTTCGAATCGAACTTTCTACGAAATGTATGGTATAGCAATTACAGGTCTCGTGACCTATCATTTAAGGTATCAAGAACCGCAATCGGAGCACAATTGCAGATTTCGGATTTTTACAGCTTTGAATCGGCTGAGCTATAGTAAGGTGATTTTCTTCGAATCGAACTTTCTACGAAATGTATGGTATAGCAATTACAGGTCTCGTGACCTATCATTTAAGGTATCAAGAACCGCAATCGGAGCACAATTGCAGATTTCGGATTTTTACAGCTTTGAATCGGCTGAGCTATAGTAAGGTGATTTACTTCGAATCGAACTTTCTACGAAATGTATGGTATAGCAATTACAGGTCTCGTGACCTATCATTTAAGGTATCAAGAACCGCAATCGGAGCACAATTGCAGATTTCGGATTTTTACAGCTCTGAATCGGCTGAGCTATAGTAAGGTGATTTCTTCGAATCGATTTTTCTGTGAAATGTATGGAAATAATCAACCAATTTTAATGTGGTTTGGCATAACAATTACAAGTCCCGAGACCTATCATTTGAGGTATCAAGAACCGCAATCGGAGCACAATTGCAGATTTCGGATTTTTACAGCTTTGAATCGGCTGAGCTATAGTAAGGTGATTTTCTTCGAATCGAACTTTCTACGAAATGTATGGTATAGCAATTACAGGTCTCGTGACCTATCATTTAAGGTATCAAGAACCGCAATCGGAGCACAATTGCAGATTTCGGATTTTTACAGCTCTGAATCGGCTGAGCTATAGTAAGGTGATTTCTTCGAATCGATTTTTCTGTGAAATGTATGGAAATAATCAACCAATTTTAATGTGGTTTGGCATAACAATTACAAGTCCCGAGACCTATCATTTGAGGTATCAAGAACCGCAATCGGAGCACAATTGCAGATTTCGGATTTTTACAGCTTTGAATCGGCTGAGCTATAGTAAGGTGATTTTCTTCGAATCGAACTTTCTACGAAATGTATGGTATAGCAATTACAGGTCTCGTGACCTATCATTTAAGGTATCAAGAACCGCAATCGGAGCACAATTGCAGATTTCGGATTTTTACAGCTCTGAATCGGCTGAGCTATAGTAAGGTGATTTCTTCGAATCGATTTTTCTGTGAAATGTATGGAAATAAACAACCAATTTTAATGTGGTTTGGCATAACAATTACAAGTCCCGAGACCTATCATTTGAGGTATCAAGAACCGCAATCGGAGCACAATTGCAGATTTCGGATTTTTACAGCTTTGAATCGGCTGAGCTATAGTAAGGTGATTTTCTTCGAATCGAACTTTCTACGAAATGTATGGTATAGCAATTACAGGTCTCGTGACCTATCATTTAAGGTATCAAGAACCGCAATCGGAGCACAATTGCAGATTTCGGATTTTTACAGCTCTGAATCGGCTGAGCTATAGTAAGGTGATTTCTTCGAATCGATTTTTCTGTGAAATGTATGGAAATAATCAACCAATTTTAATGTGGTTTGGCATAACAATTACAAGTCCCGAGACCTATCATTTGAGGTATCAAGAACCGCAATCGGAGCACAATTGCAGATTTCGGATTTTTACAGCTTTGAATCGGCTGAGCTATAGTAAGGTGATTTTCTTCGAATCGAACTTTCTACGAAATGTATGGTATAGCAATTACAGGTCTCGTGACCTATCATTTAAGGTATCAAGAACCGCAATCGGAGCACAATTGCAGATTTCGGATTTTTACAGCTCTGAATCGGCTGAGCTATAGTAAGGTGATTTCTTCGAATCGATTTTTCTGTGAAATGTATGGAAATAAACAACCAATTTTAATGTGGTTTGGCATAACAATTACAAGTCCCGAGACCTATCATTTGAGGTATCAAGAACCGCAATCGGAGCACAATTGCAGATTTCGGATTTTTACAGCTTTGAATCGGCTGAGCTATAGTAAGGTGATTTTCTTCGAATCGAACTTTCTACGAAATGTATGGTATAGCAATTACAGGTCTCGTGACCTATCATTTAAGGTATCAAGAACCGCAATCGGAGCACAATTGCAGATTTCGGATTTTTACAGCTCTGAATCGGCTGAGCTATAGTAAGGTGATTTCTTCGAATCGATTTTTCTGTGAAATGTATGGAAATAATCAACCAATTTTAATGTGGTTTGGCATAACAATTACAAGTCCCGAGACCTATCATTTGAGGTATCAAGAACCGCAATCGGAGCACAATTGCAGATTTCGGATTTTTACAGCTTTGAATCGGCTGAGCTATAGTAAGGTGATTTTCTTCGAATCGAACTTTCTACGAAATGTATGGTATAGCAATTACAGGTCTCGTGACCTATCATTTAAGGTATCAAGAACCGCAATCGGAGCACAATTGCAGATTTCGGATTTTTACAGCTCTGAATCGGCTGAGCTATAGTAAGGTGATTTCTTCGAATCGATTTTTCTGTGAAATGTATGGAAATAAACAACCAATTTTAATGTGGTTTGGCATAACAATTACAAGTCCCGAGACCTATCATTTGAGGTATCAAGAACCGCAATCGGAGCACAATTGCAGATTTCGGATTTTTACAGCTCTGAATCGGCTGAGCTATAGTAAGGTGATTTCTTCGAATCGATTTTTCTGTGAAATGTATGGAAATAATCAACCAATTTTAATGTGGTTTGGCATAACAATTACAAGTCCCGAGACCTATCATTTGAGGTATCAAGAACCGCAATCGGAGCACAATTGCAGATTTCGGATTTTTACAGCTTTGAATCGGCTGAGCTATAGTAAGGTGATTTTCTTCGAATCGAACTTTCTACGAAATGTATGGTATAGCAATTACAGGTCTCGTGACCTATCATTTAAGGTATCAAGAACCGCAATCGGAGCACAATTGCAGATTTCGGATTTTTACAGCTTTGAATCGGCTGAGCTATAGTAAGGTGATTTTCTTCGAATCGAACTTTCTACGAAATGTATGGTATAGCAATTACAGGTCTCGTGACCTATCATTTAAGGTATCAAGAACCGCAATCGGAGCACAATTGCAGATTTCGGATTTTTACAGCTCTGAATCGGCTGAGCTATAGTAAGGTGATTTCTTCGAATCGATTTTTCTGTGAAATGTATGGAAATAATCAACCAATTTTAATGTGGTTTGGCATAACAATTACAAGTCCCGAGACCTATCATTTGAGGTATCAAGAACCGCAATCGGAGCACAATTGCAGATTTCGGATTTTTACAGCTTTGAATCGGCTGAGCTATAGTAAGGTGATTTTCTTCGAATCGAACTTTCTACGAAATGTATGGTATAGCAATTACAGGTCTCGTGACCTATCATTTAAGGTATCAAGAACCGCAATCGGAGCACAATTGCAGATTTCGGATTTTTACAGCTCTGAATCGGCTGAGCTATAGTAAGGTGATTTCTTCGAATCGATTTTTCTGTGAAATGTATGGAAATAAACAACCAATTTTAATGTGGTTTGGCATAACAATTACAAGTCCCGAGACCTATCATTTGAGGTATCAAGAACCGCAATCGGAGCACAATTGCAGATTTCGGATTTTTACAGCTCTGAATCGGCTGAGCTATAGTAAGGTGATTTCTTCGAATCGATTTTTCTGTGAAATGTATGGAAATAATCAACCAATTTTAATGTGGTTTGGCATAACAATTACAAGTCCCGAGACCTATCATTTGAGGTATCAAGAACCGCAATCGGAGCACAATTGCAGATTTCGGATTTTTACAGCTTTGAATCGGCTGAGCTATAGTAAGGTGATTTTCTTCGAATCGAACTTTCTACGAAATGTATGGTATAGCAATTACAGGTCTCGTGACCTATCATTTAAGGTATCAAGAACCGCAATCGGAGCACAATTGCAGATTTCGGATTTTTACAGCTTTGAATCGGCTGAGCTATAGTAAGGTGATTTTCTTCGAATCGAACTTTCTACGAAATGTATGGTATAGCAATTACAGGTCTCGTGACCTATCATTTAAGGTATCAAGAACCGCAATCGGAGCACAATTGCAGATTTCGGATTTTTACAGCTCTGAATCGGCTGAGCTATAGTAAGGTGATTTCTTCGAATCGATTTTTCTGTGAAATGTATGGAAATAATCAACCAATTTTAATGTGGTTTGGCATAACAATTACAAGTCCCGAGACCTATCATTTGAGGTATCAAGAACCGCAATCGGAGCACAATTGCAGATTTCGGATTTTTACAGCTTTGAATCGGCTGAGCTATAGTAAGGTGATTTTCTTCGAATCGAACTTTCTACGAAATGTATGGTATAGCAATTACAGGTCTCGTGACCTATCATTTAAGGTATCAAGAACCGCAATCGGAGCACAATTGCAGATTTCGGATTTTTACAGCTCTGAATCGGCTGAGCTATAGTAAGGTGATTTCTTCGAATCGATTTTTCTGTGAAATGTATGGAAATAATCAACCAATTTTAATGTGGTTTGGCATAACAATTACAAGTCCCGAGACCTATCATTTGAGGTATCAAGAACCGCAATCGGAGCACAATTGCAGATTTCGGATTTTTACAGCTTTGAATCGGCTGAGCTATAGTAAGGTGATTTTCTTCGAATCGAACTTTCTACGAAATGTATGGTATAGCAATTACAGGTCTCGTGACCTATCATTTAAGGTATCAAGAACCGCAATCGGAGCACAATTGCAGATTTCGGATTTTTACAGCTCTGAATCGGCTGAGCTATAGTAAGGTGATTTCTTCGAATCGATTTTTCTGTGAAATGTATGGAAATAAACAACCAATTTTAATGTGGTTTGGCATAACAATTACAAGTCCCGAGACCTATCATTTGAGGTATCAAGAACCGCAATCGGAGCACAATTGCAGATTTCGGATTTTTACAGCTTTGAATCGGCTGAGCTATAGTAAGGTGATTTTCTTCGAATCGAACTTTCTACGAAATGTATGGTATAGCAATTACAGGTCTCGTGACCTATCATTTAAGGTATCAAGAACCGCAATCGGAGCACAATTGCAGATTTCGGATTTTTACAGCTCTGAATCGGCTGAGCTATAGTAAGGTGATTTCTTCGAATCGATTTTTCTGTGAAATGTATGGAAATAATCAACCAATTTTAATGTGGTTTGGCATAACAATTACAAGTCCCGAGACCTATCATTTGAGGTATCAAGAACCGCAATCGGAGCACAATTGCAGATTTCGGATTTTTACAGCTTTGAATCGGCTGAGCTATAGTAAGGTGATTTTCTTCGAATCGAACTTTCTACGAAATGTATGGTATAGCAATTACAGGTCTCGTGACCTATCATTTAAGGTATCAAGAACCGCAATCGGAGCACAATTGCAGATTTCGGATTTTTACAGCTTTGAATCGGCTGAGCTATAGTAAGGTGATTTTCTTCGAATCGAACTTTCTACGAAATGTATGGTATAGCAATTACAGGTCTCGTGACCTATCATTTAAGGTATCAAGAACCGCAATCGGAGCACAATTGCAGATTTCGGATTTTTACAGCTCTGAATCGGCTGAGCTATAGTAAGGTGATTTCTTCGAATCGATTTTTCTGTGAAATGTATGGAAATAAACAACCAATTTTAATGTGGTTTGGCATAACAATTACAAGTCCCGAGACCTATCATTTGAGGTATCAAGAACCGCAATCGGAGCACAATTGCAGATTTCGGATTTTTACAGCTCTGAATCGGCTGAGCTATAGTAAGGTGATTTCTTCGAATCGATTTTTCTGTGAAATGTATGGAAATAATCAACCAATTTTAATGTGGTTTGGCATAACAATTACAAGTCCCGAGACCTATCATTTGAGGTATCAAGAACCGCAATCGGAGCACAATTGCAGATTTCGGATTTTTACAGCTTTGAATCGGCTGAGCTATAGTAAGGTGATTTTCTTCGAATCGAACTTTCTACGAAATGTATGGTATAGCAATTACAGGTCTCGTGACCTATCATTTAAGGTATCAAGAACCGCAATCGGAGCACAATTGCAGATTTCGGATTTTTACAGCTCTGAATCGGCTGAGCTATAGTAAGGTGATTTCTTCGAATCGATTTTTCTGTGAAATGTATGGAAATAATCAACCAATTTTAATGTGGTTTGGCATAACAATTACAAGTCCCGAGACCTATCATTTGAGGTATCAAGAACCGCAATCGGAGCACAATTGCAGATTTCGGATTTTTACAGCTTTGAATCGGCTGAGCTATAGTAAGGTGATTTTCTTCGAATCGAACTTTCTACGAAATGTATGGTATAGCAATTACAGGTCTCGTGACCTATCATTTAAGGTATCAAGAACCGCAATCGGAGCACAATTGCAGATTTCGGATTTTTACAGCTCTGAATCGGCTGAGCTATAGTAAGGTGATTTCTTCGAATCGATTTTTCTGTGAAATGTATGGAAATAAACAACCAATTTTAATGTGGTTTGGCATAACAATTACAAGTCCCGAGACCTATCATTTGAGGTATCAAGAACCGCAATCGGAGCACAATTGCAGATTTCGGATTTTTACAGCTCTGAATCGGCTGAGCTATAGTAAGGTGATTTCTTCGAATCGATTTTTCTGTGAAATGTATGGAAATATTAAACCAATTTTAATGTGGTTTGGCATAACAATTACAAGTCCCGAGACCTATCATTTGAGGTATCAAGAACCGCAATCGGAGCACAATTGCAGATTTCGGATTTTTACAGCTTTGAATCGGCTGAGCTATAGTAAGGTGATTTTCTTCGAATCGAACTTTCTACGAAATGTATGGTATAGCAATTACAGGTCTCGTGACCTATCATTTAAGGTATCAAGAACCGCAATCGGAGCACAATTGCAGATTTCGGATTTTTACAGCTTTGAATCGGCTGAGCTATAGTAAGGTGATTTTCTTCGAATCGAACTTTCTACGAAATGTATGGTATAGCAATTACAGGTCTCGTGACCTATCATTTAAGGTATCAAGAACCGCAATCGGAGCACAATTGCAGATTTCGGATTTTTACAGCTCTGAATCGGCTGAGCTATAGTAAGGTGATTTCTTCGAATCGATTTTTCTGTGAAATGTATGGAAATAATCAACCAATTTTAATGTGGTTTGGCATAACAATTACAAGTCCCGAGACCTATCATTTGAGGTATCAAGAACCGCAATCGGAGCACAATTGCAGATTTCGGATTTTTACAGCTTTGAATCGGCTGAGCTATAGTAAGGTGATTTTCTTCGAATCGAACTTTCTACGAAATGTATGGTATAGCAATTACAGGTCTCGTGACCTATCATTTAAGGTATCAAGAACCGCAATCGGAGCACAATTGCAGATTTCGGATTTTTACAGCTCTGAATCGGCTGAGCTATAGTAAGGTGATTTCTTCGAATCGATTTTTCTGTGAAATGTATGGAAATAATCAACCAATTTTAATGTGGTTTGGCATAACAATTACAAGTCCCGAGACCTATCATTTGAGGTATCAAGAACCGCAATCGGAGCACAATTGCAGATTTCGGATTTTTACAGCTTTGAATCGGCTGAGCTATAGTAAGGTGATTTTCTTCGAATCGAACTTTCTACGAAATGTATGGTATAGCAATTACAGGTCTCGTGACCTATCATTTAAGGTATCAAGAACCGCAATCGGAGCACAATTGCAGATTTCGGATTTTTACAGCTCTGAATCGGCTGAGCTATAGTAAGGTGATTTCTTCGAATCGATTTTTCTGTGAAATGTATGGAAATAATCAACCAATTTTAATGTGGTTTGGCATAACAATTACAAGTCCCGAGACCTATCATTTGAGGTATCAAGAACCGCAATCGGAGCACAATTGCAGATTTCGGATTTTTACAGCTTTGAATCGGCTGAGCTATAGTAAGGTGATTTTCTTCGAATCGAACTTTCTACGAAATGTATGGTATAGCAATTACAGGTCTCGTGACCTATCATTTAAGGTATCAAGAACCGCAATCGGAGCACAATTGCAGATTTCGGATTTTTACAGCTCTGAATCGGCTGAGCTATAGTAAGGTGATTTCTTCGAATCGATTTTTCTGTGAAATGTATGGAAATAAACAACCAATTTTAATGTGGTTTGGCATAACAATTACAAGTCCCGAGACCTATCATTTGAGGTATCAAGAACCGCAATCGGAGCACAATTGCAGATTTCGGATTTTTACAGCTCTGAATCGGCTGAGCTATAGTAAGGTGATTTCTTCGAATCGATTTTTCTGTGAAATGTATGGAAATAATCAACCAATTTTAATGTGGTTTGGCATAACAATTACAAGTCCCGAGACCTATCATTTGAGGTATCAAGAACCGCAATCGGAGCACAATTGCAGATTTCGGATTTTTACAGCTTTGAATCGGCTGAGCTATAGTAAGGTGATTTTCTTCGAATCGAACTTTCTACGAAATGTATGGTATAGCAATTACAGGTCTCGTGACCTATCATTTAAGGTATCAAGAACCGCAATCGGAGCACAATTGCAGATTTCGGATTTTTACAGCTCTGAATCGGCTGAGCTATAGTAAGGTGATTTCTTCGAATCGATTTTTCTGTGAAATGTATGGAAATAATCAACCAATTTTAATGTGGTTTGGCATAACAATTACAAGTCCCGAGACCTATCATTTGAGGTATCAAGAACCGCAATCGGAGCACAATTGCAGATTTCGGATTTTTACAGCTTTGAATCGGCTGAGCTATAGTAAGGTGATTTTCTTCGAATCGAACTTTCTACGAAATGTATGGTATAGCAATTACAGGTCTCGTGACCTATCATTTAAGGTATCAAGAACCGCAATCGGAGCACAATTGCAGATTTCGGATTTTTACAGCTCTGAATCGGCTGAGCTATAGTAAGGTGATTTCTTCGAATCGATTTTTCTGTGAAATGTATGGAAATAAACAACCAATTTTAATGTGGTTTGGCATAACAATTACAAGTCCCGAGACCTATCATTTGAGGTATCAAGAACCGCAATCGGAGCACAATTGCAGATTTCGGATTTTTACAGCTCTGAATCGGCTGAGCTATAGTAAGGTGATTTCTTCGAATCGATTTTTCTGTGAAATGTATGGAAATATTAAACCAATTTTAATGTGGTTTGGCATAACAATTACAAGTCCCGAGACCTATCATTTGAGGTATCAAGAACCGCAATCGGAGCACAATTGCAGATTTCGGATTTTTACAGCTTTGAATCGGCTGAGCTATAGTAAGGTGATTTTCTTCGAATCGAACTTTCTACGAAATGTATGGTATAGCAATTACAGGTCTCGTGACCTATCATTTAAGGTATCAAGAACCGCAATCGGAGCACAATTGCAGATTTCGGATTTTTACAGCTTTGAATCGGCTGAGCTATAGTAAGGTGATTTTCTTCGAATCGAACTTTCTACGAAATGTATGGTATAGCAATTACAGGTCTCGTGACCTATCATTTAAGGTATCAAGAACCGCAATCGGAGCACAATTGCAGATTTCGGATTTTTACAGCTCTGAATCGGCTGAGCTATAGTAAGGTGATTTCTTCGAATCGATTTTTCTGTGAAATGTATGGAAATAATCAACCAATTTTAATGTGGTTTGGCATAACAATTACAAGTCCCGAGACCTATCATTTGAGGTATCAAGAACCGCAATCGGAGCACAATTGCAGATTTCGGATTTTTACAGCTTTGAATCGGCTGAGCTATAGTAAGGTGATTTTCTTCGAATCGAACTTTCTACGAAATGTATGGTATAGCAATTACAGGTCTCGTGACCTATCATTTAAGGTATCAAGAACCGCAATCGGAGCACAATTGCAGATTTCGGATTTTTACAGCTCTGAATCGGCTGAGCTATAGTAAGGTGATTTCTTCGAATCGATTTTTCTGTGAAATGTATGGAAATAATCAACCAATTTTAATGTGGTTTGGCATAACAATTACAAGTCCCGAGACCTATCATTTGAGGTATCAAGAACCGCAATCGGAGCACAATTGCAGATTTCGGATTTTTACAGCTTTGAATCGGCTGAGCTATAGTAAGGTGATTTTCTTCGAATCGAACTTTCTACGAAATGTATGGTATAGCAATTACAGGTCTCGTGACCTATCATTTAAGGTATCAAGAACCGCAATCGGAGCACAATTGCAGATTTCGGATTTTTACAGCTCTGAATCGGCTGAGCTATAGTAAGGTGATTTCTTCGAATCGATTTTTCTGTGAAATGTATGGAAATAATCAACCAATTTTAATGTGGTTTGGCATAACAATTACAAGTCCCGAGACCTATCATTTGAGGTATCAAGAACCGCAATCGGAGCACAATTGCAGATTTCGGATTTTTACAGCTTTGAATCGGCTGAGCTATAGTAAGGTGATTTTCTTCGAATCGAACTTTCTACGAAATGTATGGTATAGCAATTACAGGTCTCGTGACCTATCATTTAAGGTATCAAGAACCGCAATCGGAGCACAATTGCAGATTTCGGATTTTTACAGCTCTGAATCGGCTGAGCTATAGTAAGGTGATTTCTTCGAATCGATTTTTCTGTGAAATGTATGGAAATAAACAACCAATTTTAATGTGGTTTGGCATAACAATTACAAGTCCCGAGACCTATCATTTGAGGTATCAAGAACCGCAATCGGAGCACAATTGCAGATTTCGGATTTTTACAGCTCTGAATCGGCTGAGCTATAGTAAGGTGATTTTCTTCGAATCGAACTTTCTACGAAATGTATGGTATAGCAATTACAGGTCTCGTGACCTATCATTTAAGGTATCAAGAACCGCAATCGGAGCACAATTGCAGATTTCGGATTTTTACAGCTCTGAATCGGCTGAGCTATAGTAAGGTGATTTCTTCGAATCGATTTTTCTGTGAAATGTATGGAAATAAACAACCAATTTTAATGTGGTTTGGCATAACAATTACAAGTCCCGAGACCTATCATTTGAGGTATCAAGAACCGCAATCGGAGCACAATTGCAGATTTCGGATTTTTACAGCTCTGAATCGGCTGAGCTATAGTAAGGTGATTTCTTCGAATCGATTTTTCTGTGAAATGTATGGAAATATTAAACCAATTTTAATGTGGTTTGGCATAACAATTACAAGTCCCGAGACCTATCATTTGAGGTATCAAGAACCGCAATCGGAGCACAATTGCAGATTTCGGATTTTTACAGCTTTGAATCGGCTGAGCTATAGTAAGGTGATTTTCTTCGAATCGAACTTTCTACGAAATGTATGGTATAGCAATTACAGGTCTCGTGACCTATCATTTAAGGTATCAAGAACCGCAATCGGAGCACAATTGCAGATTTCGGATTTTTACAGCTTTGAATCGGCTGAGCTATAGTAAGGTGATTTTCTTCGAATCGAACTTTCTACGAAATGTATGGTATAGCAATTACAGGTCTCGTGACCTATCATTTAAGGTATCAAGAACCGCAATCGGAGCACAATTGCAGATTTCGGATTTTTACAGCTTTGAATCGGCTGAGCTATAGTAAGGTGATTTCTTCGAATCGATTTTTCTGTGAAATGTATGGAAATAATCAACCAATTTTAATGTGGTTTGGCATACCAATTACAAGTCCCGAGACCTATCATTTGAGGTATCAAGAACCGCAATCGGAGCACAATTGCAGATTTCGGATTTTTACAGCTTTGAATCGGCTGAGCTATAGTAAGGTGATTTTCTTCGAATCGAACTTTCTACGAAATGTATGGTATAGCAATTACAGGTCTCGTGACCTATCATTTAAGGTATCAAGAACCGCAATCGGAGCACAATTGCAGATTTCGGATTTTTACAGCTCTGAATCGGCTGAGCTATAGTAAGGTGATTTCTTCGAATCGATTTTTCTGTGAAATGTATGGAAATAATCAACCAATTTTAATGTGGTTTGGCATAACAATTACAAGTCCCGAGACCTATCATTTGAGGTATCAAGAACCGCAATCGGAGCACAATTGCAGATTTCGGATTTTTACAGCTTTGAATCGGCTGAGCTATAGTAAGGTGATTTTCTTCGAATCGAACTTTCTACGAAATGTATGGTATAGCAATTACAGGTCTCGTGACCTATCATTTAAGGTATCAAGAACCGCAATCGGAGCACAATTGCAGATTTCGGATTTTTACAGCTCTGAATCGGCTGAGCTATAGTAAGGTGATTTCTTCGAATCGATTTTTCTGTGAAATGTATGGAAATAAACAACCAATTTTAATGTGGTTTGGCATAACAATTACAAGTCCCGAGAGCTATCATTTGAGGTATCAAGAACCGCAATCGGAGCACAATTGCAGATTTCGGATTTTTACAGCTCTGAATCGGCTGAGCTATAGTAAGGTGATTTCTTCGAATCGATTTTTCTGTGAAATGTATGGAAATATTAAACCAATTTTAATGTGGTTTGGCATAACAATTACAAGTCCCGAGACCTATCATTTGAGGTATCAAGAACCGCAATCGGAGCACAATTGCAGATTTCGGATTTTTACAGCTTTGAATCGGCTGAGCTATAGTAAGGTGATTTTCTTCGAATCGAACTTTCTACGAAATGTATGGTATAGCAATTACAGGTCTCGTGACCTATCATTTAAGGTATCAAGAACCGCAATCGGAGCACAATTGCAGATTTCGGATTTTTACAGCTTTGAATCGGCTGAGCTATAGTAAGGTGATTTTCTTCGAATCGAACTTTCTACGAAATGTATGGTATAGCAATTACAGGTCTCGTGACCTATCATTTAAGGTATCAAGAACCGCAATCGGAGCACAATTGCAGATTTCGGATTTTTACAGCTCTGAATCGGCTGAGCTATAGTATGGTGATTTCTTCGAATCGATTTGTCTGTGAAATGTATGGAAATAATCAACCAATTTTAATGTGGTTTGGCATAACAATTACAAGTCCCGAGACCTATCATTTGAGGTATCAAGAACCGCAATCGGAGCACAATTGCAGATTTCGGATTTTTACAGCTCTGAATCGGCTGAGCTATAGTAAGGTGATTTCTTCGAATCGATTTTTCTGTGAAATGTATGGAAATAATCAACCAATTTTAATGTGGTTTGGCATAACAATTACAAGTCCCGAGACCTATCATTTGAGGTATCAAGAACCGCAATCGGAGCACAATTGCAGATTTCGGATTTATACAGCTTTGAATCGGCTGAGCTATAGTAAGGTGATTTCTTCGAATCGATTTTTCTGTGAAATGTATGGAAATAATCAACCAATTTTAATGTGGTTTGGCATAACAATTACAAGTCCCGAGACCTATCATTTGAGGTATCAAGAACCGCAATCGGAGCACAATTGCAGATTTCGGATTTTTACAGCTCTGAATCGGCTGAGCTATAGTAAGGTGATTTCTTCGAATCGATTTTTCTGTGAAATGTATGGAAATAATCAACCAATTTTAATGTGGTTTGGCATAACAATTACAAGTCCCGAGACCTATCATTTGAGGTATCAAGAACCGTAATCGGAGCACAATTGCAGATTTCGGATTTTTACAGCTCTGAATCGGCTGAGCTATAGTAAGGTGATTTCTTCGAATCGATTTTTCTGTGAAATGTATGGAAATAATCAACCAATTTTAATGTGGTTTGGCATAACAATTACAAGTCCCGAGACCTATCATTTGAGGTATCAAGACCCGCAATCGGAGCACAATTGCAGATTTCGGATTTTTACAGCTCTGAATCGGCTGAGCTATAGTAAGGTGATTTCTTCGAATCGATTTTTCTGTGAAATGTATGGAAATAATCAACCAATTTTAATGTGGTTTGGCATAACAATTACAAGTCCCGAGACCTATCATTTGAGGTATCAAGAACCGCAATCGGAGCACAATTGCAGATTTCGGATTTTTACAGCTTTGAATCGGCTGAGCTATAGTAAGGTGATTTTCTTCGAATCGAACTTTCTACGAAATGTATGGTATAGCAATTACAGGTCTCGTGACCTATCATTTAAGGTATCAAGAACCGCAATTGGAGCACAATTGCAGATTTCGGATTTTTACAGCTCTGAATCGGCTGAGCTATAGTATGGTGATTTCTTCGAATCGATTTGTCTGTGAAATGTATGGAAATAATCAACCAATTTTAATGTGGTTTGGCATAACAATTACAAGTCCCGAGACCTATCATTTGAGGTATCAAGAACCGCAATCGGAGCACAATTGCAGATTTCGGATTTTTACAGCTCTGAATCGGCTGAGCTATAGTAAGGTGATTTCTTCGAATCGATTTTTCTGTGAAATGTATGGAAATAATCAACCAATTTTAATGTGGTTTGGCATAACAATTACAAGTCCCGAGACCTATCATTTGAGGTATCAAGAACCGCAATCGGAGCACAATTGCAGATTTCGGATTTTTACAGCTTTGAATCGGCTGAGCTATAGTAAGGTGATTTTCTTCGAATCGAACTTTCTACGAAATGTATGGTATAGCAATTACAGGTCTCGTGACCTATCATTTAAGGTATCAAGAACCGCAATCGGAGCACAATTGCAGATTTCGGATTTTTACAGCTCTGAATCGGCTGAGCTATAGTAAGGTGATTTTCTTCGAATCGAACTTTCTACGAAATGTATGGTATAGCAATTACAGGTCTCGTGACCTATCATTTAAGGTATCAAGAACCGCAATTGGAGCACAATTGCAGATTTCGGATTTTTACAGCTCTGAATCGGCTGAGCTATAGTAAGGTGATTTCTTCGAATCGATTTTTCTGTGAAATGTATGGAAATAATCAACCAATTTTAATGTGGTTTGGCATAACAATTACAAGTCCCGAGACCTATCATTTGAGGTATCAAGAACCGTAATCGGAGCACAATTGCAGATTTCGGATTTTTACAGCTCTGAATCGGCTGAGCTATAGTAAGGTGATTTCTTCGAATCGATTTTTCTGTGAAATGTATGGAAATAATCAACCAATTTTAATGTGGTTTGGCATAACAATTACAAGTCCCGAGACCTATCATTTGAGGTATCAAGACCCGCAATCGGAGCACAATTGCAGATTTCGGATTTTTACAGCTTTGAATCGGCTGAGCTATAGTAAGGTGATTTGCTTCGAATCGAACTTTCTACGAAATGTATGGTATAGCAATTACAGGTCTCGTGACCTATCATTTAAGGTATCAAGAACCGCAATTGGAGCACAATTGCAGATTTCGGATTTTTACAGCTCTGAATCGGCTGAGCTATAGTATGGTGATTTCTTCGAATCGATTTGTCTGTGAAATGTATGGAAATAATCAACCAATTTTAATGTGGTTTGGCATAACAATTACAAGTCCCGAGACCTATCATTTGAGGTATCAAGAACCGCAATCGGAGCACAATTGCAGATTTCGGATTTTTACAGCTCTGAATCGGCTGAGCTATAGTAAGGTGATTTCTTCGAATCGATTTTTCTGTGAAATGTATGGAAATAATCAACCAATTTTAATGTGGTTTGGCATAACAATTACAAGTCCCGAGACCTATCATTTGAGGTATCAAGAACCGCAATCGGAGCACAATTGCAGATTTCGGATTTATACAGCTTTGAATCGGCTGAGCTATAGTAAGGTGATTTCTTCGAATCGATTTTTCTGTGAAATGTATGGAAATAATCAACCAATTTTAATGTGGTTTGGCATAACAATTACAAGTCCCGAGACCTATCATTTGAGGTATCAAGAACCGCAATCGGAGCACAATTGCAGATTTCGGATTTTTACAGCTCTGAATCGGCTGAGCTATAGTAAGGTGATTTCTTCGAATCGATTTTTCTGTGAAATGTATGGAAATAATCAACCAATTTTAATGTGGTTTGGCATAACAATTACAAGTCCCGAGACCTATCATTTGAGGTATCAAGAACCGTAATCGGAGCACAATTGCAGATTTCGGATTTTTACAGCTCTGAATCGGCTGAGCTATAGTAAGGTGATTTCTTCGAATCGATTTTTCTGTGAAATGTATGGAAATAATCAACCAATTTTAATGTGGTTTGGCATAACAATTACAAGTCCCGAGACCTATCATTTGAGGTATCAAGACCCGCAATCGGAGCACAATTGCAGATTTCGGATTTTTACAGCTCTGAATCGGCTGAGCTATAGTAAGGTGATTTCTTCGAATCGATTTTTCTGTGAAATGTATGGAAATAATCAACCAATTTTAATGTGGTTTGGCATAACAATTACAAGTCCCGAGACCTATCATTTGAGGTATCAAGACCCGCAATCGGAGCACAATTGCAGATTTCGGATTTTTACAGCTTTGAATCGGCTGAGCTATAGTAAGGTGATTTGCTTCGAATCGAACTTTCTACGAAATGTATGGTATAGCAATTACAGGTCTCGTGACCTATCATTTAAGGTATCAAGAACCGCAATTGGAGCACAATTGCAGATTTCGGATTTTTACAGCTCTGAATCGGCTGAGCTATAGTATGGTGATTTCTTCGAATCGATTTGTCTGTGAAATGTATGGAAATAATCAACCAATTTTAATGTGGTTTGGCATAACAATTACAAGTCCCGAGACCTATCATTTGAGGTATCAAGAACCGCAATCGGAGCACAATTGCAGATTTCGGATTTTTACAGCTCTGAATCGGCTGAGCTATAGTAAGGTGATTTCTTCGAATCGATTTTTCTGTGAAATGTATGGAAATAATCAACCAATTTTAATGTGGTTTGGCATAACAATTACAAGTCCCGAGACCTATCATTTGAGGTATCAAGAACCGCAATCGGAGCACAATTGCAGATTTCGGATTTTTACAGCTTTGAATCGGCTGAGCTATAGTAAGGTGATTTTCTTCGAATCGAACTTTCTACGAAATGTATGGTATAGCAATTACAGGTCTCGTGACCTATCATTTAAGGTATCAAGAACCGCAATCGGAGCACAATTGCAGATTTCGGATTTTTACAGCTCTGAATCGGCTGAGCTATAGTAAGGTGATTTCTTCGAATCGATTTTTCTGTGAAATGTATGGAAATAATCAACCAATTTTAATGTGGTTTGGCATAACAATTACAAGTCCCGAGACCTATCATTTGAGGTATCAAGAACCGCAATCGGAGCACAATTGCAGATTTCGGATTTTTACAGCTTTGAATCGGCTGAGCTATAGTAAGGTGATTTTCTTCGAATCGAACTTTCTACGAAATGTATGGTATAGCAATTACAGGTCTCGTGACCTATCATTTAAGGTATCAAGAACCGCAATCGGAGCACAATTGCAGATTTCGGATTTTTACAGCTCTGAATCGGCTGAGCTATAGTAAGGTGATTTCTTCGAATCGATTTTTCTGTGAAATGTATGGAAATAAACAACCAATTTTAATGTGGTTTGGCATAACAATTACAAGTCCCGAGACCTATCATTTGAGGTATCAAGAACCGCAATCGGAGCACAATTGCAGATTTCGGATTTTTACAGCTCTGAATCGGCTGAGCTATAGTAAGGTGATTTCTTCGAATCGATTTTTCTGTGAAATGTATGGAAATATTAAACCAATTTTAATGTGGTTTGGCATAACAATTACAAGTCCCGAGACCTATCATTTGAGGTATCAAGACCCGCAATCGGAGCACAATTGCAGATTTCGGATTTTTACAGCTTTGAATCGGCTGAGCTATAGTAAGGTGATTTGCTTCGAATCGAACTTTCTACGAAATGTATGGTATAGCAATTACAGGTCTCGTGACCTATCATTTAAGGTATCAAGAACCGCAATTGGAGCACAATTGCAGATTTCGGATTTTTACAGCTCTGAATCGGCTGAGCTATAGTATGGTGATTTCTTCGAATCGATTTGTCTGTGAAATGTATGGAAATAATCAACCAATTTTAATGTGGTTTGGCATAACAATTACAAGTCCCGAGACCTATCATTTGAGGTATCAAGAACCGCAATCGGAGCACAATTGCAGATTTCGGATTTTTACAGCTCTGAATCGGCTGAGCTATAGTAAGGTGATTTCTTCGAATCGATTTTTCTGTGAAATGTATGGAAATAATCAACCAATTTTAATGTGGTTTGGCATAACAATTACAAGTCCCGAGACCTATCATTTGAGGTATCAAGAACCGCAATCGGAGCACAATTGCAGATTTCGGATTTATACAGCTTTGAATCGGCTGAGCTATAGTAAGGTGATTTTCTTCGAATCGAACTTTCTACGAAATGTATGGTATAGCAATTACAGGTCCCGAGACCTATCATTTGAGGTATCAAGAACCGCAATCGGAGCACAATTGCAGATTTCGGATTTTTACAGCTTTGAATCGGCTGAGCTATAGTAAGGTGATTTTCTTCGAATCGAACTTTCTACGAAATGTATGGTATAGCAATTACAGGTCTCGTGACCTATCATTTAAGGTATCAAGAACCGCAATTGGAGCACAATTGCAGATTTCGGATTTTTACAGCTCTGAATCGGCTGAGCTATAGTAAGGTGATTTCTTCGAATCGATTTTTCTGTGAAATGTATGGAAATAATCAACCAATTTTAATGTGGTTTGGCATAACAATTACAAGTCCCGAGACCTATCATTTGAGGTATCAAGAACCGTAATCGGAGCACAATTGCAGATTTCGGATTTTTACAGCTCTGAATCGGCTGAGCTATAGTAAGGTGATTTCTTCGAATCGATTTTTCTGTGAAATGTATGGAAATAATCAACCAATTTTAATGTGGTTTGGCATAACAATTACAAGTCCCGAGACCTATCATTTGAGGTATCAAGACCCGCAATCGGAGCACAATTGCAGATTTCGGATTTTTACAGCTTTGAATCGGCTGAGCTATAGTAAGGTGATTTGCTTCGAATCGAACTTTCTACGAAATGTATGGTATAGCAATTACAGGTCTCGTGACCTATCATTTAAGGTATCAAGAACCGCAATTGGAGCACAATTGCAGATTTCGGATTTTTACAGCTCTGAATCGGCTGAGCTATAGTATGGTGATTTCTTCGAATCGATTTGTCTGTGAAATGTATGGAAATAATCAACCAATTTTAATGTGGTTTGGCATAACAATTACAAGTCCCGAGACCTATCATTTGAGGTATCAAGAACCGCAATCGGAGCACAATTGCAGATTTCGGATTTTTACAGCTCTGAATCGGCTGAGCTATAGTAAGGTGATTTCTTCGAATCGATTTTTCTGTGAAATGTATGGAAATAATCAACCAATTTTAATGTGGTTTGGCATAACAATTACAAGTCCCGAGACCTATCATTTGAGGTATCAAGAACCGCAATCGGAGCACAATTGCAGATTTCGGATTTATACAGCTTTGAATCGGCTGAGCTATAGTAAGGTGATTTCTTCGAATCGATTTTTCTGTGAAATGTATGGAAATAATCAACCAATTTTAATGTGGTTTGGCATAACAATTACAAGTCCCGAGACCTATCATTTGAGGTATCAAGAACCGCAATCGGAGCACAATTGCAGATTTCGGATTTTTACAGCTCTGAATCGGCTGAGCTATAGTAAGGTGATTTCTTCGAATCGATTTTTCTGTGAAATGTATGGAAATAATCAACCAATTTTAATGTGGTTTGGCATAACAATTACAAGTCCCGAGACCTATCATTTGAGGTATCAAGAACCGTAATCGGAGCACAATTGCAGATTTCGGATTTTTACAGCTCTGAATCGGCTGAGCTATAGTAAGGTGATTTCTTCGAATCGATTTTTCTGTGAAATGTATGGAAATAATCAACCAATTTTAATGTGGTTTGGCATAACAATTACAAGTCCCGAGACCTATCATTTGAGGTATCAAGACCCGCAATCGGAGCACAATTGCAGATTTCGGATTTTTACAGCTCTGAATCGGCTGAGCTATAGTAAGGTGATTTCTTCGAATCGATTTTTCTGTGAAATGTATGGAAATAATCAACCAATTTTAATGTGGTTTGGCATAACAATTACAAGTCCCGAGACCTATCATTTGAGGTATCAAGACCCGCAATCGGAGCACAATTGCAGATTTCGGATTTTTACAGCTTTGAATCGGCTGAGCTATAGTAAGGTGATTTGCTTCGAATCGAACTTTCTACGAAATGTATGGTATAGCAATTACAGGTCTCGTGACCTATCATTTAAGGTATCAAGAACCGCAATTGGAGCACAATTGCAGATTTCGGATTTTTACAGCTCTGAATCGGCTGAGCTATAGTATGGTGATTTCTTCGAATCGATTTGTCTGTGAAATGTATGGAAATAATCAACCAATTTTAATGTGGTTTGGCATAACAATTACAAGTCCCGAGACCTATCATTTGAGGTATCAAGAACCGCAATCGGAGCACAATTGCAGATTTCGGATTTTTACAGCTCTGAATCGGCTGAGCTATAGTAAGGTGATTTCTTCGAATCGATTTTTCTGTGAAATGTATGGAAATAATCAACCAATTTTAATGTGGTTTGGCATAACAATTACAAGTCCCGAGACCTATCATTTGAGGTATCAAGAACCGCAATCGGAGCACAATTGCAGATTTCGGATTTTTACAGCTTTGAATCGGCTGAGCTATAGTAAGGTGATTTTCTTCGAATCGAACTTTCTACGAAATGTATGGTATAGCAATTACAGGTCTCGTGACCTATCATTTAAGGTATAAAGAACCGCAATCGGAGCACAATTGCAGATTTCGGATTTTTACAGCTCTGAATCGGCTGAGCTATAGTAAGGTGATTTCTTCGAATCGATTTTTCTGTGAAATGTATGGAAATAATCAACCAATTTTAATGTGGTTTGGCATAACAATTACAAGTCCCGAGACCTATCATTTGAGGTATCAAGAACCGCAATCGGAGCACAATTGCAGATTTCGGATTTTTACAGCTTTGAATCGGCTGAGCTATAGTAAGGTGATTTTCTTCGAATCGAACTTTCTACGAAATGTATGGTATAGCAATTACAGGTCTCGTGACCTATCATTTAAGGTATCAAGAACCGCAATCGGAGCACAATTGCAGATTTCGGATTTTTACAGCTCTGAATCGGCTGAGCTATAGTAAGGTGATTTCTTCGAATCGATTTTTCTGTGAAATGTATGGAAATAAACAACCAATTTTAATGTGGTTTGGCATAACAATTACAAGTCCCGAGACCTATCATTTGAGGTATCAAGAACCGCAATCGGAGCACAATTGCAGATTTCGGATTTTTACAGCTCTGAATCGGCTGAGCTATAGTAAGGTGATTTCTTCGAATCGATTTTTCTGTGAAATGTATGGAAATATTAAACCAATTTTAATGTGGTTTGGCATAACAATTACAAGTCCCGAGACCTATCATTTGAGGTATCAAGAACCGCAATCGGAGCACAATTGCAGATTTCGGATTTTTACAGCTTTGAATCGGCTGAGCTATAGTAAGGTGATTTTCTTCGAATCGAACTTTCTACGAAATGTATGGTATAGCAATTACAGGTCTCGTGACCTATCATTTAAGGTATCAAGAACCGCAATCGGAGCACAATTGCAGATTTCGGATTTTTACAGCTTTGAATCGGCTGAGCTATAGTAAGGTGATTTTCTTCGAATCGAACTTTCTACGAAATGTATGGTATAGCAATTACAGGTCTCGTGACCTATCATTTAAGGTATCAAGAACCGCAATCGGAGCACAATTGCAGATTTCGGATTTTTACAGCTTTGAATCGGCTGAGCTATAGTAAGGTGATTTCTTCGAATCGATTTTTCTGTGAAATGTATGGAAATAATCAACCAATTTTAATGTGGTTTGGCATACCAATTACAAGTCCCGAGACCTATCATTTGAGGTATCAAGAACCGCAATCGGAGCACAATTGCAGATTTCGGATTTTTACAGCTTTGAATCGGCTGAGCTATAGTAAGGTGATTTTCTTCGAATCGAACTTTCTACGAAATGTATGGTATAGCAATTACAGGTCTCGTGACCTATCATTTAAGGTATCAAGAACCGCAATCGGAGCACAATTGCAGATTTCGGATTTTTACAGCTCTGAATCGGCTGAGCTATAGTAAGGTGATTTCTTCGAATCGATTTTTCTGTGAAATGTATGGAAATAATCAACCAATTTTAATGTGGTTTGGCATAACAATTACAAGTCCCGAGACCTATCATTTGAGGTATCAAGAACCGCAATCGGAGCACAATTGCAGATTTCGGATTTTTACAGCTTTGAATCGGCTGAGCTATAGTAAGGTGATTTTCTTCGAATCGAACTTTCTACGAAATGTATGGTATAGCAATTACAGGTCTCGTGACCTATCATTTAAGGTATCAAGAACCGCAATCGGAGCACAATTGCAGATTTCGGATTTTTACAGCTCTGAATCGGCTGAGCTATAGTAAGGTGATTTCTTCGAATCGATTTTTCTGTGAAATGTATGGAAATAAACAACCAATTTTAATGTGGTTTGGCATAACAATTACAAGTCCCGAGACCTATCATTTGAGGTATCAAGAACCGCAATCGGAGCACAATTGCAGATTTCGGATTTTTACAGCTCTGAATCGGCTGAGCTATAGTAAGGTGATTTCTTCGAATCGATTTTTCTGTGAAATGTATGGAAATATTAAACCAATTTTAATGTGGTTTGGCATAACAATTACAAGTCCCGAGACCTATCATTTGAGGTATCAAGAACCGCAATCGGAGCACAATTGCAGATTTCGGATTTTTACAGCTTTGAATCGGCTGAGCTATAGTAAGGTGATTTTCTTCGAATCGAACTTTCTACGAAATGTATGGTATAGCAATTACAGGTCTCGTGACCTATCATTTAAGGTATCAAGAACCGCAATCGGAGCACAATTGCAGATTTCGGATTTTTACAGCTCTGAATCGGCTGAGCTATAGTATGGTGATTTCTTCGAATCGATTTGTCTGTGAAATGTATGGAAATAATCAACCAATTTTAATGTGGTTTGGCATAACAATTACAAGTCCCGAGACCTATCATTTGAGGTATCAAGAACCGCAATCGGAGCACAATTGCAGATTTCGGATTTTTACAGCTCTGAATCGGCTGAGCTATAGTAAGGTGATTTCTTCGAATCGATTTTTCTGTGAAATGTATGGAAATAAACAACCAATTTTAATGTGGTTTGGCATAACAATTACAAGTCCCGAGACCTATCATTTGAGGTATCAAGAACCGCAATCGGAGCACAATTGCAGATTTCGGATTTTTACAGCTCTGAATCGGCTGAGCTATAGTAAGGTGATTTCTTCGAATCGATTTTTCTGTGAAATGTATGGAAATATTAAACCAATTTTAATGTGGTTTGGCATAACAATTACAAGTCCCGAGACCTATCATTTGAGGTATCAAGAACCGCAATCGGAGCACAATTGCAGATTTCGGATTTTTACAGCTCTGAATCGGCTGAGCTATAGTAAGGTGATTTCTTCGAATCGATTTTTCTGTGAAATGTATGGAAATAAACAACCAATTTTAATGTGGTTTGGCATAACAATTACAAGTCCCGAGACCTATCATTTGAGGTATCAAGAACCGCAATCGGAGCACAATTGCAGATTTCGGATTTTTACAGCTCTGAATCGGCTGAGCTATAGTAAGGTGATTTCTTCGAATCGATTTTTCTGTGAAATGTATGGAAATAAACAACCAATTTTAATGTGGTTTGGCATAACAATTACAAGTCCCGAGACCTATCATTTGAGGTATCAAGAACCGCAATCGGAGCACAATTGCAGATTTCGGATTTTTACAGCTCTGAATCGGCTGAGCTATAGTATGGTGATTTCTTCGAATCGATTTGTCTGTGAAATGTATGGAAATAATCAACCAATTTTAATGTGGTTTGGCATAACAATTACAAGTCCCGAGACCTATCATTTGAGGTATCAAGAACCGCAATCGGAGCACAATTGCAGATTTCGGATTTTTACAGCTCTGAATCGGCTGAGCTATAGTAAGGTGATTTCTTCGAATCGATTTTTCTGTGAAATGTATGGAAATAAACAACCAATTTTAATGTGGTTTGGCATAACAATTACAAGTCCCGAGACCTATCATTTGAGGTATCAAGAACCGCAATCGGAGCACAATTGCAGATTTCGGATTTTTACAGCTCTGAATCGGCTGAGCTATAGTAAGGTGATTTCTTCGAATCGATTTTTCTGTGAAATGTATGGAAATATTAAACCAATTTTAATGTGGTTTGGCATAACAATTACAAGTCCCGAGACCTATCATTTGAGGTATCAAGAACCGCAATCGGAGCACAATTGCAGATTTCGGATTTTTACAGCTCTGAATCGGCTGAGCTATAGTAAGGTGATTTCTTCGAATCGATTTTTCTGTGAAATGTATGGAAATAAACAACCAATTTTAATGTGGTTTGGCATAACAATTACAAGTCCCGAGACCTATCATTTGAGGTATCAAGAACCGCAATCGGAGCACAATTGCAGATTTCGGATTTTTACAGCTCTGAATCGGCTGAGCTATAGTAAGGTGATTTCTTCGAATCGATTTTTCTGTGAAATGTATGGAAATAAACAACCAATTTTAATGTGGTTTGGCATAACAATTACAAGTCCCGAGACCTATCATTTGAGGTATCAAGAACCGCAATCGGAGCACAATTGCAGATTTCGGATTTTTACAGCTCTGAATCGGCTGAGCTATAGTATGGTGATTTCTTCGAATCGATTTGTCTGTGAAATGTATGGAAATAATCAACCAATTTTAATGTGGTTTGGCATAACAATTACAAGTCCCGAGACCTATCATTTGAGGTATCAAGAACCGCAATCGGAGCACAATTGCAGATTTCGGATTTTTACAGCTCTGAATCGGCTGAGCTATAGTAAGGTGATTTCTTCGAATCGATTTTTCTGTGAAATGTATGGAAATAAACAACCAATTTTAATGTGGTTTGGCATAACAATTACAAGTCCCGAGACCTATCATTTGAGGTATCAAGAACCGCAATCGGAGCACAATTGCAGATTTCGGATTTTTACAGCTCTGAATCGGCTGAGCTATAGTAAGGTGATTTCTTCGAATCGATTTTTCTGTGAAATGTATGGAAATATTAAACCAATTTTAATGTGGTTTGGCATAACAATTACAAGTCCCGAGACCTATCATTTGAGGTATCAAGAACCGCAATCGGAGCACAATTGCAGATTTCGGATTTTTACAGCTTTGAATCGGCTGAGCTATAGTAAGGTGATTTTCTTCGAATCGAACTTTCTACGAAATGTATGGTATAGCAATTACAGGTCTCGTGACCTATCATTTAAGGTATCAAGAACCGCAATCGGAGCACAATTGCAGATTTCGGATTTTTACAGCTCTGAATCGGCTGAGCTATAGTATGGTGATTTCTTCGAATCGATTTTTCTGTGAAATGTATGGAAATATTAAACCAATTTTAATGTGGTTTGGCATAACAATTACAAGTCCCGAGACCTATCATTTGAGGTATCAAGAACCGCAATCGGAGCACAATTGCAGATTTCGGATTTTTACAGCTTTGAATCGGCTGAGCTATAGTAAGGTGATTTTCTTCGAATCGAACTTTCTACGAAATGTATGGTATAGCAATTACAGGTCTCGTGACCTATCATTTAAGGTATCAAGAACCGCAATCGGAGCACAATTGCAGATTTCGGATTTTTACAGCTTTGAATCGGCTGAGCTATAGTAAGGTGATTTTCTTCGAATCGAACTTTCTACGAAATGTATGGTATAGCAATTACAGGTCTCGTGACCTATCATTTAAGGTATCAAGAACCGCAATCGGAGCACAATTGCAGATTTCGGATTTTTACAGCTCTGAATCGGCTGAGCTATAGTATGGTGATTTCTTCGAATCGATTTGTCTGTGAAATGTATGGAAATAATCAACCAATTTTAATGTGGTTTGGCATAACAATTACAAGTCCCGAGACCTATCATTTGAGGTATCAAGAACCGCAATCGGAGCACAATTGCAGATTTCGGATTTTTACAGCTCTGAATCGGCTGAGCTATAGTAAGGTGATTTCTTCGAATCGATTTTTCTGTGAAATGTATGGAAATAATCAACCAATTTTAATGTGGTTTGGCATAACAATTACAAGTCCCGAGACCTATCATTTGAGGTATCAAGAACCGCAATCGGAGCACAATTGCAGATTTCGGATTTATACAGCTTTGAATCGGCTGAGCTATAGTAAGGTGATTTTCTTCGAATCGAACTTTCTACGAAATGTATGGTATAGCAATTACAGGTCCCGAGACCTATCATTTGAGGTATCAAGAACCGCAATCGGAGCACAATTGCAGATTTCGGATTTTTACAGCTTTGAATCGGCTGAGCTATAGTAAGGTGATTTTCTTCGAATCGAACTTTCTACGAAATGTATGGTATAGCAATTACAGGTCTCGTGACCTATCATTTAAGGTATCAAGAACCGCAATTGGAGCACAATTGCAGATTTCGGATTTTTACAGCTCTGAATCGGCTGAGCTATAGTAAGGTGATTTCTTCGAATCGATTTTTCTGTGAAATGTATGGAAATAATCAACCAATTTTAATGTGGTTTGGCATAACAATTACAAGTCCCGAGACCTATCATTTGAGGTATCAAGAACCGTAATCGGAGCACAATTGCAGATTTCGGATTTTTACAGCTCTGAATCGGCTGAGCTATAGTAAGGTGATTTCTTCGAATCGATTTTTCTGTGAAATGTATGGAAATAATCAACCAATTTTAATGTGGTTTGGCATAACAATTACAAGTCCCGAGACCTATCATTTGAGGTATCAAGACCCGCAATCGGAGCACAATTGCAGATTTCGGATTTTTACAGCTTTGAATCGGCTGAGCTATAGTAAGGTGATTTGCTTCGAATCGAACTTTCTACGAAATGTATGGTATAGCAATTACAGGTCTCGTGACCTATCATTTAAGGTATCAAGAACCGCAATTGGAGCACAATTGCAGATTTCGGATTTTTACAGCTCTGAATCGGCTGAGCTATAGTATGGTGATTTCTTCGAATCGATTTGTCTGTGAAATGTATGGAAATAATCAACCAATTTTAATGTGGTTTGGCATAACAATTACAAGTCCCGAGACCTATCATTTGAGGTATCAAGAACCGCAATCGGAGCACAATTGCAGATTTCGGATTTTTACAGCTCTGAATCGGCTGAGCTATAGTAAGGTGATTTCTTCGAATCGATTTTTCTGTGAAATGTATGGAAATAATCAACCAATTTTAATGTGGTTTGGCATAACAATTACAAGTCCCGAGACCTATCATTTGAGGTATCAAGAACCGCAATCGGAGCACAATTGCAGATTTCGGATTTATACAGCTTTGAATCGGCTGAACTATAGTAAGGTGATTTTCTTCGAATCGAACTTTCTACGAAATGTATGGTATAGCAATTACAGGTCCCGAGACCTATCATTTGAGGTATCAAGAACCGCAATCGGAGCACAATTGCAGATTTCGGATTTTTACAGCTTTGAATCGGCTGAGCTATAGTAAGGTGATTTTCTTCGAATCGAACTTTCTACGAAATGTATGGTATAGCAATTACAGGTCTCGTGACCTATCATTTAAGGTATCAAGAACCGCAATTGGAGCACAATTGCAGATTTCGGATTTTTACAGCTCTGAATCGGCTGAGCTATAGTAAGGTGATTTCTTCGAATCGATTTTTCTGTGAAATGTATGGAAATAATCAACCAATTTTAATGTGGTTTGGCATAACAATTACAAGTCCCGAGACCTATCATTTGAGGTATCAAGAACCGTAATCGGAGCACAATTGCAGATTTCGGATTTTTACAGCTCTGAATCGGCTGAGCTATAGTAAGGTGATTTCTTCGAATCGATTTTTCTGTGAAATGTATGGAAATAATCAACCAATTTTAATGTGGTTTGGCATAACAATTACAAGTCCCGAGACCTATCATTTGAGGTATCAAGACCCGCAATCGGAGCACAATTGCAGATTTCGGATTTTTACAGCTTTGAATCGGCTGAGCTATAGTAAGGTGATTTGCTTCGAATCGAACTTTCTACGAAATGTATGGTATAGCAATTACAGGTCTCGTGACCTATCATTTAAGGTATCAAGAACCGCAATTGGAGCACAATTGCAGATTTCGGATTTTTACAGCTCTGAATCGGCTGAGCTATAGTATGGTGATTTCTTCGAATCGATTTGTCTGTGAAATGTATGGAAATAATCAACCAATTTTAATGTGGTTTGGCATAACAATTACAAGTCCCGAGACCTATCATTTGAGGTATCAAGAACCGCAATCGGAGCACAATTGCAGATTTCGGATTTTTACAGCTTTGAATCGGCTGAGCTATAGTAAGGTGATTTTCTTCGAATCGAACTTTCTACGAAATGTATGGTATAGCAATTACAGGTCTCGTGACCTATCATTTAAGGTATCAAGAACCGCAATTGGAGCACAATTGCAGATTTCGGATTTTTACAGCTCTGAATCGGCTGAGCTATAGTAAGGTGATTTCTTCGAATCGATTTTTCTGTGAAATGTATGGAAATAATCAACCAATTTTAATGTGGTTTGGCATAACAATTACAAGTCCCGAGACCTATCATTTGAGGTATCAAGAACCGTAATCGGAGCACAATTGCAGATTTCGGATTTTTACAGCTCTGAATCGGCTGAGCTATAGTAAGGTGATTTCTTCGAATCGATTTTTCTGTGAAATGTATGGAAATAATCAACCAATTTTAATGTGGTTTGGCATAACAATTACAAGTCCCGAGACCTATCATTTGAGGTATCAAGACCCGCAATCGGAGCACAATTGCAGATTTCGGATTTTTACAGCTTTGAATCGGCTGAGCTATAGTAAGGTGATTTGCTTCGAATCGAACTTTCTACGAAATGTATGGTATAGCAATTACAGGTCTCGTGACCTATCATTTAAGGTATCAAGAACCGCAATTGGAGCACAATTGCAGATTTCGGATTTTTACAGCTCTGAATCGGCTGAGCTATAGTATGGTGATTTCTTCGAATCGATTTGTCTGTGAAATGTATGGAAATAATCAACCAATTTTAATGTGGTTTGGCATAACAATTACAAGTCCCGAGACCTATCATTTGAGGTATCAAGAACCGCAATCGGAGCACAATTGCAGATTTCGGATTTTTACAGCTCTGAATCGGCTGAGCTATAGTAAGGTGATTTCTTCGAATCGATTTTTCTGTGAAATGTATGGAAATAATCAACCAATTTTAATGTGGTTTGGCATAACAATTACAAGTCCCGAGACCTATCATTTGAGGTATCAAGAACCGCAATCGGAGCACAATTGCAGATTTCGGATTTATACAGCTTTGAATCGGCTGAGCTATAGTAAGGTGATTTTCTTCGAATCGAACTTTCTACGAAATGTATGGTATAGCAATTACAGGTCCCGAGACCTATCATTTGAGGTATCAAGAACCGCAATCGGAGCACAATTGCAGATTTCGGATTTTTACAGCTTTGAATCGGCTGAGCTATAGTAAGGTGATTTTCTTCGAATCGAACTTTCTACGAAATGTATGGTATAGCAATTACAGGTCTCGTGACCTATCATTTAAGGTATCAAGAACCGCAATTGGAGCACAATTGCAGATTTCGGATTTTTACAGCTCTGAATCGGCTGAGCTATAGTAAGGTGATTTCTTCGAATCGATTTTTCTGTGAAATGTATGGAAATAATCAACCAATTTTAATGTGGTTTGGCATAACAATTACAAGTCCCGAGACCTATCATTTGAGGTATCAAGAACCGTAATCGGAGCACAATTGCAGATTTCGGATTTTTACAGCTCTGAATCGGCTGAGCTATAGTAAGGTGATTTCTTCGAATCGATTTTTCTGTGAAATGTATGGAAATAATCAACCAATTTTAATGTGGTTTGGCATAACAATTACAAGTCCCGAGACCTATCATTTGAGGTATCAAGACCCGCAATCGGAGCACAATTGCAGATTTCGGATTTTTACAGCTTTGAATCGGCTGAGCTATAGTAAGGTGATTTGCTTCGAATCGAACTTTCTACGAAATGTATGGTATAGCAATTACAGGTCTCGTGACCTATCATTTAAGGTATCAAGAACCGCAATTGGAGCACAATTGCAGATTTCGGATTTTTACAGCTCTGAATCGGCTGAGCTATAGTATGGTGATTTCTTCGAATCGATTTGTCTGTGAAATGTATGGAAATAATCAACCAATTTTAATGTGGTTTGGCATAACAATTACAAGTCCCGAGACCTATCATTTGAGGTATCAAGAACCGCAATCGGAGCACAATTGCAGATTTCGGATTTTTACAGCTCTGAATCGGCTGAGCTATAGTAAGGTGATTTCTTCGAATCGATTTTTCTGTGAAATGTATGGAAATAATCAACCAATTTTAATGTGGTTTGGCATAACAATTACAAGTCCCGAGACCTATCATTTGAGGTATCAAGAACCGCAATCGGAGCACAATTGCAGATTTCGGATTTATACAGCTTTGAATCGGCTGAGCTATAGTAAGGTGATTTTCTTCGAATCGAACTTTCTACGAAATGTATGGTATAGCAATTACAGGTCCCGAGACCTATCATTTGAGGTATCAAGAACCGCAATCGGAGCACAATTGCAGATTTCGGATTTTTACAGCTTTGAATCGGCTGAGCTATAGTAAGGTGATTTTCTTCGAATCGAACTTTCTACGAAATGTATGGTATAGCAATTACAGGTCTCGTGACCTATCATTTAAGGTATCAAGAACCGCAATTGGAGCACAATTGCAGATTTCGGATTTTTACAGCTCTGAATCGGCTGAGCTATAGTAAGGTGATTTCTTCGAATCGATTTTTCTGTGAAATGTATGGAAATAATCAACCAATTTTAATGTGGTTTGGCATAACAATTACAAGTCCCGAGACCTATCATTTGAGGTATCAAGAACCGCAATCGGAGCACAATTGCAGATTTCGGATTTTTACAGCTTTGAATCGGCTGAGCTATAGTAAGGTGATTTTCTTCGAATCGAACTTTCTACGAAATGTATGGTATAGCAATTACAGGTCTCGTGACCTATCATTTAAGGTATCAAGAACCGCAATTGGAGCACAATTGCAGATTTCGGATTTTTACAGCTCTGAATCGGCTGAGCTATAGTAAGGTGATTTCTTCGAATCGATTTTTCTGTGAAATGTATGGAAATAATCAACCAATTTTAATGTGGATTGGCATAACAATTACAAGTCCCGAGACCTATCATTTGAGGTATCAAGAAACGCAATCAGAGCACAATTGCAGATTTCGGATTTTTACAGCTCTGAATCGGCTGAGCTATAGTAAGGTGATTTCTTCGAATCGATTTTTCTGTGAAATGTATGGAAATAATCAACCAATTTTAATGTGGTTTGGCATAACAATTACAAGTCCCGAGACCTATCATTTGAGGTATCAAGAACCGCAATCGGAGCACAATTGCAGATTTCGGATTTTTACAGCTTTGAATCGGCTGAGCTATAGTAAGGTGATTTTCTTCGAATCGAACTTTCTACGAAATGTATGGTATAGCAATTACAGGTCTCGTGACCTATCATTTAAGGTATCAAGAACCGCAATTGGAGCACAATTGCAGATTTCGGATTTTTACAGCTCTGAATCGGCTGAGCTATAGTAAGGTGATTTCTTCGAATCGATTTTTCTGTGAAATGTATGGAAATAATCAACCAATTTTAATGTGGATTGGCATAACAATTACAAGTCCCGAGACCTATCATTTGAGGTATCAAGAACCGCAATCGGAGCACAATTGCAGATTTCGGATTTTTACAGCTTTGAATCGGCTGAGCTATAGTAAGGTGATTTTCTTCGAATCGAACTTTCTACGAAATGTATGGTATAGCAATTACAGGTCCCGAGACCTATCATTTGAGGTATCAAGAACCGCAATCGGAGCACAATTGCAGATTTCGGATTTTTACAGCTTTGAATCGGCTGAGCTATAGTAAGGTGATTTTCTTCGAATCGAACTTTCTACGAAATGTATGGTATAGCAATTACAGGTCCCGAGACCTATCATTTGAGGTATCAAGAACCGCAATCGGAGCACAATTGCAGATTTCGGATTTTTACAGCTTTGAATCGGCTGAGCTATAGTAAGGTGATTTTCTTCGAATCGAACTTTCTACGAAATGTATGGTATAGCAATTACAGGTCCCGAGACCTATCATTTGAGGTATCAAGAACCGCAATCGGAGCACAATTGCAGATTTCGGATTTTTACAGCTCTGAATCGGCTGAGCTATAGTAAGGTGATTTTCTTCGAATCGAACTTTCTACGAAATGTATGGTATAGCAGTTACAGGTCTCGTAACCTATCATTTAAGGTATCAAGAACCGCAATCGGAGCACAATTGCAGATTTCGGATTTTTACAGCTCTGAATCGGCTGAGCTATAGTAAGGTGATTTCTTCGAATCGATTTTTCTGTGAAATGTTTGGAAATAATCAACCAATTTTAATGTGGTTTGTCATAACAATTACAAGTCCCGAGACCTATCATTTGAGGTATCAAGAACCGCAATCGGAGCACAATTGCAGATTTCGGATTTTTACAGCTCTGAATCGGCTGAGCTATAGTAAGGTGATTTTCTTCGAATCGAACTTTCTACGAAATGTATGGTATAGCAATTACAGGTCTCGTAACCTATCATTTAAGGTATCAAGAACCGCAATTGGAGCACAATTGCAGATTTCGGATTTTTACAGCTCTGAATCGGCTGAGCTATAGTAAGGTGATTTCTTCGAATCGATTTTTCTGTGAAATGTTTGGAAATAATCAACCAATTTTAATGTGGTTTGGCATAACAATTGCAAGTCCCGAGACCTATCATTTGAGGTATCAAGAACCGCAATCGGAGCACAATTGCAGATTTCGGATTTTTACAGCTCTGAATCGGCTGAGCTATAGTAAGGTGATTTTCTTCGAATCGAACTTTCTACGAAATGTATGGTATAGCAGTTACAGGTCTCGTAACCTATCATTTAAGGTATCAAGAACCGCAATCGGAGCACAATTGCAGATTTCGGATTTTTACAGCTCTGAATCGGCTGAGCTATAGTAAGGTGATTTCATCGAATCGATTTTTCTGTGAAATGTTTGGAAATAATCAACCAATTTTAATGTGGTTTGGCATAACAATTACAAGTCCCGAGACCTATCATTTGAGGTATCAAGAACCGCAATCGGAGCACAATTGCAGATTTCGGATTTTTACAGCTCTGAATCGGCTGAGCTATAGTAAGGTGATTTTCTTCGAATCGAACTTGCTACGAAATGTATGGTATATCAGTTACATGTCTCGTAACCTATCATTTAAGGTATCAAGAACCGCAATCGGAGCACAATTGCAGATTTCGGATTTTTACAGCTCTGAATCGGCTGAGCTATAGTAAGGTGATTTCTTCGAATCGATTTTTCTGTGAAATGTTTGGAAATAATCAACCAATTTTAATGTGGTTTGTCATAACAATTACAAGTCCCGAGACCTATCATTTGAGGTATCAAGAACCGCAATCGGAGCACAATTGCAGATTTCGGATTTTTTCAGCTCTGAATCGGCTGAGCTATAGTAAGGTGATTTTCTTCGAATCGAACTTTCTACGAAATGTATGGTATAGCAATTACAGGTCTCGTGACCTATCATTTAAGGTATCAAGAACCGCAATCGGAGCACAATTGCAGATTTCGGATTTTTACAGCTCTGAATCGGCTGAGCTATAGTAAGGTGATTTCTTCGAATCGATTTTTCTGTGAAATGTTTGGAAATAATCAACCAATTTTAATGTGGTTTGGCATAACAATTACAAGTCCCGAGACCTATCATTTGAGGTATCAAGAACCGCAATCGGAGCACAATTGCAGATTTCGGATTTTTACAGCTCTGAATCGGCTGAGCTATAGTAAGGTGATTTCTTCGAATCGATTTTTCTGTGAAATGTTTGGAAATAATCAACCAATTTTAATGTGGTTTGGCATAACAATTACAAGTCCCGAGACCTATCATTTGAGGTATCAAGAACCGCAATCGGAGCACAATTGCAGATTTCGGATTTTTACAGCTCTGAATGGCTGAGCTATAGTAAGGTGATTTCTTCGAATCGATTTTTCTGTGAAATGTTTGGAAATAATCATCCAATTTTAATGTGGTTTGGCATAACAATTACAAGTCCCGAGACCTATCATTTGAGGTATCAAGAACCGCAATCGGAGCACAATTGCAGATTTCGGATTTTTACAGCTCTGAATCGGCTGAGCTATAGTAAGGTGATTTTCTTCGAATCGAACTTTCTACGAAATGTATGGTATAGCAATTACAGGTCTCGTAACCTATCATTTAAGGTATCAAGAACCGCAATTGGAGCACAATTGCAGATTTCGGATTTTTACAGCTCTGAATCGGCTGAGCTATAGTAAGGTGATTTCTTCGAATCGATTTTTCTGTGAAATGTTTGGAAATAATCAACCAATTTTAATGTGGTTTGGCATAACAATTACAAGTCCCGAGACCTATCATTTGAGGTATCAAGAACCGCAATCGGAGCACAATTGCAGATTTCGGATTTTTACAGCTCTGAATCGGCTGAGCTATAGTAAGGTGATTTCTTCGAATCGATTTTTCTGTGAAATGTTTGGAAATAATCAACCAATTTTAATGTGGTTTGGCATAACAATTACAAGTCCCGAGACCTATCATTTGAGGTATCAAGTACCGCAATCGGAGCACAATTGCAGATTTCGGATTTTTACAGCTCTGAATCGGCTGAGCTATAGTAAGGTGATTTCTTCGAATCGATTTTTCTGTGAAATGTATGGAAATAATCAACCAATTTTAATGTGGTTTGTCATAACAATTACAAGTCCCGAGACCTATCATTTGAGGTATCAAGAACTGCAATCGGAGCACAATTGCAGATTTCGGATTTTTACAGCTCTGAATCGGCTGAGCTATAGTAAGGTGATTTTCTTCGAATCGAACTTTCTACGAAATGTATGGTATAGCAATTACAGGTCTCGTGACCTATCATTTAAGGTATCAAGAACCGCAATCGGAGCACAATTGCAGATTTCGGATTTTTACAGCTCTGAATCGGCTGAGCTATAGTAAGGTGATTTCTTCGAATCGATTTTTCTGTGAAATGTTTGGAAATAATCAACCAATTTTAATGTGGTTTGGCATAACAATTACAAGTCCCGAGACCTATCATTTGAGGTATCAAGAACCGCAATCGGAGCACAATTGCAGATTTCGGATTTTTACAGCTCTGAATCGGCTGAGCTATAGTAAGGTGATTTCTTCGAATCGATTTTTCTGTGAAATGTTTGGAAATAATCAACCAATTTTAATGTGGTTTGGCATAACAATTACAAGTCCCGAGACCTATCATTTGAGGTATCAAGAACCGCAATCGGAGCACAATTGCAGATTTCGGATTTTTACAGCTCTGAATCGGCTGAGCTATAGTAAGGTGATTTTCTTCGAATCGAACTTTCTACGAAATGTATGGTATAGCAATTACAGGTCTCGTGACCTATCATTTAAGGTATCAAGAACCGCAATCGGAGCACAATTGCAGATTTCGGATTTTTACAGCTCTGAATCGGCTGAGCTATAGTAAGGTGATTTCTTCGAATCGATTTTTCTGTGAAATGTTTGGAAATAATCAACCAATTTTAATGTGGTTTGGCATAACAATTACAAGTCCCGAGACCTATCATTTGAGGTATCAAGAACCGCAATCGGAGCACAATTGCAGATTTCGGATTTTTACAGCTCTGAATCGGCTGAGCTATAGTAAGGTGATTTCTTCGAATCGATTTTTCTGTGAAATGTATGGAAATAATCAACCAATTTTAATGTGGTTTGTCATAACAATTACAAGTCCCGAGACCTATCATTTGAGGTATCAAGAACCGCAATCGGAGCACAATTGCAGATTTCGGATTTTTACAGCTCTGAATCGGCTGAGCTATAGTAAGGTGATTTTCTTCGAATCGAACTTTCTACGAAATGTATGGTATAGCAATTACAGGTCTCGTGACCTATCATTTAAGGTATCAAGAACCGCAATCGGAGCACAATTGCAGATTTCGGATTTTTACAGCTCTGAATCGGCTGAGCTATAGTAAGGTGATTTCTTCGAATCGATTTTTCTGTGAAATGTTTGGAAATAATCAACCAATTTTAATGTGGTTTGGCATAACAATTACAAGTCCCGAGACCTATCATTTGAGGTATCAAGAACCGCAATCGGAGCACAATTGCAGATTTCGGATTTTTACAGCTCTGAATCGGCTGAGCTATAGTAAGGTGATTTCTTCGAATCGATTTTTCTGTGAAATGTTTGGAAATAATCAACCAATTTTAATGTGGTTTGGCATAACAATTACAAGTCCCGAGACCTATCATTTGAGGTATCAAGAACCGCAATCGGAGCACAATTGCAGATTTCGGATTTTTACAGCTCTGAATCGGCTGAGCTATAGTAAGGTGATTTCTTCGAATCGATTTTTCTGTGAAATGTTTGGAAATAATCATCCAATTTTAATGTGGTTTGGCATAACAATTACAAGTCCCGAGACCTATCATTTGAGGTATCAAGAACCGCAATCGGAGCACAATTGCAGATTTCGGATTTTTTCAGCTCTGAATCGGCTGAGCTATAGTAAGGTGATTTTCTTCGAATCGAACTTTCTACGAAATGTATGGTATAGCAATTACAGGTCTCGTAACCTATCATTTAAGGTATCAAGAACCGCAATTGGAGCACAATTGCAGATTTCGGATTTTTACAGCTCTGAATCGGCTGAGCTATAGTAAGGTGATTTCTTCGAATCGATTTTTCTGTGAAATGTTTGGAAATAATCAACCAATTTTAATGTGGTTTGGCATAACAATTACAAGTCCCGAGACCTATCATTTGAGGTATCAAGAACCGCAATCGGAGCACAATTGCAGATTTCGGATTTTTACAGCTCTGAATCGGCTGAGCTATAGTAAGGTGATTTCTTCGAATCGATTTTTCTGTGAAATGTTTGGAAATAATCAACCAATTTTAATGTGGTTTGGCATAACAATTACAAGTCCCGAGACCTATCATTTGAGGTATCAAGTACCGCAATCGGAGCACAATTGCAGATTTCGGATTTTTACAGCTCTGAATCGGCTGAGCTATAGTAAGGTGATTTCTTCGAATCGATTTTTCTGTGAAATGTATGGAAATAATCAACCAATTTTAATGTGGTTTGGCATAACAATTACAAGTCCCGAGACCTATCATTTGAGGTATCAAGAACCGCAATCGGAGCACAATTGCAGATTTCGGATTTTTACAGCTCTGAATCGGCTGAGCTATAGTAAGGTGATTTCTTCGAATCGATTTTTCTGTGAAATGTTTGGAAATAATCAACCAATTTTAATGTGGTTTGGCATAACAATTACAAGTCCCGAGACCTATCATTTGAGGTATCAAGAACCGCAATCGGAGCACAATTGCAGATTTCGGATTTTTACAGCTCTGAATCGGCTGAGCTATAGTAAGGTGATTTTCTTCGAATCGAACTTTCTACGAAATGTATGGTATAGAAATTACAGGTCTCGTGACCTATCATTTAAGGTATCAAGAACCGCAATCGGAGCACAATTGCAGATTTCGGATTTTTACAGCTCTGAATCGGCTGAGCTATAGTAAGGTGATTTTCTTCGAATCGAACTTTCTACGAAATGTATGGTATAGCAATTACAGGTCTCGTAACCTATCATTTAAGGTATCAAGAACCGCAATTGGAGCACAATTGCAGATTTCGGATTTTTACAGCTCTGAATCGGCTGAGCTATAGTAAGGTGATTTCTTCGAATCGATTTTTCTGTGAAATGTTTGGAAATAATCAACCAATTTTAATGTGGTTTGTCATAACAATTACAAGTCCCGAGACCTATCATTTGAGGTATCAAGAACTGCAATCGGAGCACAATTGCAGATTTCGGATTTTTACAGCTCTGAATCGGCTGAGCTATAGTAAGGTGATTTTATTCGAATCGAACTTTCTACGAAATGTATGGTATAGCAATTACAGGTCTCGTGACCTATCATTTGAGGTATCAAGAACCACAATCGGAGCACAATTGCAGATTTCGGATTTTTACAGCTCTGAATCGGCTGAGCTATAGTAAGGTGATTTCTTCGAATCGATTTTTCTGTGAAATGTATGGAAATAATCAACCAGTTTTAATGTGGTTTTGCATAACAATTACAAGTCCCGAGACCTATCATTTGAGGTATCAAGAACCGCAATCGGAGCACAATTGCAGATTTCGGATTTTTACAGCTCTGAATCGACTGAGCGTAAGGTGATTTCTTCGAATCGATTTTTCTGTGAAATGTATGGAAATATTCAACCAATTTTAATGTGGTTTGGCATAACAATTACAAGTCCCGAGACCTATCATTTGAGGTATCAAGAACCGCAATCGGAGCACAATTGCAGATTTCGGATTTTTACAGCTCTGAATCGGCTGAGCTATAGTAAGGTGATTTCTTCGAATCGATTTTTCTGTGAAATGTATGGAAATAATCAACCAATTTTAATGTGGTTTGGCATAACAATTACAAGTCCCGAGACCTATCATTTGAGGTATCAACAACCGCAATCGGAGCACAATTGCAGATTTCGGATTTTTACAGCTCTGAATCGGCTGAGCTATAGTAAGATGATTTTCTTCGAATCGAACTTTCTACGAAATGTATGGTATAGCAATTACAGGTCTCGTGACCTATCATTTAAGGTATCAAGAACCGCAATTGGATCACAATTGCAGATTTCGGATTTTTACAGCTCTGAATCGGCTGAGCTATAGTAAGGTGATTTCTTCGAATCGATTTTTCTGTGAAATGTATGGAAATAATCAACCAGTTTTAATGTGGTTTTGCATAACAATTACAAGTCCCGAGACCTATCATTTGAGGTATCAAGAACCGCAATCGGAGCACAATTGCAGATTTCGGATTTTTACAGCTCTGAATCGACTGAGCGTAAGGTGATTTCTTCGAATCGATTTTTCTGTGAAATGTATGGAAATATTCAACCAATTTTAATGTGGTTTGGCATAACAATTACAAGTCCCGAGACCTATCATTTGAGGTATCAAGAACCGCAATCGGAGCACAATTGCAGATTTCGGATTTTTACAGCTCTGAATCGGCTGAGCTATAGTAAGGTGATTTTATTCGAATCGAACTTTCTACGAAATGTATGGTATAGCAATTACAGGTCTCGTGACCTATCATTTGAGGTATCAAGAACCACAATCGGAGCACAATTGCAGATTTCGGATTTTTACAGCTCTGAATCGGCTGAGCTATAGTAAGGTGATTTCTTCGAATCGATTTTTCTGTGAAATGTATGGAAATAATCAACCAATTTTAATGTGGTTTGTCATAACAATTACAAGTCCCGAGACCTATCATTTGAGGTATCAAGAACTGCAATCGGAGCACAATTGCAGATTTCGGATTTTTACAGCTCTGAATCGGCTGAGCTATAGTAAGGTGATTTTATTCGAATCGAACTTTCTACGAAATGTATGGTATAGCAATTACAGGTCTCGTGACCTATCATTTGAGGTATCAAGAACCGCAATCGGAGCACAATTGCAGATTTCGGATTTTTACAGCTCTGAATCGGCTGAGCTATAGTAAGGAGATTTCTTCGAATCGATTTTTCTGTGAAATGTATGGAAATAATCAACCAATTTTAATGTGGTTTGGCATAACAATTACAAGTCCCGAGACCTATCATTTGAGGTATCAAGAACTGCAATCGGAGCACAATTGCAGATTTCGGATTTTTACAGCTCTGAATCGGCTGAGCTATAGTAAGGTGATTTTATTCGAATCGAACTTTCTACGAAATGTATGGTATAGCAATTATAGGTCTCGTGACCTATCATTTAAGGTATCAAGAACCGCAATTGGAGCACAATTGCAGATTTCGGATTTTTACAGCTCTGAATCGGCTGAGCTATAGTAAGGTGATTTTATTCGAATCGAACTTTCTACGAAATGTATGGTATAGCAATTACAGGTCTCGTGACCTATCATTTAAGGTATCAAGAACCGCAATCGGAGCACAATTGCAGATTTCGGATTTTTACAGCTCTGAATCGGCTGAGCTATAGTAAGGTGATTTTATTCGAATCGAACTTTCTACGAAATGTATGGTATAGCAATTACAGGTCTCGTGACCTATCATTTGAGGTATCAAGAACCGCAATCGGAGCACAATTGCAGATTTCGGATTTTTACAGCTCTGAATCGGCTGAGCTATAGTAAGGTGATTTTATTCGAATCGAACTTTCTACGAAATGTATGGTATAGCAATTACAGGTCTCGTGACCTATCATTTAAGGTATCAAGAACCGCAATCGGAGCACAATTGCAGATTTCGGATTTTTACAGCTCTGAATCGGCTGAGCTATAGTAAGGTGATTTTATTCGAATCGAACTTTCTACGAAATGTATGGTATAGCAATTACAGGTCTCGTGACCTATCATTTGAGGTATCAAGAACCGCAATCGGAGCACAATTGCAGATTTCGGATTTTTACAGCTCTGAATCGGCTGAGCTATAGTAAGGTGATTTCTTCGAATCGATTTTTCTGTGAAATGTATGGAAATAATCAACCAATTTTAATGTGGTTTGGCATAACAATTACAAGTCCCGAGACCTATCATTTGAGGTATCAAGAACTGCAATCGGAGCACAATTGCAGATTTCGGATTTTTACAGCTCTGAATCGGCTGAGCTATAGTAAGGTGATTTTATTCGAATCGAACTTTCTACGAAATGTATGGTATAGCAATTACAGGTCTCGTGACCTATCATTTAAGGTATCAAGAACCGCAATCGGAGCACAATTGCAGATTTCGGATTTTTACAGCTCTGAATCGGCTGAGCTATAGTAAGGTGATTTCTTCGAATCGATTTTTCTGTGAAATGTATGGAAATAATCAACCAATTTTAATGTGGTTTGGCATAACAATTACAAGTCCCGAGACCTATCATTTGAGGTATCAAGAACTGCAATCGGAGCACAATTGCAGATTTCGGATTTTTACAGCTCTGAATCGGCTGAGCTATAGTAAGGTGATTTTATTCGAATCGAACTTTCTACGAAATGTATGGTATAGCAATTACAGGTCTCGTGACCTATCATTTGAGGTATCAAGAACCGCAATCGGAGCACAATTGCAGATTTCGGATTTTTACAGCTCTGAATCGGCTGAGCTATAGTAAGGTGATTTCTTCGAATCGATTTTTCTGTGAAATGTATGGAAATAATCAACCAATTTTAATGTGGTTTGGCATAACAATTACAAGTCCCGAGACCTATCATTTGAGGTATCAAGAACTGCAATCGGAGCACAATTGCAGATTTCGGATTTTTACAGCTCTGAATCGGCTGAGCTATAGTAAGGTGATTTTATTCGAATCGAACTTTCTACGAAATGTATGGTATAGCAATTACAGGTCTCGTGACCTATCATTTGAGGTATCAAGAACCGCAATCGGAGCACAATTGCAGATTTCGGATTTTTACAGCTCTGAATCGGCTGAGCTATAGTAAGGTGATTTCTTCGAATCGATTTTTCTGTGAAATGTATGGAAATAATCAACCAATTTTAATGTGGTTTGGCATAACAATTACAAGTCCCGAGACCTATCATTTGAGGTATCAAGAACTGCAATCGGAGCACAATTGCAGATTTCGGATTTTTACAGCTCTGAATCGGCTGAGCTATAGTAAGGTGATTTTATTCGAATCGAACTTTCTACGAAATGTATGGTATAGCAATTACAGGTCTCGTGACCTATCATTTGAGGTATCAAGAACCGCAATCGGAGCACAATTGCAGATTTCGGATTTTTACAGCTCTGAATCGGCTGAGCTATAGTAAGGTGATTTCTTCGAATCGATTTTTCTGTGAAATGTATGGAAATAATCAACCAATTTTAATGTGGTTTGGCATAACAATTACAAGTCCCGAGACCTATCATTTGAGGTATCAAGAACTGCAATCGGAGCACAATTGCAGATTTCGGATTTTTACAGCTCTGAATCGGCTGAGCTATAGTAAGGTGATTTTATTCGAATCGAACTTTCTACGAAATGTATGGTATAGCAATTACAGGTCTCGTGACCTATCATTTAAGGTATCAAGAACCGCAATCGGAGCACAATTGCAGATTTCGGATTTTTACAGCTCTGAATCGGCTGAGCTATAGTAAGGTGATTTTATTCGAATCGAACTTTCTACGAAATGTATGGTATAGCAATTACAGGTCTCGTGACCTATCATTTAAGGTATCAAGAACCGCAATCGGAGCACAAGTGCAGATTTCGGATTTTTACAGCTCTGAATCGGCTGAGCTATAGTAAGGTGATTTCTTCGAATCGATTTTTCTGTGAAATGTATGGAAATAATCAACCAATTTTAATGTGGTTTGGCATAACAATTACAAGTCCCGAGACCTATCATTTGAGGTATCAAGAACTGCAATCGGAGCACAATTGCAGATTTCGGATTTTTACAGCTCTGAATCGGCTGAGCTATAGTAAGGTGATTTTATTCGAATCGAACTTTCTACGAAATGTATGGTATAGCAATTACAGGTCTCGTGACCTATCATTTAAGGTATCAAGAACCGCAATCGGAGCACAATTGCAGATTTCGGATTTTTACAGCTCTGAATCGGCTGAGCTATAGTAAGGTGATTTCTTCGAATCGATTTTTCTGTGAAATGTATGGAAATAATCAACCAATTTTAATGTGGTTTGGCATAACAATTACAAGTCCCGAGACCTATCATTTGAGGTATCAAGAACTGCAATCGGAGCACAATTGCAGATTTCGGATTTTTACAGCTCTGAATCGGCTGAGCTATAGTAAGGTGATTTTATTCGAATCGAACTTTCTACGAAATGTATGGTATAGCAATTACAGGTCTCGTGACCTATCATTTGAGGTATCAAGAACCGCAATCGGAGCACAATTGCAGATTTCGGATTTTTACAGCTCTGAATCGGCTGAGCTATAGTAAGGTGATTTCTTCGAATCGATTTTTCTGTGAAATGTATGGAAATAATCAACCAATTTTAATGTGGTTTGGCATAACAATTACAAGTCCCGAGACCTATCATTTGAGGTATCAAGAACTGCAATCGGAGCACAATTGCAGATTTCGGATTTTTACAGCTCTGAATCGGCTGAGCTATAGTAAGGTGATTTTATTCGAATCGAACTTTCTACGAAATGTATGGTATAGCAATTACAGGTCTCGTGACCTATCATTTGAGGTATCAAGAACCGCAATCGGAGCACAATTGCAGATTTCGGATTTTTACAGCTCTGAATCGGCTGAGCTATAGTAAGGTGATTTCTTCGAATCGATTTTTCTGTGAAATGTATGGAAATAATCAACCAATTTTAATGTGGTTTGGCATAACAATTACAAGTCCCGAGACCTATCATTTGAGGTATCAAGAACTGCAATCGGAGCACAATTGCAGATTTCGGATTTTTACAGCTCTGAATCGGCTGAGCTATAGTAAGGTGATTTTATTCGAATCGAACTTTCTACGAAATGTATGGTATAGCAATTACAGGTCTCGTGACCTATCATTTAAGGTATCAAGAACCGCAATCGGAGCACAATTGCAGATTTCGGATTTTTACAGCTCTGAATCGGCTGAGCTATAGTAAGGTGATTTTATTCGAATCGAACTTTCTACGAAATGTATGGTATAGCAATTACAGGTCTCGTGACCTATCATTTAAGGTATCAAGAACCGCAATCGGAGCACAAGTGCAGATTTCGGATTTTTACAGCTCTGAATCGGCTGAGCTATAGTAAGGTGATTTCTTCGAATCGATTTTTCTGTGAAATGTATGGAAATAATCAACCAATTTTAATGTGGTTTGGCATAACAATTACAAGTCCCGAGACCTATCATTTGAGGTATCAAGAACTGCAATCGGAGCACAATTGCAGATTTCGGATTTTTACAGCTCTGAATCGGCTGAGCTATAGTAAGGTGATTTTATTCGAATCGAACTTTCTACGAAATGTATGGTATAGCAATTACAGGTCTCGTGACCTATCATTTAAGGTATCAAGAACCGCAATCGGAGCACAATTGCAGATTTCGGATTTTTACAGCTCTGAATCGGCTGAGCTATAGTAAGGTGATTTCTTCGAATCGATTTTTCTGTGAAATGTATGGAAATAATCAACCAATTTTAATGTGGTTTGGCATAACAATTACAAGTCCCGAGACCTATCATTTGAGGTATCAAGAACTGCAATCGGAGCACAATTGCAGATTTCGGATTTTTACAGCTCTGAATCGGCTGAGCTATAGTAAGGTGATTTTATTCGAATCGAACTTTCTACGAAATGTATGGTATAGCAATTACAGGTCTCGTGACCTATCATTTGAGGTATCAAGAACCGCAATCGGAGCACAATTGCAGATTTCGGATTTTTACAGCTCTGAATCGGCTGAGCTATAGTAAGGTGATTTCTTCGAATCGATTTTTCTGTGAAATGTATGGAAATAATCAACCAATTTTAATGTGGTTTGGCATAACAATTACAAGTCCCGAGACCTATCATTTGAGGTATCAAGAACTGCAATCGGAGCACAATTGCAGATTTCGGATTTTTACAGCTCTGAATCGGCTGAGCTATAGTAAGGTGATTTTATTCGAATCGAACTTTCTACGAAATGTATGGTATAGCAATTACAGGTCTCGTGACCTATCATTTGAGGTATCAAGAACCGCAATCGGAGCACAATTGCAGATTTCGGATTTTTACAGCTCTGAATCGGCTGAGCTATAGTAAGGTGATTTCTTCGAATCGATTTTTCTGTGAAATGTATGGAAATAATCAACCAATTTTAATGTGGTTTGGCATAACAATTACAAGTCCCGAGACCTATCATTTGAGGTATCAAGAACTGCAATCGGAGCACAATTGCAGATTTCGGATTTTTACAGCTCTGAATCGGCTGAGCTATAGTAAGGTGATTTTATTCGAATCGAACTTTCTACGAAATGTATGGTATAGCAATTACAGGTCTCGTGACCTATCATTTGAGGTATCAAGAACCGCAATCGGAGCACAATTGCAGATTTCGGATTTTTACAGCTCTGAATCGGCTGAGCTATAGTAAGGTGATTTCTTCGAATCGATTTTTCTGTGAAATGTATGGAAATAATCAACCAATTTTAATGTGGTTTGGCATAACAATTACAAGTCCCGAGACCTATCATTTGAGGTATCAAGAACTGCAATCGGAGCACAATTGCAGATTTCGGATTTTTACAGCTCTGAATCGGCTGAGCTATAGTAAGGTGATTTTATTCGAATCGAACTTTCTACGAAATGTATGGTATAGCAATTACAGGTCTCGTGACCTATCATTTAAGGTATCAAGAACCGCAATCGGAGCACAATTGCAGATTTCGGATTTTTACAGCTCTGAATCGGCTGAGCTATAGTAAGGTGATTTCTTCGAATCGATTTTTCTGTGAAATGTATGGAAATAATCAACCAATTTTAATGTGGTTTGGCATAACAATTACAAGTCCCGAGACCTATCATTTGAGGTATCAAGAACTGCAATCGGAGCACAATTGCAGATTTCGGATTTTTACAGCTCTGAATCGGCTGAGCTATAGTAAGGTGATTTTATTCGAATCGAACTTTCTACGAAATGTATGGTATAGCAATTACAGGTCTCGTGACCTATCATTTGAGGTATCAAGAACCGCAATCGGAGCACAATTGCAGATTTCGGATTTTTACAGCTCTGAATCGGCTGAGCTATAGTAAGGTGATTTTATTCGAATCGAACTTTCTACGAAATGTATGGTATAGCAATTACAGGTCTCGTGACCTATCATTTAAGGTATCAAGAACCGCAATCGGAGCACAATTGCAGATTTCGGATTTTTACAGCTCTGAATCGGCTGAGCTATAGTAAGGTGATTTTATTCGAATCGAACTTTCTACGAAATGTATGGTATAGCAATTACAGGTCTCGTGACCTATCATTTAAGGTATCAAGAACCGCAATCGGAGCACAAGTGCAGATTTCGGATTTTTACAGCTCTGAATCGGCTGAGCTATAGTAAGGTGATTTCTTCGAATCGATTTTTCTGTGAAATGTATGGAAATAATCAACCAATTTTAATGTGGTTTGGCATAACAATTACAAGTCCCGAGACCTATCATTTGAGGTATCAAGAACTGCAATCGGAGCACAATTGCAGATTTCGGATTTTTACAGCTCTGAATCGGCTGAGCTATAGTAAGGTGATTTTATTCGAATCGAACTTTCTACGAAATGTATGGTATAGCAATTACAGGTCTCGTGACCTATCATTTGAGGTATCAAGAACCGCAATCGGAGCACAATTGCAGATTTCGGATTTTTACAGCTCTGAATCGGCTGAGCTATAGTAAGGTGATTTTATTCGAATCGAACTTTCTACGAAATGTATGGTATAGCAATTACAGGTCTCGTGACCTATCATTTAAGGTATCAAGAACCGCAATCGGAGCACAATTGCAGATTTCGGATTTTTACAGCTCTGAATCGGCTGAGCTATAGTAAGGTGATTTTATTCGAATCGAACTTTCTACGAAATGTATGGTATAGCAATTACAGGTCTCGTGACCTATCATTTAAGGTATCAAGAACCGCAATCGGAGCACAAGTGCAGATTTCGGATTTTTACAGCTCTGAATCGGCTGAGCTATAGTAAGGTGATTTCTTCGAATCGATTTTTCTGTGAAATGTATGGAAATAATCAACCAATTTTAATGTGGTTTGGCATAACAATTACAAGTCCCGAGACCTATCATTTGAGGTATCAAGAACTGCAATCGGAGCACAATTGCAGATTTCGGATTTTTACAGCTCTGAATCGGCTGAGCTATAGTAAGGTGATTTTATTCGAATCGAACTTTCTACGAAATGTATGGTATAGCAATTACAGGTCTCGTGACCTATCATTTGAGGTATCAAGAACCGCAATCGGAGCACAATTGCAGATTTCGGATTTTTACAGCTCTGAATCGGCTGAGCTATAGTAAGGTGATTTTATTCGAATCGAACTTTCTACGAAATGTATGGTATAGCAATTACAGGTCTCGTGACCTATCATTTGAGGTATCAAGAACCGCAATCGGAGCACAATTGCAGATTTCGGATTTTTACAGCTCTGAATCGGCTGAGCTATAGTAAGGAGATTTCTTCGAATCGATTTTTCTGTGAAATGTATGGAAATAATCAACCAATTTTAATGTGGTTTGGCATAACAATTACAAGTCCCGAGACCTATCATTTGAGGTATCAAGAACTGCAATCGGAGCACAATTGCAGATTTCGGATTTTTACAGCTCTGAATCGGCTGAGCTATAGTAAGGTGATTTTATTCGAATCGAACTTTCTACGAAATGTATGGTATAGCAATTATAGGTCTCGTGACCTATCATTTAAGGTATCAAGAACCGCAATTGGAGCACAATTGCAGATTTCGGATTTTTACAGCTCTGAATCGGCTGAGCTATAGTAAGGTGATTTTATTCGAATCGAACTTTCTACGAAATGTATGGTATAGCAATTACAGGTCTCGTGACCTATCATTTAAGGTATCAAGAACCGCAATCGGAGCACAATTGCAGATTTCGGATTTTTACAGCTCTGAATCGGCTGAGCTATAGTAAGGTGATTTTATTCGAATCGAACTTTCTACGAAATGTATGGTATAGCAATTACAGGTCTCGTGACCTATCATTTGAGGTATCAAGAACCGCAATCGGAGCACAATTGCAGATTTCGGATTTTTACAGCTCTGAATCGGCTGAGCTATAGTAAGGTGATTTCTTCGAATCGATTTTTCTGTGAAATGTATGGAAATAATCAACCAATTTTAATGTGGTTTGGCATAACAATTACAAGTCCCGAGACCTATCATTTGAGGTATCAAGAACTGCAATCGGAGCACAATTGCAGATTTCGGATTTTTACAGCTCTGAATCGGCTGAGCTATAGTAAGGTGATTTTATTCGAATCGAACTTTCTACGAAATGTATGGTATAGCAATTACAGGTCTCGTGACCTATCATTTAAGGTATCAAGAACCGCAATCGGAGCACAATTGCAGATTTCGGATTTTTACAGCTCTGAATCGGCTGAGCTATAGTAAGGTGATTTCTTCGAATCGATTTTTCTGTGAAATGTATGGAAATAATCAACCAATTTTAATGTGGTTTGGCATAACAATTACAAGTCCCGAGACCTATCATTTGAGGTATCAAGAACTGCAATCGGAGCACAATTGCAGATTTCGGATTTTTACAGCTCTGAATCGGCTGAGCTATAGTAAGGTGATTTTATTCGAATCGAACTTTCTACGAAATGTATGGTATAGCAATTACAGGTCTCGTGACCTATCATTTAAGGTATCAAGAACCGCAATCGGAGCACAATTGCAGATTTCGGATTTTTACAGCTCTGAATCGGCTGAGCTATAGTAAGGTGATTTTATTCGAATCGAACTTTCTACGAAATGTATGGTATAGCAATTACAGGTCTCGTGACCTATTATTTGAGGTATCAAGAACCGCAATCGGAGCACAATTGCAGATTTCGGATTTTTACAGCTCTGAATCGGCTGAGCTATAGTAAGGTGATTTCTTCGAATCGATTTTTCTGTGAAATGTATGGAAATAATCAACCAATTTTAATGTGGTTTGGCATAACAATTACAAGTCCCGAGACCTATCATTTGAGGTATCAAGAACTGCAATCGGAGCACAATTGCAGATTTCGGATTTTTACAGCTCTGAATCGGCTGAGCTATAGTAAGGTGATTTTATTCGAATCGAACTTTCTACGAAATGTATGGTATAGCAATTACAGGTCTCGTGACCTATCATTTAAGGTATCAAGAACCGCAATCGGAGCACAATTGCAGATTTCGGATTTTTACAGCTCTGAATCGGCTGAGCTATAGTAAGGTGATTTCTTCGAATCGATTTTTCTGTGAAATGTATGGAAATAATCAACCAATTTTAATGTGGTTTGGCATAACAATTACAAGTCCCGAGACCTATCATTTGAGGTATCAAGAACTGCAATCGGAGCACAATTGCAGATTTCGGATTTTTACAGCTCTGAATCGGCTGAGCTATAGTAAGGTGATTTTATTCGAATCGAACTTTCTACGAAATGTATGGTATAGCAATTACAGGTCTCGTGACCTATCATTTAAGGTATCAAGAACCGCAATCGGAGCACAATTGCAGATTTCGGATTTTTACAGCTCTGAATCGGCTGAGCTATAGTAAGGTGATTTCTTCGAATCGATTTTTCTGTGAAATGTATGGAAATAATCAACCAATTTTAATGTGGTTTGGCATAACAATTACAAGTCCCGAGACCTATCATTTGAGGTATCAAGAACTGCAATCGGAGCACAATTGCAGATTTCGGATTTTTACAGCTCTGAATCGGCTGAGCTATAGTAAGGTGATTTCTTCGAATCGATTTTTCTGTGAAATGTATGGAAATAATCAACCAATTTTAATGTGGTTTGGCATAACAATTACAAGTCCCGAGACCTATCATTTGAGGTATCAAGAACCGCAATCGGAGCACAATTGCAGATTTCGGATTTTTACAGCTCTGAATCGGCTGAGCTATAGTAAGGTGATTTTATTCGAATCGAACTTTCTACGAAATGTATGGTATAGCAATTATAGGTCTCGTGACCTATCATTTAAGGTATCAAGAACCGCAATTGGAGCACAATTGCAGATTTCGGATTTTTACAGCTCTGAATCGGCTGAGCTATAGTAAGGTGATTTTATTCGAATCGAACTTTCTACGAAATGTATGGTATAGCAATTACAGGTCTCGTGACCTATCATTTAAGGTATCAAGAACCGCAATCGGAGCACAATTGCAGATTTCGGATTTTTACAGCTCTGAATCGGCTGAGCTATAGTAAGGTGATTTCTTCGAATCGATTTTTCTGTGAAATGTATGGAAATAATCAACCAATTTTAATGTGGTTTGGCATAACAATTACAAGTCCCGAGACCTATCATTTGAGGTATCAAGAACCGCAATCGGAGCACAATTGCAGATTTCGGATTTTTACAGCTCTGAATCGGCTGAGCTATAGTAAGGTGATTTCTTCGAATCGATTTTTCTGTGAAATGTATGGAAATAATCAACCAATTTTAATGTGGTTTGGCATAACAATTACAAGTCCCGAGACCTATCATTTGAGGTATCAAGAACTGCAATCGGAGCACAATTGCAGATTTCGGATTTTTACAGCTCTGAATCGGCTGAGCTATAGTAAGGTGATTTTATTCGAATCGAACTTTCTACGAAATGTATGGTATAGCAATTATAGGTCTCGTGACCTATCATTTAAGGTATCAAGAACCGCAATTGGAGCACAATTGCAGATTTCGGATTTTTACAGCTCTGAATCGGCTGAGCTATAGTAAGGTGATTTCTTCGAATCGATTTTTCTGTGAAATGTATGGAAATAATCAACCAATTTTAATGTGGTTTGGCATAACAATTACAAGTCCCGAGACCTATCATTTGAGGTATCAAGAACTGCAATCGGAGCACAATTGCAGATTTCGGATTTTTACAGCTCTGAATCGGCTGAGCTATAGTAAGGTGATTTTATTCGAATCGAACTTTCTACGAAATGTATGGTATAGCAATTACAGGTCTCGTGACCTATCATTTAAGGTATCAAGAACCGCAATCGGAGCACAATTGCAGATTTCGGATTTTTACAGCTCTGAATCGGCTGAGCTATAGTAAGGTGATTTCTTCGAATCGATTTTTCTGTGAAATGTATGGAAATAATCAACCAATTTTAATGTGGTTTGGCATAACAATTACAAGTCCCGAGACCTATCATTTGAGGTATCAAGAACCGCAATCGGAGCACAATTGCAGATTTCGGATTTTTACAGCTCTGAATCGGCTGAGCTATAGTAAGGTGATTTTATTCGAATCGAACTTTCTACGAAATGTATGGTATAGCAATTACAGGTCTCGTGACCTATCATTTGAGGTATCAAGAACCACAATCGGAGCACAATTGCAGATTTCGGATTTTTACAGCTCTGAATCGGCTGAGCTATAGTAAGGTGATTTCTTCGAATCGATTTTTCTGTGAAATGTATGGAAATAATCAACCAATTTTAATGTGGTTTGGCATAACAATTACAAGTCCCGAGACCTATCATTTGAGGTATCAAGAACTGCAATCGGAGCACAATTGCAGATTTCGGATTTTTACAGCTCTGAATCGGCTGAGCTATAGTAAGGTGATTTTATTCGAATCGAACTTTCTACGAAATGTATGGTATAGCAATTACAGGTCTCGTGACCTATCATTTGAGGTATCAAGAACCGCAATCGGAGCACAATTGCAGATTTCGGATTTTTACAGCTCTGAATCGGCTGAGCTATAGTAAGGTGATTTCTTCGAATCGATTTTTCTGTGAAATGTATGGAAATAATCAACCAATTTTAATGTGGTTTGGCATAACAATTACAAGTCCCGAGACCTATCATTTGAGGTATCAAGAACCGCAATCGGAGCACAATTGCAGATTTCGGATTTTTACAGCTCTGAATCGGCTGAGCTATAGTAAGGTGATTTTATTCGAATCGAACTTTCTACGAAATGTATGGTATAGCAATTACAGGTCTCGTGACCTATCATTTAAGGTATCAAGAACCGCAATCGGAGCACAATTGCAGATTTCGGATTTTTACAGCTCTGAATCGGCTGAGCTATAGTAAGGTGATTTCTTCGAATCGATTTTTCTGTGAAATGTATGGAAATAATCAACCAATTTTAATGTGGTTTGGCATAACAATTACAAGTCCCGAGACCTATCATTTGAGGTATCAAGAACTGCAATCGGAGCACAATTGCAGATTTCGGATTTTTACAGCTCTGAATCGGCTGAGCTATAGTAAGGTGATTTTATTCGAATCGAACTTTCTACGAAATGTATGGTATAGCAATTACAGGTCTCGTGACCTATCATTTAAGGTATCAAGAACCGCAATCGGAGCACAATTGCAGATTTCGGATTTTTACAGCTCTGAATCGGCTGAGCTATAGTAAGGTGATTTCTTCGAATCGATTTTTCTGTGAAATGTATGGAAATAATCAACCAATTTTAATGTGGTTTGGCATAACAATTACAAGTCCCGAGACCTATCATTTGAGGTATCAAGAACTGCAATCGGAGCACAATTGCAGATTTCGGATTTTTACAGCTCTGAATCGGCTGAGCTATAGTAAGGTGATTTTATTCGAATCGAACTTTCTACGAAATGTATGGTATAGCAATTACAGGTCTCGTGACCTATCATTTAAGGTATCAAGAACCGCAATCGGAGCACAATTGCAGATTTCGGATTTTTACAGCTCTGAATCGGCTGAGCTATAGTAAGGTGATTTCTTCGAATCGATTTTTCTGTGAAATGTATGGAAATAATCAACCAATTTTAATGTGGTTTGGCATAACAATTACAAGTCCCGAGACCTATCATTTGAGGTATCAAGAACTGCAATCGGAGCACAATTGCAGATTTCGGATTTTTACAGCTCTGAATCGGCTGAGCTATAGTAAGGTGATTTTATTCGAATCGAACTTTCTACGAAATGTATGGTATAGCAATTACAGGTCTCGTGACCTATCATTTAAGGTATCAAGAACCGCAATCGGAGCACAATTGCAGATTTCGGATTTTTACAGCTCTGAATCGGCTGAGCTATAGTAAGGTGATTTTATTCGAATCGAACTTTCTACGAAATGTATGGTATAGCAATTACAGGTCTCGTGACCTATCATTTGAGGTATCAAGAACCGCAATCGGAGCACAATTGCAGATTTCGGATTTTTACAGCTCTGAATCGGCTGAGCTATAGTAAGGTGATTTCTTCGAATCGATTTTTCTGTGAAATGTATGGAAATAATCAACCAATTTTAATGTGGTTTGGCATAACAATTACAAGTCCCGAGACCTATCATTTGAGGTATCAAGAACCGCAATCGGAGCACAATTGCAGATTTCGGATTTTTACAGCTCTGAATCGGCTGAGCTATAGTAAGGTGATTTTATTCGAATCGAACTTTCTACGAAATGTATGGTATAGCAATTACAGGTCTCGTGACCTATCATTTAAGGTATCAAGAACCGCAATCGGAGCACAATTGCAGATTTCGGATTTTTACAGCTCTGAATCGGCTGAGCTATAGTAAGGTGATTTCTTCGAATCGATTTTTCTGTGAAATGTATGGAAATAATCAACCAATTTTAATGTGGTTTGGCATAACAATTACAAGTCCCGAGACCTATCATTTGAGGTATCAAGAACTGCAATCGGAGCACAATTGCAGATTTCGGATTTTTACAGCTCTGAATCGGCTGAGCTATAGTAAGGTGATTTTATTCGAATCGAACTTTCTACGAAATGTATGGTATAGCAATTACAGGTCTCGTGACCTATCATTTAAGGTATCAAGAACCGCAATCGGAGCACAATTGCAGATTTCGGATTTTTACAGCTCTGAATCGGCTGAGCTATAGTAAGGTGATTTCTTCGAATCGATTTTTCTGTGAAATGTATGGAAATAATCAACCAATTTTAATGTGGTTTGGCATAACAATTACAAGTCCCGAGACCTATCATTTGAGGTATCAAGAACTGCAATCGGAGCACAATTGCAGATTTCGGATTTTTACAGCTCTGAATCGGCTGAGCTATAGTAAGGTGATTTTATTCGAATCGAACTTTCTACGAAATGTATGGTATAGCAATTACAGGTCTCGTGACCTATCATTTAAGGTATCAAGAACCGCAATCGGAGCACAATTGCAGATTTCGGATTTTTACAGCTCTGAATCGGCTGAGCTATAGTAAGGTGATTTCTTCGAATCGATTTTTCTGTGAAATGTATGGAAATAATCAACCAATTTTAATGTGGTTTGGCATAACAATTACAAGTCCCGAGACCTATCATTTGAGGTATCAAGAACCGCAATCGGAGCACAATTGCAGATTTCGGATTTTTACAGCTCTGAATCGGCTGAGCTATAGTAAGGTGATTTTATTCGAATCGAACTTTCTACGAAATGTATGGTATAGCAATTACAGGTCTCGTGACCTATCATTTAAGGTATCAAGAACCGCAATCGGAGCACAATTGCAGATTTCGGATTTTTACAGCTCTGAATCGGCTGAGCTATAGTAAGGTGATTTCTTCGAATCGATTTTTCTGTGAAATGTATGGAAATAATCAACCAATTTTAATGTGGTTTGGCATAACAATTACAAGTCCCGAGACCTATCATTTGAGGTATCAAGAACTGCAATCGGAGCACAATTGCAGATTTCGGATTTTTACAGCTCTGAATCGGCTGAGCTATAGTAAGGTGATTTTATTCGAATCGAACTTTCTACGAAATGTATGGTATAGCAATTACAGGTCTCGTGACCTATCATTTAAGGTATCAAGAACCGCAATCGGAGCACAAGTGCAGATTTCGGATTTTTACAGCTCTGAATCGGCTGAGCTATAGTAAGGTGATTTCTTCGAATCGATTTTTCTGTGAAATGTATGGAAATAATCAACCAATTTTAATGTGGTTTGGCATAACAATTACAAGTCCCGAGACCTATCATTTGAGGTATCAAGAACTGCAATCGGAGCACAATTGCAGATTTCGGATTTTTACAGCTCTGAATCGGCTGAGCTATAGTAAGGTGATTTTATTCGAATCGAACTTTCTACGAAATGTATGGTATAGCAATTACAGGTCTCGTGACCTATCATTTAAGGTATCAAGAACCGCAATCGGAGCACAATTGCAGATTTCGGATTTTTACAGCTCTGAATCGGCTGAGCTATAGTAAGGTGATTTTATTCGAATCGAACTTTCTACGAAATGTATGGTATAGCAATTACAGGTCTCGTGACCTATCATTTGAGGTATCAAGAACCGCAATCGGAGCACAATTGCAGATTTCGGATTTTTACAGCTCTGAATCGGCTGAGCTATAGTAAGGAGATTTCTTCGAATCGATTTTTCTGTGAAATGTATGGAAATAATCAACCAATTTTAATGTGGTTTGGCATAACAATTACAAGTCCCGAGACCTATCATTTGAGGTATCAAGAACTGCAATCGGAGCACAATTGCAGATTTCGGATTTTTACAGCTCTGAATCGGCTGAGCTATAGTAAGGTGATTTTATTCGAATCGAACTTTCTACGAAATGTATGGTATAGCAATTATAGGTCTCGTGACCTATCATTTAAGGTATCAAGAACCGCAATTGGAGCACAATTGCAGATTTCGGATTTTTACAGCTCTGAATCGGCTGAGCTATAGTAAGGTGATTTTATTCGAATCGAACTTTCTACGAAATGTATGGTATAGCAATTACAGGTCTCGTGACCTATCATTTAAGGTATCAAGAACCGCAATCGGAGCACAATTGCAGATTTCGGATTTTTACAGCTCTGAATCGGCTGAGCTATAGTAAGGTGATTTTATTCGAATCGAACTTTCTACGAAATGTATGGTATAGCAATTACAGGTCTCGTGACCTATCATTTGAGGTATCAAGAACCGCAATCGGAGCACAATTGCAGATTTCGGATTTTTACAGCTCTGAATCGGCTGAGCTATAGTAAGGTGATTTCTTCGAATCGATTTTTCTGTGAAATGTATGGAAATAATCAACCAATTTTAATGTGGTTTGGCATAACAATTACAAGTCCCGAGACCTATCATTTGAGGTATCAAGAACTGCAATCGGAGCACAATTGCAGATTTCGGATTTTTACAGCTCTGAATCGGCTGAGCTATAGTAAGGTGATTTTATTCGAATCGAACTTTCTACGAAATGTATGGTATAGCAATTACAGGTCTCGTGACCTATCATTTAAGGTATCAAGAACCGCAATCGGAGCACAATTGCAGATTTCGGATTTTTACAGCTCTGAATCGGCTGAGCTATAGTAAGGTGATTTCTTCGAATCGATTTTTCTGTGAAATGTATGGAAATAATCAACCAATTTTAATGTGGTTTGGCATAACAATTACAAGTCCCGAGACCTATCATTTGAGGTATCAAGAACTGCAATCGGAGCACAATTGCAGATTTCGGATTTTTACAGCTCTGAATCGGCTGAGCTATAGTAAGGTGATTTTATTCGAATCGAACTTTCTACGAAATGTATGGTATAGCAATTACAGGTCTCGTGACCTATCATTTAAGGTATCAAGAACCGCAATCGGAGCACAATTGCAGATTTCGGATTTTTACAGCTCTGAATCGGCTGAGCTATAGTAAGGTGATTTTATTCGAATCGAACTTTCTACGAAATGTATGGTATAGAATTACAGGTCTCGTGACCTATCATTTGAGGTATCAAGAACCGCAATCGGAGCACAATTGCAGATTTCGGATTTTTACAGCTCTGAATCGGCTGAGCTATAGTAAGGTGATTTCTTCGAATCGATTTTTCTGTGAAATGTATGGAAATAATCAACCAATTTTAATGTGGTTTGGCATAACAATTACAAGTCCCGAGACCTATCATTTGAGGTATCAAGAACTGCAATCGGAGCACAATTGCAGATTTCGGATTTTTACAGCTCTGAATCGGCTGAGCTATAGTAAGGTGATTTTATTCGAATCGAACTTTCTACGAAATGTATGGTATAGCAATTACAGGTCTCGTGACCTATCATTTAAGGTATCAAGAACCGCAATCGGAGCACAATTGCAGATTTCGGATTTTTACAGCTCTGAATCGGCTGAGCTATAGTAAGGTGATTTCTTCGAATCGATTTTTCTGTGAAATGTATGGAAATAATCAACCAATTTTAATGTGGTTTGGCATAACAATTACAAGTCCCGAGACCTATCATTTGAGGTATCAAGAACTGCAATCGGAGCACAATTGCAGATTTCGGATTTTTACAGCTCTGAATCGGCTGAGCTATAGTAAGGTGATTTTATTCGAATCGAACTTTCTACGAAATGTATGGTATAGCAATTATAGGTCTCGTGACCTATCATTTAAGGTATCAAGAACCGCAATCGGAGCACAATTGCAGATTTCGGATTTTTACAGCTCTGAATCGGCTGAGCTATAGTAAGGTGATTTCTTCGAATCGATTTTTCTGTGAAATGTATGGAAATAATCAACCAATTTTAATGTGGTTTGGCATAACAATTACAAGTCCCGAGACCTATCATTTGAGGTATCAAGAACTGCAATCGGAGCACAATTGCAGATTTCGGATTTTTACAGCTCTGAATCGGCTGAGCTATAGTAAGGTGATTTTATTCGAATCGAACTTTCTACGAAATGTATGGTATAGCAATTACAGGTCTCGTGACCTATCATTTAAGGTATCAAGAACCGCAATCGGAGCACAATTGCAGATTTCGGATTTTTACAGCTCTGAATCGGCTGAGCTATAGTAAGGTGATTTCTTCGAATCGATTTTTCTGTGAAATGTATGGAAATAATCAACCAATTTTAATGTGGTTTGGCATAACAATTACAAGTCCCGAGACCTATCATTTGAGGTATCAAGAACTGCAATCGGAGCACAATTGCAGATTTCGGATTTTTACAGCTCTGAATCGGCTGAGCTATAGTAAGGTGATTTTATTCGAATCGAACTTTCTACGAAATGTATGGTATAGCAATTACAGGTCTCGTGACCTATCATTTAAGGTATCAAGAACCGCAATCGGAGCACAATTGCAGATTTCGGATTTTTACAGCTCTGAATCGGCTGAGCTATAGTAAGGTGATTTCTTCGAATCGATTTTTCTGTGAAATGTATGGAAATAATCAACCAATTTTAATGTGGTTTGGCATAACAATTACAAGTCCCGAGACCTATCATTTGAGGTATCAAGAACTGCAATCGGAGCACAATTGCAGATTTCGGATTTTTACAGCTCTGAATCGGCTGAGCTATAGTAAGGTGATTTTATTCGAATCGAACTTTCTACGAAATGTATGGTATAGCAATTATAGGTCTCGTGACCTATCATTTAAGGTATCAAGAACCGCAATTGGAGCACAATTGCAGATTTCGGATTTTTACAGCTCTGAATCGGCTGAGCTATAGTAAGGTGATTTCTTCGAATCGATTTTTCTGTGAAATGTATGGAAATAATCAACCAATTTTAATGTGGTTTGGCATAACAATTACAAGTCCCGAGACCTATCATTTGAGGTATCAAGAACTGCAATCGGAGCACAATTGCAGATTTCGGATTTTTACAGCTCTGAATCGGCTGAGCTATAGTAAGGTGATTTTATTCGAATCGAACTTTCTACGAAATGTATGGTATAGCAATTACAGGTCTCGTGACCTATCATTTGAGGTATCAAGAACCGCAATCGGAGCACAATTGCAGATTTCGGATTTTTACAGCTCTGAATCGGCTGAGCTATAGTAAGGTGATTTCTTCGAATCGATTTTTCTGTGAAATGTATGGAAATAATCAACCAATTTTAATGTGGTTTGGCATAACAATTACAAGTCCCGAGACCTATCATTTGAGGTATCAAGAACTGCAATCGGAGCACAATTGCAGATTTCGGATTTTTACAGCTCTGAATCGGCTGAGCTATAGTAAGGTGATTTTATTCGAATCGAACTTTCTACGAAATGTATGGTATAGCAATTATAGGTCTCGTGACCTATCATTTAAGGTATCAAGAACCGCAATTGGAGCACAATTGCAGATTTCGGATTTTTACAGCTCTGAATCGGCTGAGCTATAGTAAGGTGATTTCTTCGAATCGATTTTTCTGTGAAATGTATGGAAATAATCAACCAATTTTAATGTGGTTTGGCATAACAATTACAAGTCCCGAGACCTATCATTTGAGGTATCAAGAACTGCAATCGGAGCACAATTGCAGATTTCGGATTTTTACAGCTCTGAATCGGCTGAGCTATAGTAAGGTGATTTTATTCGAATCGAACTTTCTACGAAATGTATGGTATAGCAATTACAGGTCTCGTGACCTATCATTTGAGGTATCAAGAACCGCAATCGGAGCACAATTGCAGATTTCGGATTTTTACAGCTCTGAATCGGCTGAGCTATAGTAAGGTGATTTCTTCGAATCGATTTTTCTGTGAAATGTATGGAAATAATCAACCAATTTTAATGTGGTTTGGCATAACAATTACAAGTCCCGAGACCTATCATTTGAGGTATCAAGAACTGCAATCGGAGCACAATTGCAGATTTCGGATTTTTACAGCTCTGAATCGGCTGAGCTATAGTAAGGTGATTTTATTCGAATCGAACTTTCTACGAAATGTATGGTATAGCAATTACAGGTCTCGTGACCTATCATTTGAGGTATCAAGAACCGCAATCGGAGCACAATTGCAGATTTCGGATTTTTACAGCTCTGAATCGGCTGAGCTATAGTAAGGTGATTTCTTCGAATCGATTTTTCTGTGAAATGTATGGAAATAATCAACCAATTTTAATGTGGTTTGGCATAACAATTACAAGTCCCGAGACCAATCATTTGAGGTATCAAGAACTGCAATCGGAGCACAATTGCAGATTTCGGATTTTTACAGCTCTGAATCGGCTGAGCTATAGTAAGGTGATTTTATTCGAATCGAACTTTCTACGAAATGTATGGTATAGCAATTATAGGTCTCGTGACCTATCATTTAAGGTATCAAGAACCGCAATTGGAGCACAATTGCAGATTTCGGATTTTTACAGCTCTGAATCGGCTGAGCTATAGTAAGGTGATTTCTTCGAATCGATTTTTCTGTGAAATGTATGGAAATAATCAACCAATTTTAATGTGGTTTGGCATAACAATTACAAGTCCCGAGACCTATCATTTGAGGTATCAAGAACTGCAATCGGAGCACAATTGCAGATTTCGGATTTTTACAGCTCTGAATCGGCTGAGCTATAGTAAGGTGATTTTATTCGAATCGAACTTTCTACGAAATGTATGGTATAGCAATTATAGGTCTCGTGACCTATCATTTAAGGTATCAAGAACCGCAATTGGAGCACAATTGCAGATTTCGGATTTTTACAGCTCTGAATCGGCTGAGCTATAGTAAGGTGATTTCTTCGAATCGATTTTTCTGTGAAATGTATGGAAATAATCAACCAATTTTAATGTGGTTTGGCATAACAATTACAAGTCCCGAGACCTATCATTTGAGGTATCAAGAACTGCAATCGGAGCACAATTGCAGATTTCGGATTTTTACAGCTCTGAATCGGCTGAGCTATAGTAAGGTGATTTTATTCGAATCGAACTTTCTACGAAATGTATGGTATAGCAATTACAGGTCTCGTGACCTATCATTTGAGGTATCAAGAACCGCAATCGGAGCACAATTGCAGATTTCGGATTTTTACAGCTCTGAATCGGCTGAGCTATAGTAAGGTGATTTCTTCGAATCGATTTTTCTGTGAAATGTATGGAAATAATCAACCAATTTTAATGTGGTTTGGCATAACAATTACAAGTCCCGAGACCTATCATTTGAGGTATCAAGAACTGCAATCGGAGCACAATTGCAGATTTCGGATTTTTACAGCTCTGAATCGGCTGAGCTATAGTAAGGTGATTTTATTCGAATCGAACTTTCTACGAAATGTATGGTATAGCAATTACAGGTCTCGTGACCTATCATTTGAGGTATCAAGAACCGCAATCGGAGCACAATTGCAGATTTCGGATTTTTACAGCTCTGAATCGGCTGAGCTATAGTAAGGTGATTTCTTCGAATCGATTTTTCTGTGAAATGTATGGAAATAATCAACCAATTTTAATGTGGTTTGGCATAACAATTACAAGTCCCGAGACCTATCATTTGAGGTATCAAGAACTGCAATCGGAGCACAATTGCAGATTTCGGATTTTTACAGCTCTGAATCGGCTGAGCTATAGTAAGGTGATTTTATTCGAATCGAACTTTCTACGAAATGTATGGTATAGCAATTACAGGTCTCGTGACCTATCATTTGAGGTATCAAGAACCGCAATCGGAGCACAATTGCAGATTTCGGATTTTTACAGCTCTGAATCGGCTGAGCTATAGTAAGGTGATTTCTTCGAATCGATTTTTCTGTGAAATGTATGGAAATAATCAACCAATTTTAATGTGGTTTGGCATAACAATTACAAGTCCCGAGACCTATCATTTGAGGTATCAAGAACTGCAATCGGAGCACAATTGCAGATTTCGGATTTTTACAGCTCTGAATCGGCTGAGCTATAGTAAGGTGATTTTATTCGAATCGAACTTTCTACGAAATGTATGGTATAGCAATTACAGGTCTCGTGACCTATCATTTGAGGTATCAAGAACCGCAATCGGAGCACAATTGCAGATTTCGGATTTTTACAGCTCTGAATCGGCTGAGCTATAGTAAGGTGATTTCTTCGAATCGATTTTTCTGTGAAATGTATGGAAATAATCAACCAATTTTAATGTGGTTTGGCATAACAATTACAAGTCCCGAGACCTATCATTTGAGGTATCAAGAACTGCAATCGGAGCACAATTGCAGATTTCGGATTTTTACAGCTCTGAATCGGCTGAGCTATAGTAAGGTGATTTTATTCGAATCGAACTTTCTACGAAATGTATGGTATAGCAATTACAGGTCTCGTGACCTATCATTTAAGGTATCAAGAACCGCAATCGGAGCACAATTGCAGATTTCGGATTTTTACAGCTCTGAATCGGCTGAGCTATAGTAAGGTGATTTTATTCGAATCGAACTTTCTACGAAATGTATGGTATAGCAATTACAGGTCTCGTGACCTATCATTTGAGGTATCAAGAACCGCAATTGGAGCACAATTGCAGATTTCGGATTTTTACAGCTCTGAATCGGCTGAGCTATAGTAAGGTGATTTCTTCGAATCGATTTTTCTGTGAAATGTATGGAAATAATCAACCAATTTTAATGTGGTTTGGCATAACAATTACAAGTCCCGAGACCTATCATTTGAGGTATCAAGAACTGCAATCGGAGCACAATTGCAGATTTCGGATTTTTACAGCTCTGAATCGGCTGAGCTATAGTAAGGTGATTTTATTCGAATCGAACTTTCTACGAAATGTATGGTATAGCAATTATAGGTCTCGTGACCTATCATTTAAGGTATCAAGAACCGCAATTGGAGCACAATTGCAGATTTCGGATTTTTACAGCTCTGAATCGGCTGAGCTATAGTAAGGTGATTTCTTCGAATCGATTTTTCTGTGAAATGTATGGAAATAATCAACCAATTTTAATGTGGTTTGGCATAACAATTACAAGTCCCGAGACCTATCATTTGAGGTATCAAGAACTGCAATCGGAGCACAATTGCAGATTTCGGATTTTTACAGCTCTGAATCGGCTGAGCTATAGTAAGGTGATTTTATTCGAATCGAACTTTCTACGAAATGTATGGTATAGCAATTACAGGTCTCGTGACCTATCATTTGAGGTATCAAGAACCGCAATCGGAGCACAATTGCAGATTTCGGATTTTTACAGCTCTGAATCGGCTGAGCTATAGTAAGGTGATTTCTTCGAATCGATTTTTCTGTGAAATGTATGGAAATAATCAACCAATTTTAATGTGGTTTGGCATAACAATTACAAGTCCCGAGACCTATCATTTGAGGTATCAAGAACTGCAATCGGAGCACAATTGCAGATTTCGGATTTTTACAGCTCTGAATCGGCTGAGCTATAGTAAGGTGATTTTATTCGAATCGAACTTTCTACGAAATGTATGGTATAGCAATTACAGGTCTCGTGACCTATCATTTAAGGTATCAAGAACCGCAATCGGAGCACAATTGCAGATTTCGGATTTTTACAGCTCTGAATCGGCTGAGCTATAGTAAGGTGATTTCTTCGAATCGATTTTTCTGTGAAATGTATGGAAATAATCAACCAATTTTAATGTGGTTTGGCATAACAATTACAAGTCCCGAGACCTATCATTTGAGGTATCAAGAACTGCAATCGGAGCACAATTGCAGATTTCGGATTTTTACAGCTCTGAATCGGCTGAGCTATAGTAAGGTGATTTTATTCGAATCGAACTTTCTACGAAATGTATGGTATAGCAATTACAGGTCTCGTGACCTATCATTTAAGGTATCAAGAACCGCAATCGGAGCACAATTGCAGATTTCGGATTTTTACAGCTCTGAATCGGCTGAGCTATAGTAAGGTGATTTTATTCGAATCGAACTTTCTACGAAATGTATGGTATAGCAATTACAGGTCTCGTGACCTATCATTTGAGGTATCAAGAACCGCAATCGGAGCACAATTGCAGATTTCGGATTTTTACAGCTCTGAATCGGCTGAGCTATAGTAAGGTGATTTCTTCGAATCGATTTTTCTGTGAAATGTATGGAAATAATCAACCAATTTTAATGTGGTTTGGCATAACAATTACAAGTCCCGAGACCTATCATTTGAGGTATCAAGAACTGCAATCGGAGCACAATTGCAGATTTCGGATTTTTACAGCTCTGAATCGGCTGAGCTATAGTAAGGTGATTTTATTCGAATCGAACTTTCTACGAAATGTATGGTATAGCAATTACAGGTCTCGTGACCTATCATTTGAGGTATCAAGAACCGCAATCGGAGCACAATTGCAGATTTCGGATTTTTACAGCTCTGAATCGGCTGAGCTATAGTAAGGTGATTTCTTCGAATCGATTTTTCTGTGAAATGTATGGAAATAATCAACCAATTTTAATGTGGTTTGGCATAACAATTACAAGTCCCGAGACCTATCATTTGAGGTATCAAGAACTGCAATCGGAGCACAATTGCAGATTTCGGATTTTTACAGCTCTGAATCGGCTGAGCTATAGTAAGGTGATTTTATTCGAATCGAACTTTCTACGAAATGTATGGTATAGCAATTATAGGTCTCGTGACCTATCATTTGAGGTATCAAGAACCGCAATCGGAGCACAATTGCAGATTTCGGATTTTTACAGCTCTGAATCGGCTGAGCTATAGTAAGGTGATTTCTTCGAATCGATTTTTCTGTGAAATGTATGGAAATAATCAACCAATTTTAATGTGGTTTGGCATAACAATTACAAGTCCCGAGACCTATCATTTGAGGTATCAAGAACTGCAATCGGAGCACAATTGCAGATTTCGGATTTTTACAGCTCTGAATCGGCTGAGCTATAGTAAGGTGATTTTATTCGAATCGAACTTTCTACGAAATGTATGGTATAGCAATTACAGGTCTCGTGACCTATCATTTGAGGTATCAAGAACCGCAATCGGAGCACAATTGCAGATTTCGGATTTTTACAGCTCTGAATCGGCTGAGCTATAGTAAGGTGATTTCTTCGAATCGATTTTTCTGTGAAATGTATGGAAATAATCAACCAATTTTAATGTGGTTTGGCATAACAATTACAAGTCCCGAGACCTATCATTTGAGGTATCAAGAACTGCAATCGGAGCACAATTGCAGATTTCGGATTTTTACAGCTCTGAATCGGCTGAGCTATAGTAAGGTGATTTTATTCGAATCGAACTTTCTACGAAATGTATGGTATAGCAATTACAGGTCTCGTGACCTATCATTTAAGGTATCAAGAACCGCAATCGGAGCACAATTGCAGATTTCGGATTTTTACAGCTCTGAATCGGCTGAGCTATAGTAAGGTGATTTTATTCGAATCGAACTTTCTACGAAATGTATGGTATAGCAATTACAGGTCTCGTGACCTATCATTTGAGGTATCAAGAACCGCAATTGGAGCACAATTGCAGATTTCGGATTTTTACAGCTCTGAATCGGCTGAGCTATAGTAAGGTGATTTCTTCGAATCGATTTTTCTGTGAAATGTATGGAAATAATCAACCAATTTTAATGTGGTTTGGCATAACAATTACAAGTCCCGAGACCTATCATTTGAGGTATCAAGAACTGCAATCGGAGCACAATTGCAGATTTCGGATTTTTACAGCTCTGAATCGGCTGAGCTATAGTAAGGTGATTTTATTCGAATCGAACTTTCTACGAAATGTATGGTATAGCAATTATAGGTCTCGTGACCTATCATTTAAGGTATCAAGAACCGCAATTGGAGCACAATTGCAGATTTCGGATTTTTACAGCTCTGAATCGGCTGAGCTATAGTAAGGTGATTTCTTCGAATCGATTTTTCTGTGAAATGTATGGAAATAATCAACCAATTTTAATGTGGTTTGGCATAACAATTACAAGTCCCGAGACCTATCATTTGAGGTATCAAGAACTGCAATCGGAGCACAATTGCAGATTTCGGATTTTTACAGCTCTGAATCGGCTGAGCTATAGTAAGGTGATTTTATTCGAATCGAACTTTCTACGAAATGTATGGTATAGCAATTACAGGTCTCGTGACCTATCATTTGAGGTATCAAGAACCGCAATCGGAGCACAATTGCAGATTTCGGATTTTTACAGCTCTGAATCGGCTGAGCTATAGTAAGGTGATTTCTTCGAATCGATTTTTCTGTGAAATGTATGGAAATAATCAACCAATTTTAATGTGGTTTGGCATAACAATTACAAGTCCCGAGACCTATCATTTGAGGTATCAAGAACTGCAATCGGAGCACAATTGCAGATTTCGGATTTTTACAGCTCTGAATCGGCTGAGCTATAGTAAGGTGATTTTATTCGAATCGAACTTTCTACGAAATGTATGGTATAGCAATTACAGGTCTCGTGACCTATCATTTAAGGTATCAAGAACCGCAATCGGAGCACAATTGCAGATTTCGGATTTTTACAGCTCTGAATCGGCTGAGCTATAGTAAGGTGATTTCTTCGAATCGATTTTTCTGTGAAATGTATGGAAATAATCAACCAATTTTAATGTGGTTTGGCATAACAATTACAAGTCCCGAGACCTATCATTTGAGGTATCAAGAACTGCAATCGGAGCACAATTGCAGATTTCGGATTTTTACAGCTCTGAATCGGCTGAGCTATAGTAAGGTGATTTTATTCGAATCGAACTTTCTACGAAATGTATGGTATAGCAATTACAGGTCTCGTGACCTATCATTTAAGGTATCAAGAACCGCAATCGGAGCACAATTGCAGATTTCGGATTTTTACAGCTCTGAATCGGCTGAGCTATAGTAAGGTGATTTTATTCGAATCGAACTTTCTACGAAATGTATGGTATAGCAATTACAGGTCTCGTGACCTATCATTTGAGGTATCAAGAACCGCAATCGGAGCACAATTGCAGATTTCGGATTTTTACAGCTCTGAATCGGCTGAGCTATAGTAAGGTGATTTCTTCGAATCGATTTTTCTGTGAAATGTATGGAAATAATCAACCAATTTTAATGTGGTTTGGCATAACAATTACAAGTCCCGAGACCTATCATTTGAGGTATCAAGAACTGCAATCGGAGCACAATTGCAGATTTCGGATTTTTACAGCTCTGAATCGGCTGACCTATAGTAAGGTGATTTTATTCGAATCGAACTTTCTACGAAATGTATGGTATAGCAATTACAGGTCTCGTGACCTATCATTTAAGGTATCAAGAACCGCAATCGGAGCACAATTGCAGATTTCGGATTTTTACAGCTCTGAATCGGCTGAGCTATAGTCAGGTGATTTCTTCGAATCGATTTTTCTGTGAAATGTATGGAAATAATCAACCAATTTTAATGTGGTTTGGCATAACAATTACAAGTCCCGAGACCTATCATTTGAGGTATCAAGAACTGCAATCGGAGCACAATTGCAGATTTCGGATTTTTACAGCTCTGAATCGGCTGAGCTATAGTAAGGTGATTTTATTCGAATCGAACTTTCTACGAAATGTATGGTATAGCAATTATAGGTCTCGTGACCTATCATTTAAGGTATCAAGAACCGCAATTGGAGCACAATTGCAGATTTCGGATTTTTACAGCTCTGAATCGGCTGAGCTATAGTAAGGTGATTTCTTCGAATCGATTTTTCTGTGAAATGTATGGAAATAATCAACCAATTTTAATGTGGTTTGGCATAACAATTACAAGTCCCGAGACCTATCATTTGAGGTATCAAGAACTGCAATCGGAGCACAATTGCAGATTTCGGATTTTTACAGCTCTGAATCGGCTGAGCTATAGTAAGGTGATTTTATTCGAATCGAACTTTCTACGAAATGTATGGTATAGCAATTATAGGTCTCGTGACCTATCATTTAAGGTATCAAGAACCGCAATTGGAGCACAATTGCAGATTTCGGATTTTTACAGCTCTGAATCGGCTGAGCTATAGTAAGGTGATTTCTTCGAATCGATTTTTCTGTGAAATGTATGGAAATAATCAACCAATTTTAATGTGGTTTGGCATAACAATTACAAGTCCCGAGACCTATCATTTGAGGTATCAAGAACTGCAATCGGAGCACAATTGCAGATTTCGGATTTTTACAGCTCTGAATCGGCTGAGCTATAGTAAGGTGATTTTATTCGAATCGAACTTTCTACGAAATGTATGGTATAGCAATTATAGGTCTCGTGACCTATCATTTAAGGTATCAAGAACCGCAATTGGAGCACAATTGCAGATTTCGGATTTTTACAGCTCTGAATCGGCTGAGCTATAGTAAGGTGATTTCTTCGAATCGATTTTTCTGTGAAATGTATGGAAATAATCAACCAATTTTAATGTGGTTTGGCATAACAATTACAAGTCCCGAGACCTATCATTTGAGGTATCAAGAACTGCAATCGGAGCACAATTGCAGATTTCGGATTTTTACAGCTCTGAATCGGCTGAGCTATAGTAAGGTGATTTTATTCGAATCGAACTTTCTACGAAATGTATGGTATAGCAATTATAGGTCTCGTGACCTATCATTTAAGGTATCAAGAACCGCAATTGGAGCACAATTGCAGATTTCGGATTTTTACAGCTCTTAATCGGCTGAGCGTAAGGTGATTTCTTCGAATCGATTTTTCTGTGAAATGTATGGAAATAATCAACCAATTTTAATGTGGTTTGGCATAACAATTACAAGTCCCGAGACCTATCATTTGAGGTATCAAGAACTGCAATCGGAGCACAATTGCAGATTTCGGATTTTTACAGCTCTGAATCGGCTGAGCTATAGTAAGGTGATTTTATTCGAATCGAACTTTCTACGAAATGTATGGTATAGCAATTATAGGTCTCGTGACCTATCATTTAAGGTATCAAGAACCGCAATCGGAGCACAATTGCAGATTTCGGATTTTTACAGCTCTGAATCGGCTGAGCTATAGTAAGGTGATTTTATTCGAATCGAACTTTCTACGAAATGTATGGTATAGCAATTACAGGTCTCGTGACCTATCATTTGAGGTATCAAGAACCGCAATCGGAGCACAATTGCAGATTTCGGATTTTTACAGCTCTGAATCGGCTGAGCTATAGTAAGGTGATTTCTTCGAATCGATTTTTCTGTGAAATGTATGGAAATAATCAACCAATTTTAATGTGGTTTGGCATAACAATTACAAGTCCCGAGACCTATCATTTGAGGTATCAAGAACTGCAATCGGAGCACAATTGCAGATTTCGGATTTTTACAGCTCTGAATCGGCTGAGCTATAGTAAGGTGATTTTATTCGAATCGAACTTTCTACGAAATGTATGGTATAGCAATTACAGGTCTCGTGACCTATCATTTAAGGTATCAAGAACCGCAATTGGAGCACAATTGCAGATTTCGGATTTTTACAGCTCTGAATCGGCTGAGCTATAGTAAGGTGATTTCTTCGAATCGATTTTTCTGTGAAATGTATGGAAATAATCAACCAATTTTAATGTGGTTTGGCACAACAATTACAAGTCCCGAGACCTATCATTTGAGGTATCAAGAACTGCAATCGGAGCACAATTGCAGATTTCGGATTTTTACAGCTCTGAATCGGCTGAGCTATAGTAAGGTGATTTTATTCGAATCGAACTTTCTACGAAATGTATGGTATAGCAATTATAGGTCTCGTGACCTATCATTTAAGGTATCAAGAACCGCAATTGGAGCACAATTGCAGATTTCGGATTTTTACAGCTCTGAATCGGCTGAGCTATAGTAAGGTGATTTCTTCGAATCGATTTTTCTGTGAAATGTATGGAAATAATCAACCAATTTTAATGTGGTTTGGCATAACAATTACAAGTCCCGAGACCTATCATTTGAGGTATCAAGAACTGCAATCGGAGCACAATTGCAGATTTCGGATTTTTACAGCTCTGAATCGGCTGTTCTATAGTAAGGTGATTTTATTCGAATCGAATTTTCTACGAAATGTATGGTATAGCAATTACAGGTCTCGTGACCTATCATTTAAGGTATCAAGAACCGCAATCGGAGCACAATTGCAGATTTCGGATTTTTACAGCTCTGAATCGGCTGAGCTATAGTAAGGTGATTTCTTCGAATCGATTTTTCTGTGAAATGTATGGAAATAATCAACCAATTTTAATGTGGTTTGGCATAACAATTACAAGTCCCGAGACCTATCATTTGAGGTATTAAGAACTGCAATCGGAGCACAATTGCAGATTTCGGATTTTTACAGCTCTGAATCGGCTGAGCTATAGTAAGGTGATTTTATTCGAATCGAACTTTCTACGAAATGTATGGTATAGCAATTACAGGTCTCGTGACCTATCATTTGAGGTATCAAGAACCGCAATCGGAGCACAATTGCAGATTTCGGATTTTTACAGCTCTGAATCGGCTGAGCTATAGTAAGGTGATTTTATTCGAATCGAACTTTCTACGAAATGTATGGTATAGCAATTACAGGTCTCGTGACCTATCATTTAAGGTATCAAGAACCGCAATCGGAGCACAATTGCAGATTTCGGATTTTTACAGCTCTGAATCGGCTGAGCTATAGTAAGGTGATTTCTTCGAATCGATTTTTCTGTGAAATGTATGGAAATAATCAACCAATTTTAATGTGGTTTGGCATAACAATTACAAGTCCCGAGACCTATCATTTGAGGTATTAAGAACTGCAATCGGAGCACAATTGCAGATTTCGGATTTTTACAGCTCTGAATCGGCTGAGCTATAGTAAGGTGATTTTATTCGAATCGAACTTTCTACGAAATGTATGGTATAGCAATTACAGGTCTCGTGACCTATCATTTGAGGTATCAAGAACCGCAATCGGAGCACAATTGCAGATTTCGGATTTTTACAGCTCTGAATCGGCTGAGCTATAGTAAGGTGATTTTATTCGAATCGAACTTTCTACGAAATGTATGGTATAGCAATTACAGGTCTCGTGACCTATCATTTAAGGTATCAAGAACCGCAATCGGAGCACAATTGCAGATTTCGGATTTTTACAGCTCTGAATCGGCTGAGCTATAGTAAGGTGATTTCTTCGAATCGATTTTTCTGTGAAATGTATGGAAATAATCAACCAATTTTAATGTGGTTTGGCATAACAATTACAAGTCCCGAGACCTATCATTTGAGGTATCCAGAACTGCAATCGGAGCACAATTGCAGATTTCGGATTTTTACAGCTCTGAATCGGCTGAGCTATAGTAAGGTGATTTTATTCGAATCGAACTTTCTACGAAATGTATGGTATAGCAATTATAGGTCTCGTGACCTATCATTTAAGGTATCAAGAACCGCAATTGGAGCACAATTGCAGATTTCGGATTTTTACAGCTCTGAATCGGCTGAGCTATAGTAAGGTGATTTCTTCGAATCGATTTTTCTGTGAAATGTATGGAAATAATCAACCAATTTTAATGTGGTTTGGCATAACAATTACAAGTCCCGAGACCTATCATTTGAGGTATCAAGAACTGCAATCGGAGCACAATTGCAGATTTCGGATTTTTACAGCTCTGAATCGGCTGAGCTATAGTAAGGTGATTTTATTCGAATCGAACTTTCTACGAAATGTATGGTATAGCAATTATAGGTCTCGTGACCTATCATTTAAGGTATCAAGAACCGCAATCGGAGCACAATTGCAGATTTCGGATTTTTACAGCTCTGAATCGGCTGAGCTATAGTAAGGTGATTTTATTCGAATCGAACTTTCTACGAAATGTATGGTATAGCAATTACAGGTCTCGTGACCTATCATTTAAGGTATCAAGAACCGCAATCGGAGCACAATTGCAGATTTCGGATTTTTACAGCTCTGAATCGGCTGAGCTATAGTAAGGTGATTTCTTCGAATCGATTTTTCTGTGAAATGTATGGAAATAATCAACCAATTTTAATGTGGTTTGGCATAACAATTACAAGTCCCGAGACCTATCATTTGAGGTATCAAGAACTGCAATCGGAGCACAATTGCAGATTTCGGATTTTTACAGCTCTGAATCGGCTGAGCTATAGTAAGGTGATTTTATTCGAATCGAACTTTCTACGAAATGTATGGTATAGCAATTATAGGTCTCGTGACCTATCATTTAAGGTATCAAGAACCGCAATTGGAGCACAATTGCAGATTTCGGATTTTTACAGCTCTGAATCGGCTGAGCTATAGTAAGGTGATTTTATTCGAATCGAACTTTCTACGAAATGTATGGTATAGCAATTACAGGTCTCGTGACCTATCATTTGAGGTATCAAGAACCGCAATCGGAGCACAATTGCAGATTTCGGATTTTTACAGCTCTGAATCGGCTGAGCTATAGTAAGGTGATTTCTTCGAATCGATTTTTCTGTGAAATGTATGGAAATAATCAACCAATTTTAATGTGGTTTGGCATAACAATTACAAGTCCCGAGACCTATCATTTGAGGTATCAAGAACTGCAATCGGAGCACAATTGCAGATTTCGGATTTTTACAGCTCTGAATCGGCTGAGCTATAGTAAGGTGATTTTATTCGAATCGAACTTTCTACGAAATGTATGGTATAGCAATTACAGGTCTCGTGACCTATCATTTAAGGTATCAAGAACCGCAATCGGAGCACAATTGCAGATTTCGGATTTTTACAGCTCTGAATCGGCTGAGCTATAGTAAGGTGATTTCTTCGAATCGATTTTTCTGTGAAATGTATGGAAATAATCAACCAATTTTAATGTGGTTTGGCATAACAATTACAAGTCCCGAGACCTATCATTTGAGGTATCAAGAACTGCAATCGGAGCACAATTGCAGATTTCGGATTTTTACAGCTCTGAATCGGCTGAGCTATAGTAAGGTGATTTTATTCGAATCGAACTTTCTACGAAATGTATGGTATAGCAATTACAGGTCTCGTGACCTATCATTTGAGGTATCAAGAACCGCAATCGGAGCACAATTGCAGATTTCGGATTTTTACAGCTCTGAATCGGCTGAGCTATAGTAAGGTGATTTCTTCGAATCGATTTTTCTGTGAAATGTATGGAAATAATCAACCAATTTTAATGTGGTTTGGCATAACAATTACAAGTCCCGAGACCTATCATTTGAGGTATCAAGAACTGCAATCGGAGCACAATTGCAGATTTCGGATTTTTACAGCTCTGAATCGGCTGAGCTATAGTAAGGTGATTTTATTCGAATCGAACTTTCTACGAAATGTATGGTATAGCAATTACAGGTCTCGTGACCTATCATTTAAGGTATCAAGAACCGCAATCGGAGCACAATTGCAGATTTCGGATTTTTACAGCTCTGAATCGGCTGAGCTATAGTAAGGTGATTTCTTCGAATCGATTTTTCTGTGAAATGTATGGAAATAATCAACCAATTTTAATGTGGTTTGGCATAACAATTACAAGTCCCGAGACCTATCATTTGAGGTATCAAGAACTGCAATCGGAGCACAATTGCAGATTTCGGATTTTTACAGCTCTGAATCGGCTGAGCTATAGTAAGGTGATTTTATTCGAATCGAACTTTCTACGAAATGTATGGTATAGCAATTACAGGTCTCGTGACCTATCATTTAAGGTATCAAGAACCGCAATCGGAGCACAATTGCAGATTTCGGATTTTTACAGCTCTGAATCGGCTGAGCTATAGTAAGGTGATTTCTTCGAATCGATTTTTCTGTGAAATGTATGGAAATAATCAACCAATTTTAATGTGGTTTGGCATAACAATTACAAGTCCCGAGACCTATCATTTGAGGTATCAAGAACTGCAATCGGAGCACAATTGCAGATTTCGGATTTTTACAGCTCTGAATCGGCTGAGCTATAGTAAGGTGATTTCTTCGAATCGATTTTTCTGTGAAATGTATGGAAATAATCAACCAATTTTAATGTGGTTTGGCATAACAATTACAAGTCCCGAGACCTATCATTTGAGGTATCAAGAACTGCAATCGGAGCACAATTGCAGATTTCGGATTTTTACAGCTCTGAATCGGCTGAGCTATAGTAAGGTGATTTTATTCGAATCGAACTTTCTACGAAATGTATGGTATAGCAATTACAGGTCTCGTGACCTATCATTTAAGGTATCAAGAACCGCAATCGGAGCACAATTGCAGATTTCGGATTTTTACAGCTCTGAATCGGCTGAGCTATAGTAAGGTGATTTCTTCGAATCGATTTTTCTGTGAAATGTATGGAAATAATCAACCAATTTTAATGTGGTTTGGCATAACAATTACAAGTCCCGAGACCTATCATTTGAGGTATCAAGAACTGCAATCGGAGCACAATTGCAGATTTCGGATTTTTACAGCTCTGAATCGGCTGAGCTATAGTAAGGTGATTTTATTCGAATCGAACTTTCTACGAAATGTATGGTATAGCAATTATAGGTCTCGTGACCTATCATTTAAGGTATCAAGAACCGCAATCGGAGCACAATTGCAGATTTCGGATTTTTACAGCTCTGAATCGGCTGAGCTATAGTAAGGTGATTTTATTCGAATCGAACTTTCTACGAAATGTATGGTATAGCAATTACAGGTCTCGTGACCTATCATTTAAGGTATCAAGAACCGCAATCGGAGCACAATTGCAGATTTCGGATTTTTACAGCTCTGAATCGGCTGAGCTATAGTAAGGTGATTTCTTCGAATCGATTTTTCTGTGAAATGTATGGAAATAATCAACCAATTTTAATGTGGTTTGGCATAACAATTACAAGTCCCGAGACCTATCATTTGAGGTATCAAGAACTGCAATCGGAGCACAATTGCAGATTTCGGATTTTTACAGCTCTGAATCGGCTGAGCTATAGTAAGGTGATTTTATTCGAATCGAACTTTCTACGAAATGTATGGTATAGCAATTATAGGTCTCGTGACCTATCATTTAAGGTATCAAGAACCGCAATTGGAGCACAATTGCAGATTTCGGATTTTTACAGCTCTGAATCGGCTGAGCTATAGTAAGGTGATTTTATTCGAATCGAACTTTCTACGAAATGTATGGTATAGCAATTACAGGTCTCGTGACCTATCATTTAAAGTATCAAGAACCGCAATCGGAGCACAATTGCAGATTTCGGATTTTTACAGCTCTGAATCGGCTGAGCTATAGTAAGGTGATTTCTTCGAATCGATTTTTCTGTGAAATGTATGGAAATAATCAACCAATTTTAATGTGGTTTGGCATAACAATTACAAGTCCCGAGACCTATCATTTGAGGTATCAAGAACTGCAATCGGAGCACAATTGCAGATTTCGGATTTTTACAGCTCTGAATCGGCTGAGCTATAGTAAGGTGATTTTATTCGAATCGAACTTTCTACGAAATGTATGGTATAGCAATTACAGGTCTCGTGACCTATCATTTAAAGTATCAAGAACCGCAATCGGAGCACAATTGCAGATTTCGGATTTTTACAGCTCTGAATCGGCTGAGCTATAGTAAGGTGATTTCTTCGAATCGATTTTTCTGTGAAATGTATGGAAATAATCAACCAATTTTAATGTGGTTTGGCATAACAATTACAAGTCCCGAGACCTATCATTTGAGGTATCAAGAACTGCAATCGGAGCACAATTGCAGATTTCGGATTTTTACAGCTCTGAATCGGCTGAGCTATAGTAAGGTGATTTTATTCGAATCGAACTTTCTACGAAATGTATGGTATAGCAATTATAGGTCTCGTGACCTATCATTTAAGGTATCAAGAACCGCAATCGGAGCACAATTGCAGATTTCGGATTTTTACAGCTCTGAATCGGCTGAGCTATAGTAAGGTGATTTCTTCGAATCGATTTTTCTGTGAAATGTATGGAAATAATCAACCAATTTTAATGTGGTTTGGCATAACAATTACAAGTCCCGAGACCTATCATTTGAGGTATCAAGAACTGCAATCGGAGCACAATTGCAGATTTCGGATTTTTACAGCTCTGAATCGGCTGAGCTATAGTAAGGTGATTTTATTCGAATCGAACTTTCTACGAAATGTATGGTATAGCAATTATAGGTCTCGTGACCTATCATTTAAGGTATCAAGAACCGCAATCGGAGCACAATTGCAGATTTCGGATTTTTACAGCTCTGAATCGGCTGAGCTATAGTAAGGTGATTTTATTCGAATCGAACTTTCTACGAAATGTATGGTATAGCAATTACAGGTCTCGTGACCTATCATTTGAGATATCAAGAACCGCAATCGGAGCACAATTGCAGATTTCGGATTTTTACAGCTCTGAATCGGCTGAGCTATAGTAAGGTGATTTCTTCGAATCGATTTTTCTGTGAAATGTATGGAAATAATCAACCAATTTTAATGTGGTTTGGCATAACAATTACAAGTCCCGAGACCTATCATTTGAGGTATCAAGAACTGCAATCGGAGCACAATTGCAGATTTCGGATTTTTACAGCTCTGAATCGGCTGAGCTATAGTAAGGTGATTTTATTCGAATCGAACTTTCTACGAAATGTATGGTATAGCAATTATAGGTCTCGTGACCTATCATTTAAGGTATCAAGAACCGCAATCGGAGCACAATTGCAGATTTCGGATTTTTACAGCTCTGAATCGGCTGAGCTATAGTAAGGTGATTTTATTCGAATCGAACTTTCTACGAAATGTATGGTATAGCAATTACAGGTCTCGTGACCTATCATTTAAGGTATCAAGAACCGCAATCGGAGCACAATTGCAGATTTCGGATTTTTACAGCTCTGAATCGGCTGAGCTATAGTAAGGTGATTTCTTCGAATCGATTTTTCTGTGAAATGTATGGAAATAATCAACCAATTTTAATGTGGTTTGGCATAACAATTACAAGTCCCGAGACCTATCATTTGAGGTATCAAGAACTGCAATCGGAGCACAATTGCAGATTTCGGATTTTTACAGCTCTGAATCGGCTGAGCTATAGTAAGGTGATTTTATTCGAATCGAACTTTCTACGAAATGTATGGTATAGCAATTATAGGTCTCGTGACCTATCATTTAAGGTATCAAGAACCGCAATCGGAGCACAATTGCAGATTTCGGATTTTTACAGCTCTGAATCGGCTGAGCTATAGTAAGGTGATTTTATTCGAATCGAACTTTCTACGAAATGTATGGTATAGCAATTACAGGTCTCGTGACCTATCATTTGAGATATCAAGAACCGCAATCGGAGCACAATTGCAGATTTCGGATTTTTACAGCTCTGAATCGGCTGAGCTATAGTAAGGTGATTTCTTCGAATCGATTTTTCTGTGAAATGTATGGAAATAATCAACCAATTTTAATGTGGTTTGGCATAACAATTACAAGTCCCGAGACCTATCATTTGAGGTATCAAGAACTGCAATCGGAGCACAATTGCAGATTTCGGATTTTTACAGCTCTGAATCGGCTGAGCTATAGTAAGGTGATTTTATTCGAATCGAACTTTCTACGAAATGTATGGTATAGCAATTATAGGTCTCGTGACCTATCATTTAAGGTATCAAGAACCGCAATCGGAGCACAATTGCAGATTTCGGATTTTTACAGCTCTGAATCGGCTGAGCTATAGTAAGGTGATTTTATTCGAATCGAACTTTCTACGAAATGTATGGTATAGCAATTACAGGTCTCGTGACCTATCATTTGAGATATCAAGAACCGCAATCGGAGCACAATTGCAGATTTCGGATTTTTACAGCTCTGAATCGGCTGAGCTATAGTAAGGTGATTTCTTCGAATCGATTTTTCTGTGAAATGTATGGAAATAATCAACCAATTTTAATGTGGTTTGGCATAACAATTACAAGTCCCGAGACCTATCATTTGAGGTATCAAGAACTGCAATCGGAGCACAATTGCAGATTTCGGATTTTTACAGCTCTGAATCGGCTGAGCTATAGTAAGGTGATTTTATTCGAATCGAACTTTCTACGAAATGTATGGTATAGCAATTATAGGTCTCGTGACCTATCATTTAAGGTATCAAGAACCGCAATTGGAGCACAATTGCAGATTTCGGATTTTTACAGCTCTGAATCGGCTGAGCTATAGTAAGGTGATTTTATTCGAATCGAACTTTCTACGAAATGTATGGTATAGCAATTACAGGTCTCGTGACCTATCATTTGAGGTATCAAGAACCGCAATCGGAGCACAATTGCAGATTTCGGATTTTTACAGCTCTGAATCGGCTGAGCTATAGTAAGGTGATTTCTTCGAATCGATTTTTCTGTGAAATGTATGGAAATAATCAACCAATTTTAATGTGGTTTGGCATAACAATTACAAGTCCCGAGACCTATCATTTGAGGTATCAAGAACTGCAATCGGAGCACAATTGCAGATTTCGGATTTTTACAGCTCTGAATCGGCTGAGCTATAGTAAGGTGATTTTATTCGAATCGAACTTTCTACGAAATGTATGGTATAGCAATTATAGGTCTCGTGACCTATCATTTAAGGTATCAAGAACCGCAATTGGAGCACAATTGCAGATTTCGGATTTTTACAGCTCTGAATCGGCTGAGCTATAGTAAGGTGATTTTATTCGAATCGAACTTTCTACGAAATGTATGGTATAGCAATTACAGGTCTCGTGACCTATCATTTGAGGTATCAAGAACCGCAATCGGAGCACAATTGCAGATTTCGGATTTTTACAGCTCTGAATCGGCTGAGCTATAGTAAGGTGATTTCTTCGAATCGATTTTTCTGTGAAATGTATGGAAATAATCAACCAATTTTAATGTGGTTTGGCATAACAATTACAAGTCCCGAGACCTATCATTTGAGGTATCAAGAACTGCAATCGGAGCACAATTGCAGATTTCGGATTTTTACAGCTCTGAATCGGCTGAGCTATAGTAAGGTGATTTTATTCGAATCGAACTTTCTACGAAATGTATGGTATAGCAATTATAGGTCTCGTGACCTATCATTTAAGGTATCAAGAACCGCAATCGGAGCACAATTGCAGATTTCGGATTTTTACAGCTCTGAATCGGCTGAGCTATAGTAAGGTGATTTTATTCGAATCGAACTTTCTACGAAATGTATGGTATAGCAATTACAGGTCTCGTGACCTATCATTTGAGATATCAAGAACCGCAATCGGAGCACAATTGCAGATTTCGGATTTTTACAGCTCTGAATCGGCTGAGCTATAGTAAGGTGATTTCTTCGAATCGATTTTTCTGTGAAATGTATGGAAATAATCAACCAATTTTAATGTGGTTTGGCATAACAATTACAAGTCCCGAGACCTATCATTTGAGGTATCAAGAACTGCAATCGGAGCACAATTGCAGATTTCGGATTTTTACAGCTCTGAATCGGCTGAGCTATAGTAAGGTGATTTTATTCGAATCGAACTTTCTACGAAATGTATGGTATAGCAATTACAGGTCTCGTGACCTATCATTTAAGGTATCAAGAACCGCAATCGGAGCACAATTGCAGATTTCGGATTTTTACAGCTCTGAATCGGCTGAGCTATAGTAAGGTGATTTCTTCGAATCGATTTTTCTGTGAAATGTATGGAAATAATCAACCAATTTTAATGTGGTTTGGCATAACAATTACAAGTCCCGAGACCTATCATTTGAGGTATCAAGAACTGCAATCGGAGCACAATTGCAGATTTCGGATTTTTACAGCTCTGAATCGGCTGAGCTATAGTAAGGTGATTTTATTCGAATCGAACTTTCTACGAAATGTATGGTATAGCAATTATAGGTCTCGTGACCTATCATTTAAGGTATCAAGAACCGCAATTGGAGCACAATTGCAGATTTCGGATTTTTACAGCTCTGAATCGGCTGAGCTATAGTAAGGTGATTTCTTCGAATCGATTTTTCTGTGAAATGTATGGAAATAATCAACCAATTTTAATGTGGTTTGGCATAACAATTACAAGTCCCGAGACCTATCATTTGAGGTATCAAGAACTGCAATCGGAGCACAATTGCAGATTTCGGATTTTTACAGCTCTGAATCGGCTGAGCTATAGTAAGGTGATTTTATTCGAATCGAACTTTCTACGAAATGTATGGTATAGCAATTATAGGTCTCGTGACCTATCATTTAAGGTATCAAGAACCGCAATCGGAGCACAATTGCAGATTTCGGATTTTTACAGCTCTGAATCGGCTGAGCTATAGTAAGGTGATTTCTTCGAATCGATTTTTCTGTGAAATGTATGGAAATAATCAACCAATTTTAATGTGGTTTGGCATAACAATTACAAGTCCCGAGACCTATCATTTGAGGTATCAAGAACTGCAATCGGAGCACAATTGCAGATTTCGGATTTTTACAGCTCTGAATCGGCTGAGCTATAGTAAGGTGATTTTATTCGAATCGAACTTTCTACGAAATGTATGGTATAGCAATTACAGGTCTCGTGACCTATCATTTAAGGTATCAAGAACCGCAATCGGAGCACAATTGCAGATTTCGGATTTTTACAGCTCTGAATCGGCTGAGCTATAGTAAGGTGATTTCTTCGAATCGATTTTTCTGTGAAATGTATGGAAATAATCAACCAATTTTAATGTGGTTTGGCATAACAATTACAAGTCCCGAGACCTATCATTTGAGGTATCAAGAACTGCAATCGGAGCACAATTGCAGATTTCGGATTTTTACAGCTCTGAATCGGCTGAGCTATAGTAAGGTGATTTTATTCGAATCGAACTTTCTACGAAATGTATGGTATAGCAATTATAGGTCTCGTGACCTATCATTTAAGGTATCAAGAACCGCAATTGGAGCACAATTGCAGATTTCGGATTTTTACAGCTCTGAATCGGCTGAGCTATAGTAAGGTGATTTCTTCGAATCGATTTTTCTGTGAAATGTATGGAAATAATCAACCAATTTTAATGTGGTTTGGCATAACAATTACAAGTCCCGAGACCTATCATTTGAGGTATCAAGAACTGCAATCGGAGCACAATTGCAGATTTCGGATTTTTACAGCTCTGAATCGGCTGAGCTATAGTAAGGTGATTTTATTCGAATCGAACTTTCTACGAAATGTATGGTATAGCAATTATAGGTCTCGTGACCTATCATTTAAGGTATCAAGAACCGCAATCGGAGCACAATTGCAGATTTCGGATTTTTACAGCTCTGAATCGGCTGAGCTATAGTAAGGTGATTTCTTCGAATCGATTTTTCTGTGAAATGTATGGAAATAATCAACCAATTTTAATGTGGTTTGGCATAACAATTACAAGTCCCGAGACCTATCATTTGAGGTATCAAGAACTGCAATCGGAGCACAATTGCAGATTTCGGATTTTTACAGCTCTGAATCGGCTGAGCTATAGTAAGGTGATTTTATTCGAATCGAACTTTCTACGAAATGTATGGTATAGCAATTATAGGTCTCGTGACCTATCATTTAAGGTATCAAGAACCGCAATTGGAGCACAATTGCAGATTTCGGATTTTTACAGCTCTGAATCGGCTGAGCTATAGTAAGGTGATTTCTTCGAATCGATTTTTCTGTGAAATGTATGGAAATAATCAACCAATTTTAATGTGGTTTGGCATAACAATTACAAGTCCCGAGACCTATCATTTGAGGTATCAAGAACTGCAATCGGAGCACAATTGCAGATTTCGGATTTTTACAGCTCTGAATCGGCTGAGCTATAGTAAGGTGATTTTATTCGAATCGAACTTTCTACGAAATGTATGGTATAGCAATTATAGGTCTCGTGACCTATCATTTAAGGTATCAAGAACCGCAATCGGAGCACAATTGCAGATTTCGGTTTTTTACAGCTCTGAATCGGCTGAGCTATAGTAAGGTGATTTCTTCGAATCGATTTTTCTGTGAAATGTATGGAAATAATCAACCAATTTTAATGTGGTTTGGCATAACAATTACAAGTCCCGAGACCTATCATTTGAGGTATCAAGAACTGCAATCGGAGCACAATTGCAGATTTCGGATTTTTACAGCTCTGAATCGGCTGAGCTATAGTAAGGTGATTTTATACGAATCGAACTTTCTACGAAATGTATGGTATAGCAATTATAGGTCTCGTGACCTATCATTTAAGGTATCAAGAACCGCAATTGGAGCACAATTGCAGATTTCGGATTTTTACAGCTCTGAATCGGCTGAGCTATAGTAAGGTGATTTCTTCGAATCGATTTTTCTGTGAAATGTATGGAAATAATCAACCAATTTTAATGTGGTTTGGCATAACAATTACAAGTCCCGAGACCTATCATTTGAGGTATCAAGAACTGCAATCGGAGCACAATTGCAGATTTCGGATTTTTACAGCTCTGAATCGGCTGAGCTATAGTAAGGTGATTTTATTCGAATCGAACTTTCTACGAAATGTATGGTATAGCAATTATAGGTCTCGTGACCTATCATTTAAGGTATCAAGAACCGCAATCGGAGCACAATTGCAGATTTCGGATTTTTACAGCTCTGAATCGGCTGAGCTATAGTAAGGTGATTTTATTCGAATCGAACTTTCTACGAAATGTATGGTATAGCAATTACAGGTCTCGTGACCTATCATTTAAGGTATCAAGAACCGCAATCGGAGCACAATTGCAGATTTCGGATTTTTACAGCTCTGAATCGGCTGAGCTATAGTAAGGTGATTTCTTCGAATCGATTTTTCTGTGAAATGTATGGAAATAATCAACCAATTTTAATGTGGTTTGGCATAACAATTACAAGTCCCGAGACCTATCATTTGAGGTATCAAGAACTGCAATCGGAGCACAATTGCAGATTTCGGATTTTTACAGCTCTGAATCGGCTGAGCTATAGTAAGGTGATTTTATTCGAATCGAACTTTCTACGAAATGTATGGTATAGCAATTATAGGTCTCGTGACCTATCATTTAAGGTATCAAGAACCGCAATTGGAGCACAATTGCAGATTTCGGATTTTTACAGCTCTGAATCGGCTGAGCTATAGTAAGGTGATTTCTTCGAATCGATTTTTCTGTGAAATGTATGGAAATAATCAACCAATTTTAATGTGGTTTGGCATAACAATTACAAGTCCCGAGACCTATCATTTGAGGTATCAAGAACTGCAATCGGAGCACAATTGCAGATTTCGGATTTTTACAGCTCTGAATCGGCTGAGCTATAGTAAGGTGATTTTATTCGAATCGAACTTTCTACGAAATGTATGGTATAGCAATTATAGGTCTCGTGACCTATCATTTAAGGTATCAAGAACCGCAATCGGAGCACAATTGCAGATTTCGGATTTTTACAGCTCTGAATCGGCTGAGCTATAGTAAGGTGATTTTATTCGAATCGAACTTTCTACGAAATGTATGGTATAGCAATTACAGGTCTCGTGACCTATCATTTAAGGTATCAAGAACCGCAATCGGAGCACAATTGCAGATTTCGGATTTTTACAGCTCTGAATCGGCTGAGCTATAGTAAGGTGATTTCTTCGAATCGATTTTTCTGTGAAATGTATGGAAATAATCAACCAATTTTAATGTGGTTTGGCATAACAATTACAAGTCCCGAGACCTATCATTTGAGGTATCAAGAACTGCAATCGGAGCACAATTGCAGATTTCGGATTTTTACAGCTCTGAATCGGCTGAGCTATAGTAAGGTGATTTTATTCGAATCGAACTTTCTACGAAATGTATGGTATAGCAATTACAGGTCTCGTGACCTATCATTTAAGGTATCAAGAACCGCAATTGGAGCACAATTGCAGATTTCGGATTTTTACAGCTCTGAATCGGCTGAGCTATAGTAAGGTGATTTTATTCGAATCAAACTTTCTACGAAATGTATGGTATAGCAATTACAGGTCTCGTGACCTATCATTTAAGGTATCAAGAACCGCAATCGGAGCACAATTGCAGATTTCGGATTTTTACAGCTCTGAATCGGCTGAGCTATAGTAAGGTGATTTCTTCGAATCGATTTTTCTGTGAAATGTATGGAAATAATCAACCAATTTTAATGTGGTTTGGCATAACAATTACAAGTCCCGAGACCTATCATTTGAGGTATCAAGAACTGCAATCGGAGCACAATTGCAGATTTCGGATTTTTACAGCTCTGAATCGGCTGAGCTATAGTAAGGTGATTTTATTCGAATCGAACTTTCTACGAAATGTATGGTATAGCAATTATAGGTCTCGTGACCTATCATTTAAGGTATCAAGAACCGCAATTGGAGCACAATTGCAGATTTCGGATTTTTACAGCTCTGAATCGGCTGAGCTATAGTAAGGTGATTTCTTCGAATCGATTTTTCTGTGAAATGTATGGAAATAATCAACCAATTTTAATGTGGTTTGGCATAACAATTACAAGTCCCGAGACCTATCATTTGAGGTATCAAGAACTGCAATCGGAGCACAATTGCAGATTTCGGATTTTTACAGCTCTGAATCGGCTGAGCTATAGTAAGGTGATTTTATTCGAATCGAACTTTCTACGAAATGTATGGTATAGCAATTATAGGTCTCGTGACCTATCATTTAAGGTATCAAGAACCGCAATTGGAGCACAATTGCAGATTTCGGATTTTTACAGCTCTGAATCGGCTGAGCTATAGTAAGGTGATTTTATTCGAATCGAACTTTCTACGAAATGTATGGTATAGCAATTACAGGTCTCGTGACCTATCATTTGAGGTATCAAGAACCGCAATCGGAGCACAATTGCAGATTTCGGATTTTTACAGCTCTGAATCGGCTGAGCTATAGTAAGGTGATTTCTTCGAATCGATTTTTCTGTGAAATGTATGGAAATAATCAACCAATTTTAATGTGGTTTGGCATAACAATTACAAGTCCCGAGACCTATCATTTGAGGTATCAAGAACTGCAATCGGAGCACAATTGCAGATTTCGGATTTTTACAGCTCTGAATCGGCTGAGCTATAGTAAGGTGATTTTATTCGAATCGAACTTTCTACGAAATGTATGGTATAGCAATTATAGGTCTCGTGACCTATCATTTAAGGTATCAAGAACCGCAATTGGAGCACAATTGCAGATTTCGGATTTTTACAGCTCTGAATCGGCTGAGCTATAGTAAGGTGATTTTATTCGAATCGAACTTTCTACGAAATGTATGGTATAGCAATTACAGGTCTCGTGACCTATCATTTGAGGTATCAAGAACCGCAATCGGAGCACAATTGCAGATTTCGGATTTTTACAGCTCTGAATCGGCTGAGCTATAGTAAGGTGATTTCTTCGAATCGATTTTTCTGTGAAATGTATGGAAATAATCAACCAATTTTAATGTGGTTTGGCATAACAATTACAAGTCCCGAGACCTATCATTTGAGGTATCAAGAACTGCAATCGGAGCACAATTGCAGATTTCGGATTTTTACAGCTCTGAATCGGCTGAGCTATAGTAAGGTGATTTTATTCGAATCGAACTTTCTACGAAATGTATGGTATAGCAATTATAGGTCTCGTGACCTATCATTTAAGGTATCAAGAACCGCAATTGGAGCACAATTGCAGATTTCGGATTTTTACAGCTCTGAATCGGCTGAGCTATAGTAAGGTGATTTTATTCGAATCGAACTTTCTACGAAATGTATGGTATAGCAATTACAGGTCTCGTGACCTATCATTTGAGGTATCAAGAACCGCAATCGGAGCACAATTGCAGATTTCGGATTTTTACAGCTCTGAATCGGCTGAGCTATAGTAAGGTGATTTCTTCGAATCGATTTTTCTGTGAAATGTATGGAAATAATCAACCAATTTTAATGTGGTTTGGCATAACAATTACAAGTCCCGAGACCTATCATTTGAGGTATCAAGAACTGCAATCGGAGCACAATTGCAGATTTCGGATTTTTACAGCTCTGAATCGGCTGAGCTATAGTAAGGTGATTTTATTCGAATCAAACTTTCTACGAAATGTATGGTATAGCAATTACAGGTCTCGTGACCTATCATTTAAGGTATCAAGAACCGCAATCGGAGCACAATTGCAGATTTCGGATTTTTACAGCTCTGAATCGGCTGAGCTATAGTAAGGTGATTTCTTCGAATCGATTTTTCTGTGAAATGTATGGAAATAATCAACCAATTTTAATGTGGTTTGGCATAACAATTACAAGTCCCGAGACCTATCATTTGAGGTATCAAGAACTGCAATCGGAGCACAATTGCAGATTTCGGATTTTTACAGCTCTGAATCGGCTGAGCTATAGTAAGGTGATTTTATTCGAATCGAACTTTCTACGAAATGTATGGTATAGCAATTATAGGTCTCGTGACCTATCATTTAAGGTATCAAGAACCGCAATTGGAGCACAATTGCAGATTTCGGATTTTTACAGCTCTGAATCGGCTGAGCTATAGTAAGGTGATTTTATTCGAATCGAACTTTCTACGAAATGTATGGTATAGCAATTACAGGTCTCGTGACCTATCATTTGAGGTATCAAGAACCGCAATCGGAGCACAATTGCAGATTTCGGATTTTTACAGCTCTGAATCGGCTGAGCTATAGTAAGGTGATTTCTTCGAATCGATTTTTCTGTGAAATGTATGGAAATAATCAACCAATTTTAATGTGGTTTGGCATAACAATTACAAGTCCCGAGACCTATCATTTGAGGTATCAAGAACTGCAATCGGAGCACAATTGCAGATTTCGGATTTTTACAGCTCTGAATCGGCTGAGCTATAGTAAGGTGATTTTATTCGAATCAAACTTTCTACGAAATGTATGGTATAGCAATTACAGGTCTCGTGACCTATCATTTAAGGTATCAAGAACCGCAATCGGAGCACAATTGCAGATTTCGGATTTTTACAGCTCTGAATCGGCTGAGCTATAGTAAGGTGATTTCTTCGAATCGATTTTTCTGTGAAATGTATGGAAATAATCAACCAATTTTAATGTGGTTTGGCATAACAATTACAAGTCCCGAGACCTATCATTTGAGGTATCAAGAACTGCAATCGGAGCACAATTGCAGATTTCGGATTTTTACAGCTCTGAATCGGCTGAGCTATAGTAAGGTGATTTTATTCGAATCAAACTTTCTACGAAATGTATGGTATAGCAATTACAGGTCTCGTGACCTATCATTTAAGGTATCAAGAACCGCAATCGGAGCACAATTGCAGATTTCGGATTTTTACAGCTCTGAATCGGCTGAGCTATAGTAAGGTGATTTCTTCGAATCGATTTTTCTGTGAAATGTATGGAAATAATCAACCAATTTTAATGTGGTTTGGCATAACAATTACAAGTCCCGAGACCTATCATTTGAGGTATCAAGAACTGCAATCGGAGCACAATTGCAGATTTCGGATTTTTACAGCTCTGAATCGGCTGAGCTATAGTAAGGTGATTTTATTCGAATCGAACTTTCTACGAAATGTATGGTATAGCAATTATAGGTCTCGTGACCTATCATTTAAGGTATCAAGAACCGCAATTGGAGCACAATTGCAGATTTCGGATTTTTACAGCTCTGAATCGGCTGAGCTATAGTAAGGTGATTTTATTCGAATCGAACTTTCTACGAAATGTATGGTATAGCAATTACAGGTCTCGTGACCTATCATTTGAGGTATCAAGAACCGCAATCGGAGCACAATTGCAGATTTCGGATTTTTACAGCTCTGAATCGGCTGAGCTATAGTAAGGTGATTTCTTCGAATCGATTTTTCTGTGAAATGTATGGAAATAATCAACCAATTTTAATGTGGTTTGGCATAACAATTACAAGTCCCGAGACCTATCATTTGAGGTATCAAGAACTGCAATCGGAGCACAATTGCAGATTTCGGATTTTTACAGCTCTGAATCGGCTGAGCTATAGTAAGGTGATTTTATTCGAATCAAACTTTCTACGAAATGTATGGTATAGCAATTACAGGTCTCGTGACCTATCATTTAAGGTATCAAGAACCGCAATCGGAGCACAATTGCAGATTTCGGATTTTTACAGCTCTGAATCGGCTGAGCTATAGTAAGGTGATTTCTTCGAATCGATTTTTCTGTGAAATGTATGGAAATAATCAACCAATTTTAATGTGGTTTGGCATAACAATTACAAGTCCCGAGACCTATCATTTGAGGTATCAAGAACTGCAATCGGAGCACAATTGCAGATTTCGGATTTTTACAGCTCTGAATCGGCTGAGCTATAGTAAGGTGATTTTATTCGAATCGAACTTTCTACGAAATGTATGGTATAGCAATTATAGGTCTCGTGACCTATCATTTAAGGTATCAAGAACCGCAATTGGAGCACAATTGCAGATTTCGGATTTTTACAGCTCTGAATCGGCTGAGCTATAGTAAGGTGATTTTATTCGAATCGAACTTTCTACGAAATGTATGGTATAGCAATTACAGGTCTCGTGACCTATCATTTGAGGTATCAAGAACCGCAATCGGAGCACAATTGCAGATTTCGGATTTTTACAGCTCTGAATCGGCTGAGCTATAGTAAGGTGATTTCTTCGAATCGATTTTTCTGTGAAATGTATGGAAATAATCAACCAATTTTAATGTGGTTTGGCATAACAATTACAAGTCCCGAGACCTATCATTTGAGGTATCAAGAACTGCAATCGGAGCACAATTGCAGATTTCGGATTTTTACAGCTCTGAATCGGCTGAGCTATAGTAAGGTGATTTTATTCGAATCGAACTTTCTACGAAATGTATGGTATAGCAATTATAGGTCTCGTGACCTATCATTTAAGGTATCAAGAACCGCAATTGGAGCACAATTGCAGATTTCGGATTTTTACAGCTCTGAATCGGCTGAGCTATAGTAAGGTGATTTTATTCGAATCGAACTTTCTACGAAATGTATGGTATAGCAATTACAGGTCTCGTGACCTATCATTTGAGGTATCAAGAACCGCAATCGGAGCACAATTGCAGATTTCGGATTTTTACAGCTCTGAATCGGCTGAGCTATAGTAAGGTGATTTCTTCGAATCGATTTTTCTGTGAAATGTATGGAAATAATCAACCAATTTTAATGTGGTTTGGCATAACAATTACAAGTCCCGAGACCTATCATTTGAGGTATCAAGAACTGCAATCGGAGCACAATTGCAGATTTCGGATTTTTACAGCTCTGAATCGGCTGAGCTATAGTAAGGTGATTTTATTCGAATCGAACTTTCTACGAAATGTATGGTATAGCAATTATAGGTCTCGTGACCTATCATTTAAGGTATCAAGAACCGCAATTGGAGCACAATTGCAGATTTCGGATTTTTACAGCTCTGAATCGGCTGAGCTATAGTAAGGTGATTTTATTCGAATCGAACTTTCTACGAAATGTATGGTATAGCAATTACAGGTCTCGTGACCTATCATTTAAGGTATCAAGAACCGCAATTGGAGCACAATTGCAGATTTCGGATTTTTACAGCTCTGAATCGGCTGAGCTATAGTAAGGTGATTTTATTCGAATCGAACTTTCTACGAAATGTATGGTATAGCAATTACAGGTCTCGTGACCTATCATTTGAGGTATCAAGAACCGCAATCGGAGCACAATTGCAGATTTCGGATTTTTACAGCTCTGAATCGGCTGAGCTATAGTAAGGTGATTTCTTCGAATCGATTTTTCTGTGAAATGTATGGAAATAATCAACCAATTTTAATGTGGTTTGGCATAACAATTACAAGTCCCGAGACCTATCATTTGAGGTATCAAGAACTGCAATCGGAGCACAATTGCAGATTTCGGATTTTTACAGCTCTGAATCGGCTGAGCTATAGTAAGGTGATTTTATTCGAATCGAACTTTCTACGAAATGTATGGTATAGCAATTATAGGTCTCGTGACCTATCATTTAAGGTATCAAGAACCGCAATTGGAGCACAATTGCAGATTTCGGATTTTTACAGCTCTGAATCGGCTGAGCTATAGTAAGGTGATTTTATTCGAATCGAACTTTCTACGAAATGTATGGTATAGCAATTACAGGTCTCGTGACCTATCATTTGAGGTATCAAGAACCGCAATCGGAGCACAATTGCAGATTTCGGATTTTTACAGCTCTGAATCGGCTGAGCTATAGTAAGGTGATTTCTTCGAATCGATTTTTCTGTGAAATGTATGGAAATAATCAACCAATTTTAATGTGGTTTGGCATAACAATTACAAGTCCCGAGACCTATCATTTGAGGTATCAAGAACTGCAATCGGAGCACAATTGCAGATTTCGGATTTTTACAGCTCTGAATCGGCTGAGCTATAGTAAGGTGATTTTATTCGAATCGAACTTTCTACGAAATGTATGGTATAGCAATTATAGGTCTCGTGACCTATCATTTAAGGTATCAAGAACCGCAATTGGAGCACAATTGCAGATTTCGGATTTTTACAGCTCTGAATCGGCTGAGCTATAGTAAGGTGATTTTATTCGAATCGAACTTTCTACGAAATGTATGGTATAGCAATTACAGGTCTCGTGACCTATCATTTGAGGTATCAAGAACCGCAATCGGAGCACAATTGCAGATTTCGGATTTTTACAGCTCTGAATCGGCTGAGCTATAGTAAGGTGATTTCTTCGAATCGATTTTTCTGTGAAATGTATGGAAATAATCAACCAATTTTAATGTGGTTTGGCATAACAATTACAAGTCCCGAGACCTATCATTTGAGGTATCAAGAACTGCAATCGGAGCACAATTGCAGATTTCGGATTTTTACAGCTCTGAATCGGCTGAGCTATAGTAAGGTGATTTTATTCGAATCGAACTTTCTACGAAATGTATGGTATAGCAATTATAGGTCTCGTGACCTATCATTTAAGGTATCAAGAACCGCAATTGGAGCACAATTGCAGATTTCGGATTTTTACAGCTCTGAATCGGCTGAGCTATAGTAAGGTGATTTTATTCGAATCGAACTTTCTACGAAATGTATGGTATAGCAATTACAGGTCTCGTGACCTATCATTTAAGGTATCAAGAACCGCAATTGGAGCACAATTGCAGATTTCGGATTTTTACAGCTCTGAATCGGCTGAGCTATAGTAAGGTGATTTTATTCGAATCGAACTTTCTACGAAATGTATGGTATAGCAATTACAGGTCTCGTGACCTATCATTTAAGGTATCAAGAACCGCAATTGGAGCACAATTGCAGATTTCGGATTTTTACAGCTCTGAATCGGCTGAGCTATAGTAAGGTGATTTTATTCGAATCGAACTTTCTACGAAATGTATGGTATAGCAATTACAGGTCTCGTGACCTATCATTTGAGGTATCAAGAACCGCAATCGGAGCACAATTGCAGATTTCGGATTTTTACAGCTCTGAATCGGCTGAGCTATAGTAAGGTGATTTCTTCGAATCGATTTTTCTGTGAAATGTATGGAAATAATCAACCAATTTTAATGTGGTTTGGCATAACAATTACAAGTCCCGAGACCTATCATTTGAGGTATCAAGAACTGCAATCGGAGCACAATTGCAGATTTCGGATTTTTACAGCTCTGAATCGGCTGAGCTATAGTAAGGTGATTTTATTCGAATCGAACTTTCTACGAAATGTATGGTATAGCAATTATAGGTCTCGTGACCTATCATTTAAGGTATCAAGAACCGCAATTGGAGCACAATTGCAGATTTCGGATTTTTACAGCTCTGAATCGGCTGAGCTATAGTAAGGTGATTTTATTCGAATCGAACTTTCTACGAAATGTATGGTATAGCAATTACAGGTCTCGTGACCTATCATTTGAGGTATCAAGAACCGCAATCGGAGCACAATTGCAGATTTCGGATTTTTACAGCTCTGAATCGGCTGAGCTATAGTAAGGTGATTTCTTCGAATCGATTTTTCTGTGAAATGTATGGAAATAATCAACTAATTTTATTGTGGTTTGGCATAACAATTACAAGTCCCGAGACCTATCATTTGAGGTATCAAGAACTGCAATCGGAGCACAATTGCAGATTTCGGATTTTTACAGCTCTGAATCGGCTGAGCTATAGTAAGGTGATTTTATTCGAATCGAACTTTCTACGAAATGTATGGTATAGCAATTATAGGTCTCGTGACCTATCATTTAAGGTATCAAGAACCGCAATTGGAGCACAATTGCAGATTTCGGATTTTTACAGCTCTGAATCGGCTGAGCTATAGTAAGGTGATTTTATTCGAATCGAACTTTCTACGAAATGTATGGTATAGCAATTACAGGTCTCGTGACCTATCATTTGAGGTATCAAGAACCGCAATCGGAGCACAATTGCAGATTTCGGATTTTTACAGCTCTGAATCGGCTGAGCTATAGTAAGGTGATTTCTTCGAATCGATTTTTCTGTGAAATGTATGGAAATAATCAACCAATTTTAATGTGGTTTGGCATAACAATTACAAGTCCCGAGACCTATCATTTGAGGTATCAAGAACTGCAATCGGAGCACAATTGCAGATTTCGGATTTTTACAGCTCTGAATCGGCTGAGCTATAGTAAGGTGATTTTATTCGAATCAAACTTTCTACGAAATGTATGGTATAGCAATTACAGGTCTCGTGACCTATCATTTAAGGTATCAAGAACCGCAATCGGAGCACAATTGCAGATTTCGGATTTTTACAGCTCTGAATCGGCTGAGCTATAGTAAGGTGATTTCTTCGAATCGATTTTTCTGTGAAATGTATGGAAATAATCAACCAATTTTAATGTGGTTTGGCATAACAATTACAAGTCCCGAGACCTATCATTTGAGGTATCAAGAACTGCAATCGGAGCACAATTGCAGATTTCGGATTTTTACAGCTCTGAATCGGCTGAGCTATAGTAAGGTGATTTTATTCGAATCGAACTTTCTACGAAATGTATGGTATAGCAATTATAGGTCTCGTGACCTATCATTTAAGGTATCAAGAACCGCAATTGGAGCACAATTGCAGATTTCGGATTTTTACAGCTCTGAATCGGCTGAGCTATAGTAAGGTGATTTTATTCGAATCGAACTTTCTACGAAATGTATGGTATAGCAATTACAGGTCTCGTGACCTATCATTTGAGGTATCAAGAACCGCAATCGGAGCACAATTGCAGATTTCGGATTTTTACAGCTCTGAATCGGCTGAGCTATAGTAAGGTGATTTCTTCGAATCGATTTTTCTGTGAAATGTATGGAAATAATCAACCAATTTTAATGTGGTTTGGCATAACAATTACAAGTCCCGAGACCTATCATTTGAGGTATCAAGAACTGCAATCGGAGCACAATTGCAGATTTCGGATTTTTACAGCTCTGAATCGGCTGAGCTATAGTAAGGTGATTTTATTCGAATCGAACTTTCTACGAAATGTATGGTATAGCAATTACAGGTCTCGTGACCTATCATTTAAGGTATCAAGAACCGCAATCGGAGCACAATTGCAGATTTCGGATTTTTACAGCTCTGAATCGGCTGAGCTATAGTAAGGTGATTTTATTCGAATCGAACTTTCTACGAAATATATGGTATAGCAATTACAGGTCTCGTGACCTATCATTTGAGGTATCAAGAACCGCAATCGGAGCACAATTGCAGATTTCGGATTTTTACAGCTCTGAATCGGCTGAGCTATAGTAAGGTGATTTCTTCGAATCGATTTTTCTGTGAAATGTATGGAAATAATCAACCAATTTTAATGTGGTTTGGCATAACAATTACAAGTCCCGAGACCTATCATTTGAGGTATCAAGAACTGCAATCGGAGCACAATTGCAGATTTCGGATTTTTACAGCTCTGAATCGGCTGAGCTATAGTAAGGTGATTTTATTCGAATCGAACTTTCTACGAAATGTATGGTATAGCAATTACAGGTCTCGTGACCTATCATTTAAGGTATCAAGAACCGCAATCGGAGCACAATTGCAGATTTCGGATTTTTACAGCTCTGAATCGGCTGAGCTATAGTAAGGTGATTTCTTCGAATCGATTTTTCTGTGAAATGTATGGAAATAATCAACCAATTTTAATGTGGTTTGGCATAACAATTACAAGTCCCGAGACCTATCATTTGAGGTATCAAGAACTGCAATCGGAGCACAATTGCAGATTTCGGATTTTTACAGCTCTGAATCGGCTGAGCTATAGTAAGGTGATTTTATTCGAATCGAACTTTCTACGAAATGTATGGTATAGCAATTATAGGTCTCGTGACCTATCATTTAAGGTATCAAGAACCGCAATTGGAGCACAATTGCAGATTTCGGATTTTTACAGCTCTGAATCGGCTGAGCTATAGTAAGGTGATTTCTTCGAATCGATTTTTCTGTGAAATGTATGGAAATAATCAACCAATTTTAATGTGGTTTGGCATAACAATTACAAGTCCCGAGACCTATCATTTGAGGTATCAAGAACTGCAATCGGAGCACAATTGCAGATTTCGGATTTTTACAGCTCTGAATCGGCTGAGCTATAGTAAGGTGATTTTATTCGAATCGAACTTTCTACGAAATGTATGGTATAGCAATTATAGGTCTCGTGACCTATCATTTAAGGTATCAAGAACCGCAATTGGAGCACAATTGCAGATTTCGGATTTTTACAGCTCTGAATCGGCTGAGCTATAGTAAGGTGATTTTATTCGAATCGAACTTTCTACGAAATGTATGGTATAGCAATTACAGGTCTCGTGACCTATCATTTAAGGTATCAAGAACCGCAATCGGAGCACAATTGCAGATTTCGGATTTTTACAGCTCTGAATCGGCTGAGCTATAGTAAGGTGATTTCTTCGAATCGATTTTTCTGTGAAATGTATGGAAATAATCAACCAATTTTAATGTGGTTTGGCATAACAATTACAAGTCCCGAGACCTATCATTTGAGGTATCAAGAACTGCAATCGGAGCACAATTGCAGATTTCGGATTTTTACAGCTCTGAATCGGCTGAGCTATAGTAAGGTGATTTTATTCGAATCGAACTTTCTACGAAATGTATGGTATAGCAATTATAGGTCTCGTGACCTATCATTTAAGGTATCAAGAACCGCAATTGGAGCACAATTGCAGATTTCGGATTTTTACAGCTCTGAATCGGCTGAGCTATAGTAAGGTGATTTCTTCGAATCGATTTTTCTGTGAAATGTATGGAAATAATCAACCAATTTTAATGTGGTTTGGCATAACAATTACAAGTCCCGAGACCTATCATTTGAGGTATCAAGAACTGCAATCGGAGCACAATTGCAGATTTCGGATTTTTACAGCTCTGAATCGGCTGAGCTATAGTAAGGTGATTTTATTCGAATCGAACTTTCTACGAAATGTATGGTATAGCAATTATAGGTCTCGTGACCTATCATTTAAGGTATCAAGAACCGCAATTGGAGCACAATTGCAGATTTCGGATTTTTACAGCTCTGAATCGGCTGAGCTATAGTAAGGTGATTTTATTCGAATCGAACTTTCTACGAAATGTATGGTATAGCAATTACAGGTCTCGTGACCTATCATTTAAGGTATCAAGAACCGCAATCGGAGCACAATTGCAGATTTCGGATTTTTACAGCTCTGAATCGGCTGAGCTATAGTAAGGTGATTTCTTCGAATCGATTTTTCTGTGAAATGTATGGAAATAATCAACCAATTTTAATGTGGTTTGGCATAACAATTACAAGTCCCGAGACCTATCATTTGAGGTATCAAGAACTGCAATCGGAGCACAATTGCAGATTTCGGATTTTTACAGCTCTGAATCGGCTGAGCTATAGTAAGGTGATTTTATTCGAATCGAACTTTCTACGAAATGTATGGTATAGCAATTATAGGTCTCGTGACCTATCATTTAAGGTATCAAGAACCGCAATTGGAGCACAATTGCAGATTTCGGATTTTTACAGCTCTGAATCGGCTGAGCTATAGTAAGGTGATTTTATTCGAATCGAACTTTCTACGAAATGTATGGTATAGCAATTACAGGTCTCGTGACCTATCATTTAAGGTATCAAGAACCGCAATCGGAGCACAATTGCAGATTTCGGATTTTTACAGCTCTGAATCGGCTGAGCTATAGTAAGGTGATTTCTTCGAATCGATTTTTCTGTGAAATGTATGGAAATAATCAACCAATTTTAATGTGGTTTGGCATAACAATTACAAGTCCCGAGACCTATCATTTGAGGTATCAAGAACTGCAATCGGAGCACAATTGCAGATTTCGGATTTTTACAGCTCTGAATCGGCTGAGCTATAGTAAGGTGATTTTATGCGAATCGAACTTTCTACGAAATGTATGGTATAGCAATTATAGGTCTCGTGACCTATCATTTAAGGTATCAAGAACCGCAATCGGAGCACAATTGCAGATTTCGGATTTTTACAGCTCTGAATCGGCTGAGCTATAGTAAGGTGATTTTATTCGAATCGAACTTTCTACGAAATGTATGGTATAGCAATTATAGGTCTCGTGACCTATCATTTAAGGTATCAAGAACCGCAATCGGAGCACAATTGCAGATTTCGGATTTTTACAGCTCTGAATCGGCTGAGCTATAGTAAGGTGATTTTATTCGAATCGAACTTTCTACGAAATGTATGGTATAGCAATTACAGGTCTCGTGACCTATCATTTAAGGTATCAAGAACCGCAATCGGAGCACAATTGCAGATTTCGGATTTTTACAGCTCTGAATCGGCTGAGCTATAGTAAGGTGATTTTATTCGAATCGAACTTTCTACGAAATGTATGGTATAGCAATTACAGGTCTCGTGACCTATCATTTGAGGTATCAAGAACCGCAATCGGAGCACAATTGCAGATTTCGGATTTTTACAGCTCTGAATCGGCTGAGCTATAGTAAGGTGATTTCTTCGAATCGATTTTTCTGTGAAATGTATGGAAATAATCAACCAATTTTAATGTGGTTTGGCATAACAATTACAAGTCCCGAGACCTATCATTTGAGGTATCAAGAACTGCAATCGGAGCACAATTGCAGATTTCGGATTTTTACAGCTCTGAATCGGCTGAGCTATAGTAAGGTGATTTTATGCGAATCGAACTTTCTACGAAATGTATGGTATAGCAATTATAGGTCTCGTGACCTATCATTTAAGGTATCAAGAACCGCAATTGGAGCACAATTGCAGATTTCGGATTTTTACAGCTCTGAATCGGCTGAGCTATAGTAAGGTGATTTCTTCGAATCGATTTTTCTGTGAAATGTATGGAAATAATCAACCAATTTTAATGTGGTTTGGCATAACAATTACAAGTCCCGAGACCTATCATTTGAGGTATCAAGAACTGCAATCGGAGCACAATTGCAGATTTCGGATTTTTACAGCTCTGAATCGGCTGAGCTATAGTAAGGTGATTTTATTCGAATCGAACTTTCTACGAAATGTATGGTATAGCAATTATAGGTCTCGTGACCTATCATTTAAGGTATCAAGAACCGCAATCGGAGCACAATTGCAGATTTCGGATTTTTACAGCTCTGAATCGGCTGAGCTATAGTAAGGTGATTTTATTCGAATCGAACTTTCTACGAAATGTATGGTATAGCAATTACAGGTCTCGTGACCTATCATTTGAGGTATCAAGAACCGCAATCGGAGCACAATTGCAGATTTCGGATTTTTACAGCTCTGAATCGGCTGAGCTATAGTAAGGTGATTTCTTCGAATCGATTTTTCTGTGAAATGTATGGAAATAATCAACCAATTTTAATGTGGTTTGGCATAACAATTACAAGTCCCGAGACCTATCATTTGAGGTATCAAGAACTGCAATCGGAGCACAATTGCAGATTTCGGATTTTTACAGCTCTGAATCGGCTGAGCTATAGTAAGGTGATTTTATTCGAATCGAACTTTCTACGAAATGTATGGTATAGCAATTACAGGTCTCGTGACCTATCATTTAAGGTATCAAGAACCGCAATCGGAGCACAATTGCAGATTTCGGATTTTTACAGCTCTGAATCGGCTGAGCTGTAAGGTGATTTCTTCGAATCGATTTTTCTGTGAAATGTATGGAAATAATCAACCAATTTTAATGTGGTTTGGCATAACAATTACAAGTCCCGAGACCTATCATTTGAGGTATCAAGAACTGCAATCGGAGCACAATTGCAGATTTCGGATTTTTACAGCTCTGAATCGGCTGAGCTATAGTAAGGTGATTTTATTCGAATCGAACTTTCTACGAAATGTATGGTATAGCAATTATAGGTCTCGTGACCTATCATTTAAGGTATCAAGAACCGCAATCGGAGCACAATTGCAGATTTCGGATTTTTACAGCTCTGAATCGGCTGAGCTATAGTAAGGTGATTTTATTCGAATCGAACTTTCTACGAAATGTATGGTATAGCAATTACAGGTCTCGTGACCTATCATTTGAGGTATCAAGAACCGCAATCGGAGCACAATTGCAGATTTCGGATTTTTACAGCTCTGAATCGGCTGAGCTATAGTAAGGTGATTTCTTCGAATCGATTTTTCTGTGAAATGTATGGAAATAATCAACCAATTTTAATGTGGTTTGGCATAACAATTACAAGTCCCGAGACCTATCATTTGAGGTATCAAGAACTGCAATCGGAGCACAATTGCAGATTTCGGATTTTTACAGCTCTGAATCGGCTGAGCTATAGTAAGGTGATTTTATGCGAATCGAACTTTCTACGAAATGTATGGTATAGCAATTATAGGTCTCGTGACCTATCATTTAAGGTATCAAGAACCGCAATTGGAGCACAATTGCAGATTTCGGATTTTTACAGCTCTGAATCGGCTGAGCTATAGTAAGGTGATTTCTTCGAATCGATTTTTCTGTGAAATGTATGGAAATAATCAACCAATTTTAATGTGGTTTGGCATAACAATTACAAGTCCCGAGACCTATCATTTGAGGTATCAAGAACTGCAATCGGAGCACAATTGCAGATTTCGGATTTTTACAGCTCTGAATCGGCTGAGCTATAGTAAGGTGATTTTATTCGAATCGAACTTTCTACGAAATGTATGGTATAGCAATTATAGGTCTCGTGACCTATCATTTAAGGTATCAAGAACCGCAATCGGAGCACAATTGCAGATTTCGGATTTTTACAGCTCTGAATCGGCTGAGCTATAGTAAGGTGATTTTATTCGAATCGAACTTTCTACGAAATGTATGGTATAGCAATTACAGGTCTCGTGACCTATCATTTAAGGTATCAAGAACCGCAATCGGAGCACAATTGCAGATTTCGGATTTTTACAGCTCTGAATCGGCTGAGCTATAGTAAGGTGATTTTATTCGAATCGAACTTTCTACGAAATGTATGGTATAGCAATTACAGGTCTCGTGACCTATCATTTGAGGTATCAAGAACCGCAATCGGAGCACAATTGCAGATTTCGGATTTTTACAGCTCTGAATCGGCTGAGCTATAGTAAGGTGATTTCTTCGAATCGATTTTTCTGTGAAATGTATGGAAATAATCAACCAATTTTAATGTGGTTTGGCATAACAATTACAAGTCCCGAGACCTATCATTTGAGGTATCAAGAACTGCAATCGGAGCACAATTGCAGATTTCGGATTTTTACAGCTCTGAATCGGCTGAGCTATAGTAAGGTGATTTTATTCGAATCGAACTTTCTACGAAATGTATGGTATAGCAATTATAGGTCTCGTGACCTATCATTTAAGGTATCAAGAACCGCAATCGGAGCACAATTGCAGATTTCGGATTTTTACAGCTCTGAATCGGCTGAGCTATAGTAAGGTGATTTTATTCGAATCGAACTTTCTACGAAATGTATGGTATAGCAATTACAGGTCTCGTGACCTATCATTTGAGGTATCAAGAACCGCAATCGGAGCACAATTGCAGATTTCGGATTTTTACAGCTCTGAATCGGCTGAGCTATAGTAAGGTGATTTCTTCGAATCGATTTTTCTGTGAAATGTATGGAAATAATCAACCAATTTTAATGTGGTTTGGCATAACAATTACAAGTCCCGAGACCTATCATTTGAGGTATCAAGAACTGCAATCGGAGCACAATTGCAGATTTCGGATTTTTACAGCTCTGAATCGGCTGAGCTATAGTAAGGTGATTTTATTCGAATCGAACTTTCTACGAAATGTATGGTATAGCAATTACAGGTCTCGTGACCTATCATTTAAGGTATCAAGAACCGCAATCGGAGCACAATTGCAGATTTCGGATTTTTACAGCTCTGAATCGGCTGAGCTGTAAGGTGATTTCTTCGAATCGATTTTTCTGTGAAATGTATGGAAATAATCAACCAATTTTAATGTGGTTTGGCATAACAATTACAAGTCCCGAGACCTATCATTTGAGGTATCAAGAACTGCAATCGGAGCACAATTGCAGATTTCGGATTTTTACAGCTCTGAATCGGCTGAGCTATAGTAAGGTGATTTTATTCGAATCGAACTTTCTACGAAATGTATGGTATAGCAATTATAGGTCTCGTGACCTATCATTTAAGGTATCAAGAACCGCAATCGGAGCACAATTGCAGATTTCGGATTTTTACAGCTCTGAATCGGCTGAGCTATAGTAAGGTGATTTTATTCGAATCGAACTTTCTACGAAATGTATGGTATAGCAATTACAGGTCTCGTGACCTATCATTTGAGGTATCAAGAACCGCAATCGGAGCACAATTGCAGATTTCGGATTTTTACAGCTCTGAATCGGCTGAGCTATAGTAAGGTGATTTCTTCGAATCGATTTTTCTGTGAAATGTATGGAAATAATCAACCAATTTTAATGTGGTTTGGCATAACAATTACAAGTCCCGAGACCTATCATTTGAGGTATCAAGAACTGCAATCGGAGCACAATTGCAGATTTCGGATTTTTACAGCTCTGAATCGGCTGAGCTATAGTAAGGTGATTTTATGCGAATCGAACTTTCTACGAAATGTATGGTATAGCAATTATAGGTCTCGTGACCTATCATTTAAGGTATCAAGAACCGCAATTGGAGCACAATTGCAGATTTCGGATTTTTACAGCTCTGAATCGGCTGAGCTATAGTAAGGTGATTTCTTCGAATCGATTTTTCTGTGAAATGTATGGAAATAATCAACCAATTTTAATGTGGTTTGGCATAACAATTACAAGTCCCGAGACCTATCATTTGAGGTATCAAGAACTGCAATCGGAGCACAATTGCAGATTTCGGATTTTTACAGCTCTGAATCGGCTGAGCTATAGTAAGGTGATTTTATTCGAATCGAACTTTCTACGAAATGTATGGTATAGCAATTATAGGTCTCGTGACCTATCATTTAAGGTATCAAGAACCGCAATCGGAGCACAATTGCAGATTTCGGATTTTTACAGCTCTGAATCGGCTGAGCTATAGTAAGGTGATTTTATTCGAATCGAACTTTCTACGAAATGTATGGTATAGCAATTACAGGTCTCGTGACCTATCATTTGAGGTATCAAGAACCGCAATCGGAGCACAATTGCAGATTTCGGATTTTTACAGCTCTGAATCGGCTGAGCTATAGTAAGGTGATTTCTTCGAATCGATTTTTCTGTGAAATGTATGGAAATAATCAACCAATTTTAATGTGGTTTGGCATAACAATTACAAGTCCCGAGACCTATCATTTGAGGTATCAAGAACTGCAATCGGAGCACAATTGCAGATTTCGGATTTTTACAGCTCTGAATCGGCTGAGCTATAGTAAGGTGATTTTATGCGAATCGAACTTTCTACGAAATGTATGGTATAGCAATTATAGGTCTCGTGACCTATCATTTAAGGTATCAAGAACCGCAATTGGAGCACAATTGCAGATTTCGGATTTTTACAGCTCTGAATCGGCTGAGCTATAGTAAGGTGATTTCTTCGAATCGATTTTTCTGTGAAATGTATGGAAATAATCAACCAATTTTAATGTGGTTTGGCATAACAATTACAAGTCCCGAGACCTATCATTTGAGGTATCAAGAACTGCAATCGGAGCACAATTGCAGATTTCGGATTTTTACAGCTCTGAATCGGCTGAGCTATAGTAAGGTGATTTTATTCGAATCGAACTTTCTACGAAATGTATGGTATAGCAATTATAGGTCTCGTGACCTATCATTTAAGGTATCAAGAACCGCAATCGGAGCACAATTGCAGATTTCGGATTTTTACAGCTCTGAATCGGCTGAGCTATAGTAAGGTGATTTTATTCGAATCGAACTTTCTACGAAATGTATGGTATAGCAATTACAGGTCTCGTGACCTATCATTTGAGGTATCAAGAACCGCAATCGGAGCACAATTGCAGATTTCGGATTTTTACAGCTCTGAATCGGCTGAGCTATAGTAAGGTGATTTCTTCGAATCGATTTTTCTGTGAAATGTATGGAAATAATCAACCAATTTTAATGTGGTTTGGCATAACAATTACAAGTCCCGAGACCTATCATTTGAGGTATCAAGAACTGCAATCGGAGCACAATTGCAGATTTCGGATTTTTACAGCTCTGAATCGGCTGAGCTATAGTAAGGTGATTTTATTCGAATCGAACTTTCTACGAAATGTATGGTATAGCAATTACAGGTCTCGTGACCTATCATTTAAGGTATCAAGAACCGCAATCGGAGCACAATTGCAGATTTCGGATTTTTACAGCTCTGAATCGGCTGAGCTGTAAGGTGATTTCTTCGAATCGATTTTTCTGTGAAATGTATGGAAATAATCAACCAATTTTAATGTGGTTTGGCATAACAATTACAAGTCCCGAGACCTATCATTTGAGGTATCAAGAACTGCAATCGGAGCACAATTGCAGATTTCGGATTTTTACAGCTCTGAATCGGCTGAGCTATAGTAAGGTGATTTTATTCGAATCGAACTTTCTACGAAATGTATGGTATAGCAATTATAGGTCTCGTGACCTATCATTTAAGGTATCAAGAACCGCAATCGGAGCACAATTGCAGATTTCGGATTTTTACAGCTCTGAATCGGCTGAGCTATAGTAAGGTGATTTTATTCGAATCGAACTTTCTACGAAATGTATGGTATAGCAATTACAGGTCTCGTGACCTATCATTTGAGGTATCAAGAACCGCAATCGGAGCACAATTGCAGATTTCGGATTTTTACAGCTCTGAATCGGCTGAGCTATAGTAAGGTGATTTCTTCGAATCGATTTTTCTGTGAAATGTATGGAAATAATCAACCAATTTTAATGTGGTTTGGCATAACAATTACAAGTCCCGAGACCTATCATTTGAGGTATCAAGAACTGCAATCGGAGCACAATTGCAGATTTCGGATTTTTACAGCTCTGAATCGGCTGAGCTATAGTAAGGTGATTTTATGCGAATCGAACTTTCTACGAAATGTATGGTATAGCAATTATAGGTCTCGTGACCTATCATTTAAGGTATCAAGAACCGCAATTGGAGCACAATTGCAGATTTCGGATTTTTACAGCTCTGAATCGGCTGAGCTATAGTAAGGTGATTTCTTCGAATCGATTTTTCTGTGAAATGTATGGAAATAATCAACCAATTTTAATGTGGTTTGGCATAACAATTACAAGTCCCGAGACCTATCATTTGAGGTATCAAGAACTGCAATCGGAGCACAATTGCAGATTTCGGATTTTTACAGCTCTGAATCGGCTGAGCTATAGTAAGGTGATTTTATTCGAATCGAACTTTCTACGAAATGTATGGTATAGCAATTATAGGTCTCGTGACCTATCATTTAAGGTATCAAGAACCGCAATCGGAGCACAATTGCAGATTTCGGATTTTTACAGCTCTGAATCGGCTGAGCTATAGTAAGGTGATTTTATTCGAATCGAACTTTCTACGAAATGTATGGTATAGCAATTACAGGTCTCGTGACCTATCATTTAAGGTATCAAGAACCGCAATCGGAGCACAATTGCAGATTTCGGATTTTTACAGCTCTGAATCGGCTGAGCTATAGTAAGGTGATTTTATTCGAATCGAACTTTCTACGAAATGTATGGTATAGCAATTACAGGTCTCGTGACCTATCATTTGAGGTATCAAGAACCGCAATCGGAGCACAATTGCAGATTTCGGATTTTTACAGCTCTGAATCGGCTGAGCTATAGTAAGGTGATTTCTTCGAATCGATTTTTCTGTGAAATGTATGGAAATAATCAACCAATTTTAATGTGGTTTGGCATAACAATTACAAGTCCCGAGACCTATCATTTGAGGTATCAAGAACTGCAATCGGAGCACAATTGCAGATTTCGGATTTTTACAGCTCTGAATCGGCTGAGCTATAGTAAGGTGATTTTATGCGAATCGAACTTTCTACGAAATGTATGGTATAGCAATTATAGGTCTCGTGACCTATCATTTAAGGTATCAAGAACCGCAATTGGAGCACAATTGCAGATTTCGGATTTTTACAGCTCTGAATCGGCTGAGCTATAGTAAGGTGATTTCTTCGAATCGATTTTTCTGTGAAATGTATGGAAATAATCAACCAATTTTAATGTGGTTTGGCATAACAATTACAAGTCCCGAGACCTATCATTTGAGGTATCAAGAACTGCAATCGGAGCACAATTGCAGATTTCGGATTTTTACAGCTCTGAATCGGCTGAGCTATAGTAAGGTGATTTTATTCGAATCGAACTTTCTACGAAATGTATGGTATAGCAATTATAGGTCTCGTGACCTATCATTTAAGGTATCAAGAACCGCAATCGGAGCACAATTGCAGATTTCGGATTTTTACAGCTCTGAATCGGCTGAGCTATAGTAAGGTGATTTTATTCGAATCGAACTTTCTACGAAATGTATGGTATAGCAATTACAGGTCTCGTGACCTATCATTTGAGGTATCAAGAACCGCAATCGGAGCACAATTGCAGATTTCGGATTTTTACAGCTCTGAATCGGCTGAGCTATAGTAAGGTGATTTCTTCGAATCGATTTTTCTGTGAAATGTATGGAAATAATCAACCAATTTTAATGTGGTTTGGCATAACAATTACAAGTCCCGAGACCTATCATTTGAGGTATCAAGAACTGCAATCGGAGCACAATTGCAGATTTCGGATTTTTACAGCTCTGAATCGGCTGAGCTATAGTAAGGTGATTTTATTCGAATCGAACTTTCTACGAAATGTATGGTATAGCAATTATAGGTCTCGTGACCTATCATTTAAGGTATCAAGAACCGCAATCGGAGCACAATTGCAGATTTCGGATTTTTACAGCTCTGAATCGGCTGAGCTATAGTAAGGTGATTTTATTCGAATCGAACTTTCTACGAAATGTATGGTATAGCAATTACAGGTCTCGTGACCTATCATTTGAGGTATCAAGAACCGCAATCGGAGCACAATTGCAGATTTCGGATTTTTACAGCTCTGAATCGGCTGAGCTATAGTAAGGTGATTTCTTCGAATCGATTTTTCTGTGAAATGTATGGAAATAATCAACCAATTTTAATGTGGTTTGGCATAACAATTACAAGTCCCGAGACCTATCATTTGAGGTATCAAGAACTGCAATCGGAGCACAATTGCAGATTTCGGATTTTTACAGCTCTGAATCGGCTGAGCTATAGTAAGGTGATTTTATTCGAATCGAACTTTCTACGAAATGTATGGTATAGCAATTACAGGTCTCGTGACCTATCATTTGAGGTATCAAGAACCGCAATCGGAGCACAATTGCAGATTTCGGATTTTTACAGCTCTGAATCGGCTGAGCTATAGTAAGGTGATTTCTTCGAATCGATTTTTCTGTGAAATGTATGGAAATAATCAACCAATTTTAATGTGGTTTGGCATAACAATTACAAGTCCCGAGACCTATCATTTGAGGTATCAAGAACTGCAATCGGAGCACAATTGCAGATTTCGGATTTTTACAGCTCTGAATCGGCTGAGCTATAGTAAGGTGATTTTATTCGAATCGAACTTTCTACCAAATGTATGGTATAGCAATTACAGGTCTCGTGACCTATCATTTAAGGTATCAAGAACCGCAATCGGAGCACAATTGCAGATTTCGGATTTTTACAGCTCTGAATCGGCTGAGCTATAGTAAGGTGATTTTATTCGAATCGAACTTTCTACGAAATGTATGGTATAGCAATTACAGGTCTCGTGACCTATCATTTGAGGTATCAAGAACCGCAATCGGAGCACAATTGCAGATTTCGGATTTTTACAGCTCTGAATCGGCTGAGCTATAGTAAGGTGATTTCTTCGAATCGATTTTTCTGTGAAATGTATGGAAATAATCAACCAATTTTAATGTGGTTTGGCATAACAATTACAAGTCCCGAGACCTATCATTTGAGGTATCAAGAACTGCAATCGGAGCACAATTGCAGATTTCGGATTTTTACAGCTCTGAATCGGCTGAGCTATAGTAAGGTGATTTTATTCGAATCGAACTTTCTACGAAATGTATGGTATAGCAATTACAGGTCTCGTGACCTATCATTTAAGGTATCAAGAACCGCAATCGGAGCACAATTGCAGATTTCGGATTTTTACAGCTCTGAATCGGCTGAGCTATAGTAAGGTGATTTCTTCGAATCGATTTTTCTGTGAAATGTATGGAAATAATCAACCAATTTTAATGTGGTTTGGCATAACAATTACAAGTCCCGAGACCTATCATTTGAGGTATCAAGAACTGCAATCGGAGCACAATTGCAGATTTCGGATTTTTACAGCTCTGAATCGGCTGAGCTATAGTAAGGTGATTTTATTCGAATCGAACTTTCTACGAAATGTATGGTATAGCAATTACAGGTCTCGTGACCTATCATTTAAGGTATCAAGAACCGCAATCGGAGCACAATTGCAGATTTCGGATTTTTACAGCTCTGAATCGGCTGAGCTATAGTAAGGTGATTTCATTCGAATCGAACTTTCTACGAAATGTATGGTATAGCAATTACAGGTCTCGTGACCTATCATTTGAGGTATCAAGAACCGCAATCGGAGCACAATTGCAGATTTCGGATTTTTACAGCTCTGAATCGGCTGAGCTATAGTAAGGTGATTTCTTCGAATCGATTTTTCTGTGAAATGTATGGAAATAATCAACCAATTTTAATGTGGTTTGGCATAACAATTACAAGTCCCGAGACCTATCATTTGAGGTATCAAGAACTGCAATCGGAGCACAATTGCAGATTTCGGATTTTTACAGCTCTGAATCGGCTGAGCTATAGTAAGGTGATTTTATTCGAATCGAACTTTCTACGAAATGTATGGTATAGCAATTACAGGTCTCGTGACCTATCATTTAAGGTATCAAGAACCGCAATCGGAGCACAATTGCAGATTTCGGATTTTTACAGCTCTGAATCGGCTGAGCTATAGTAAGGTGATTTCATTCGAATCGAACTTTCTACGAAATGTATGGTATAGCAATTACAGGTCTCGTGACCTATCATTTGAGGTATCAAGAACCGCAATCGGAGCACAATTGCAGATTTCGGATTTTTACAGCTCTGAATCGGCTGAGCTATAGTAAGGTGATTTCTTCGAATCGATTTTTCTGTGAAATGTATGGAAATAATCAACCAATTTTAATGTGGTTTGGCATAACAATTACAAGTCCCGAGACCTATCATTTGAGGTATCAAGAACTGCAATCGGAGCACAATTGCAGATTTCGGATTTTTACAGCTCTGAATCGGCTGAGCTATAGTAAGGTGATTTTATTCGAATCGAACTTTCTACGAAATGTATGGTATAGCAATTACAGGTCTCGTGACCTATCATTTAAGGTATCAAGAACCGCAATCGGAGCACAATTGCAGATTTCGGATTTTTACAGCTCTGAATCGGCTGAGCTATAGTAAGGTGATTTCTTCGAATCGATTTTTCTGTGAAATGTATGGAAATAATCAACCAATTTTAATGTGGTTTGGCATAACAATTACAAGTCCCGAGACCTATCATTTGAGGTATCAAGAACTGCAATCGGAGCACAATTGCAGATTTCGGATTTTTACAGCTCTGAATCGGCTGAGCTATAGTAAGGTGATTTTATTCGAATCGAACTTTCTACGAAATGTATGGTATAGCAATTATAGGTCTCGTGACCTATCATTTAAGGTATCAAGAACCGCAATTGGAGCACAATTGCAGATTTCGGATTTTTACAGCTCTGAATCGGCTGAGCTATAGTAAGGTGATTTCTTCGAATCGATTTTTCTGTGAAATGTATGGAAATAATCAACCAATTTTAATGTGGTTTGGCATAACAATTACAAGTCCCGAGACCTATCATTTGAGGTATCAAGAACTGCAATCGGAGCACAATTGCAGATTTCGGATTTTTACAGCTCTGAATCGGCTGAGCTATAGTAAGGTGATTTTATTCGAATCGAACTTTCTACGAAATGTATGGTATAGCAATTACAGGTCTCGTGACCTATCATTTAAGGTATCAAGAACCGCAATCGGAGCACAATTGCAGATTTCGGATTTTTACAGCTCTGAATCGGCTGAGCTATAGTAAGGTGATTTCTTCGAATCGATTTTTCTGTGAAATGTATGGAAATAATCAACCAATTTTAATGTGGTTTGGCATAACAATTACAAGTCCCGAGACCTATCATTTGAGGTATCAAGAACTGCAATCGGAGCACAATTGCAGATTTCGGATTTTTACAGCTCTGAATCGGCTGAGCTATAGTAAGGTGATTTTATTCGAATCGAACTTTCTACGAAATGTATGGTATAGCAATTACAGGTCTCGTGACCTATCATTTAAGGTATCAAGAACCGCAATCGGAGCACAATTGCAGATTTCGGATTTTTACAGCTCTGAATCGGCTGAGCTATAGTAAGGTGATTTCTTCGAATCGATTTTTCTGTGAAATGTATGGAAATAATCAACCAATTTTAATGTGGTTTGGCATAACAATTACAAGTCCCGAGACCTATCATTTGAGGTATCAAGAACTGCAATCGGAGCACAATTGCAGATTTCGGATTTTTACAGCTCTGAATCGGCTGAGCTATAGTAAGGTGATTTTATTCGAATCGAACTTTCTACGAAATGTATGGTATAGCAATTATAGGTCTCGTGACCTATCATTTAAGGTATCAAGAACCGCAATTGGAGCACAATTGCAGATTTCGGATTTTTACAGCTCTGAATCGGCTGAGCTATAGTAAGGTGATTTCTTCGAATCGATTTTTCTGTGAAATGTATGGAAATAATCAACCAATTTTAATGTGGTTTGGCATAACAATTACAAGTCCCGAGACCTATCATTTGAGGTATCAAGAACTGCAATCGGAGCACAATTGCAGATTTCGGATTTTTACAGCTCTGAATCGGCTGAGCTATAGTAAGGTGATTTTATTCGAATCGAACTTTCTACGAAATGTATGGTATAGCAATTATAGGTCTCGTGACCTATCATTTAAGGTATCAAGAACCGCAATTGGAGCACAATTGCAGATTTCGGATTTTTACAGCTCTGAATCGGCTGAGCTATAGTAAGGTGATTTCTTCGAATCGATTTTTCTGTGAAATGTATGGAAATAATCAACCAATTTTAATGTGGTTTGGCATAACAATTACAAGTCCCGAGACCTATCATTTGAGGTATCAAGAACTGCAATCGGAGCACAATTGCAGATTTCGGATTTTTACAGCTCTGAATCGGCTGAGCTATAGTAAGGTGATTTTATTCGAATCGAACTTTCTACGAAATGTATGGTATAGCAATTATAGGTCTCGTGACCTATCATTTAAGGTATCAAGAACCGCAATTGGAGCACAATTGCAGATTTCGGATTTTTACAGCTCTGAATCGGCTGAGCTATAGTAAGGTGATTTCTTCGAATCGATTTTTCTGTGAAATGTATGGAAATAATCAACCAATTTTAATGTGGTTTGGCATAACAATTACAAGTCCCGAGACCTATCATTTGAGGTATCAAGAACTGCAATCGGAGCACAATTGCAGATTTCGGATTTTTACAGCTCTGAATCGGCTGAGCTATAGTAAGGTGATTTTATTCGAATCGAACTTTCTACGAAATGTATGGTATAGCAATTATAGGTCTCGTGACCTATCATTTAAGGTATCAAGAACCGCAATTGGAGCACAATTGCAGATTTCGGATTTTTACAGCTCTGAATCGGCTGAGCTATAGTAAGGTGATTTCTTCGAATCGATTTTTCTGTGAAATGTATGGAAATAATCAACCAATTTTAATGTGGTTTGGCATAACAATTACAAGTCCCGAGACCTATCATTTGAGGTATCAAGAACTGCAATCGGAGCACAATTGCAGATTTCGGATTTTTACAGCTCTGAATCGGCTGAGCTATAGTAAGGTGATTTTATTCGAATCGAACTTTCTACGAAATGTATGGTATAGCAATTACAGGTCTCGTGACCTATCATTTGAGGTATCAAGAACCGCAATCGGAGCACAATTGCAGATTTCGGATTTTTACAGCTCTGAATCGGCTGAGCTATAGTAAGGTGATTTCTTCGAATCGATTTTTCTGTGAAATGTATGGAAATAATCAACCAATTTTAATGTGGTTTGGCATAACAATTACAAGTCCCGAGACCTATCATTTGAGGTATCAAGAACTGCAATCGGAGCACAATTGCAGATTTCGGATTTTTACAGCTCTGAATCGGCTGAGCTATAGTAAGGTGATTTTATTCGAATCGAACTTTCTACGAAATGTATGGTATAGCAATTACAGGTCTCGTGACCTATCATTTAAGGTATCAAGAACCGCAATCGGAGCACAATTGCAGATTTCGGATTTTTACAGCTCTGAATCGGCTGAGCTATAGTAAGGTGATTTCTTCGAATCGATTTTTCTGTGAAATGTATGGAAATAATCAACCAATTTTAATGTGGTTTGGCATAACAATTACAAGTCCCGAGACCTATCATTTGAGGTATCAAGAACTGCAATCGGAGCACAATTGCAGATTTCGGATTTTTACAGCTCTGAATCGGCTGAGCTATAGTAAGGTGATTTTATTCGAATCGAACTTTCTACGAAATGTATGGTATAGCAATTATAGGTCTCGTGACCTATCATTTAAGGTATCAAGAACCGCAATTGGAGCACAATTGCAGATTTCGGATTTTTACAGCTCTGAATCGGCTGAGCTATAGTAAGGTGATTTCTTCGAATCGATTTTTCTGTGAAATGTATGGAAATAATCAACCAATTTTAATGTGGTTTGGCATAACAATTACAAGTCCCGAGACCTATCATTTGAGGTATCAAGAACTGCAATCGGAGCACAATTGCAGATTTCGGATTTTTACAGCTCTGAATCGGCTGAGCTATAGTAAGGTGATTTTATTCGAATCGAACTTTCTACGAAATGTATGGTATAGCAATTATAGGTCTCGTGACCTATCATTTAAGGTATCAAGAACCGCAATTGGAGCACAATTGCAGATTTCGGATTTTTACAGCTCTGAATCGGCTGAGCTATAGTAAGGTGATTTCTTCGAATCGATTTTTCTGTGAAATGTATGGAAATAATCAACCAATTTTAATGTGGTTTGGCATAACAATTACAAGTCCCGAGACCTATCATTTGAGGTATCAAGAACTGCAATCGGAGCACAATTGCAGATTTCGGATTTTTACAGCTCTGAATCGGCTGAGCTATAGTAAGGTGATTTTATTCGAATCGAACTTTCTACGAAATGTATGGTATAGCAATTACAGGTCTCGTGACCTATCATTTAAGGTATCAAGAACCGCAATCGGAGCACAATTGCAGATTTCGGATTTTTACAGCTCTGAATCGGCTGAGCTATAGTAAGGTGATTTTATTCGAATCGAACTTTCTACGAAATGTATGGTATAGCAATTACAGGTCTCGTGACCTATCATTTGAGGTATCAAGAACCGCAATCGGAGCACAATTGCAGATTTCGGATTTTTACAGCTCTGAATCGGCTGAGCTATAGTAAGGTGATTTCTTCGAATCGATTTTTCTGTGAAATGTATGGAAATAATCAACCAATTTTAATGTGGTTTGGCATAACAATTACAAGTCCCGAGACCTATCATTTGAGGTATCAAGAACTGCAATCGGAGCACAATTGCAGATTTCGGATTTTTACAGCTCTGAATCGGCTGAGCTATAGTAAGGTGATTTTATTCGAATCGAACTTTCTACGAAATGTATGGTATAGCAATTACAGGTCTCGTGACCTATCATTTAAGGTATCAAGAACCGCAATCGGAGCACAATTGCAGATTTCGGATTTTTACAGCTCTGAATCGGCTGAGCTATAGTAAGGTGATTTCTTCGAATCGATTTTTCTGTGAAATGTATGGAAATAATCAACCAATTTTAATGTGGTTTGGCATAACAATTACAAGTCCCGAGACCTATCATTTGAGGTATCAAGAACTGCAATCGGAGCACAATTGCAGATTTCGGATTTTTACAGCTCTGAATCGGCTGAGCTATAGTAAGGTGATTTTATTCGAATCGAACTTTCTACGAAATGTATGGTATAGCAATTACAGGTCTCGTGACCTATCATTTAAGGTATCAAGAACCGCAATCGGAGCACAATTGCAGATTTCGGATTTTTACAGCTCTGAATCGGCTGAGCTATAGTAAGGTGATTTCTTCGAATCGATTTTTCTGTGAAATGTATGGAAATAATCAACCAATTTTAATGTGGTTTGGCATAACAATTACAAGTCCCGAGACCTATCATTTGAGGTATCAAGAACTGCAATCGGAGCACAATTGCAGATTTCGGATTTTTACAGCTCTGAATCGGCTGAGCTATAGTAAGGTGATTTTATTCGAATCGAACTTTCTACGAAATGTATGGTATAGCAATTACAGGTCTCGTGACCTATCATTTAAGGTATCAAGAACCGCAATCGGAGCACAATTGCAGATTTCGGATTTTTACAGCTCTGAATCGGCTGAGCTATAGTAAGGTGATTTTATTCGAATCGAACTTTCTACGAAATGTATGGTATAGCAATTACAGGTCTCGTGACCTATCATTTGAGGTATCAAGAACCGCAATCGGAGCACAATTGCAGATTTCGGATTTTTACAGCTCTGAATCGGCTGAGCTATAGTAAGGTGATTTCTTCGAATCGATTTTTCTGTGAAATGTATGGAAATAATCAACCAATTTTAATGTGGTTTGGCATAACAATTACAAGTCCCGAGACCTATCATTTGAGGTATCAAGAACTGCAATCGGAGCACAATTGCAGATTTCGGATTTTTACAGCTCTGAATCGGCTGAGCTATAGTAAGGTGATTTTATTCGAATCGAACTTTCTACGAAATGTATGGTATAGCAATTACAGGTCTCGTGACCTATCATTTAAGGTATCAAGAACCGCAATCGGAGCACAATTGCAGATTTCGGATTTTTACAGCTCTGAATCGGCTGAGCTATAGTAAGGTGATTTCTTCGAATCGATTTTTCTGTGAAATGTATGGAAATAATCAACCAATTTTAATGTGGTTTGGCATAACAATTACAAGTCCCGAGACCTATCATTTGAGGTATCAAGAACTGCAATCGGAGCACAATTGCAGATTTCGGATTTTTACAGCTCTGAATCGGCTGAGCTATAGTAAGGTGATTTTATTCGAATCGAACTTTCTACGAAATGTATGGTATAGCAATTATAGGTCTCGTGACCTATCATTTAAGGTATCAAGAACCGCAATTGGAGCACAATTGCAGATTTCGGATTTTTACAGCTCTGAATCGGCTGAGCTATAGTAAGGTGATTTCTTCGAATCGATTTTTCTGTGAAATGTATGGAAATAATCAACCAATTTTAATGTGGTTTGGCATAACAATTACAAGTCCCGAGACCTATCATTTGAGGTATCAAGAACTGCAATCGGAGCACAATTGCAGATTTCGGATTTTTACAGCTCTGAATCGGCTGAGCTATAGTAAGGTGATTTTATTCGAATCGAACTTTCTACGAAATGTATGGTATAGCAATTATAGGTCTCGTGACCTATCATTTAAGGTATCAAGAACCGCAATTGGAGCACAATTGCAGATTTCGGATTTTTACAGCTCTGAATCGGCTGAGCTATAGTAAGGTGATTTCTTCGAATCGATTTTTCTGTGAAATGTATGGAAATAATCAACCAATTTTAATGTGGTTTGGCATAACAATTACAAGTCCCGAGACCTATCATTTGAGGTATCAAGAACTGCAATCGGAGCACAATTGCAGATTTCGGATTTTTACAGCTCTGAATCGGCTGAGCTATAGTAAGGTGATTTTATTCGAATCGAACTTTCTACGAAATGTATGGTATAGCAATTACAGGTCTCGTGACCTATCATTTAAGGTATCAAGAACCGCAATCGGAGCACAATTGCAGATTTCGGATTTTTACAGCTCTGAATCGGCTGAGCTATAGTAAGGTGATTTCTTCGAATCGATTTTTCTGTGAAATGTATGGAAATAATCAACCAATTTTAATGTGGTTTGGCATAACAATTACAAGTCCCGAGACCTATCATTTGAGGTATCAAGAACTGCAATCGGAGCACAATTGCAGATTTCGGATTTTTACAGCTCTGAATCGGCTGAGCTATAGTAAGGTGATTTTATTCGAATCGAACTTTCTACGAAATGTATGGTATAGCAATTACAGGTCTCGTGACCTATCATTTAAGGTATCAAGAACCGCAATCGGAGCACAATTGCAGATTTCGGATTTTTACAGCTCTGAATCGGCTGAGCTATAGTAAGGTGATTTCTTCGAATCGATTTTTCTGTGAAATGTATGGAAATAATCAACCAATTTTAATGTGGTTTGGCATAACAATTACAAGTCCCGAGACCTATCATTTGAGGTATCAAGAACTGCAATCGGAGCACAATTGCAGATTTCGGATTTTTACAGCTCTGAATCGGCTGAGCTATAGTAAGGTGATTTTATTCGAATCGAACTTTCTACGAAATGTATGGTATAGCAATTATAGGTCTCGTGACCTATCATTTAAGGTATCAAGAACCGCAATTGGAGCACAATTGCAGATTTCGGATTTTTACAGCTCTGAATCGGCTGAGCTATAGTAAGGTGATTTCTTCGAATCGATTTTTCTGTGAAATGTATGGAAATAATCAACCAATTTTAATGTGGTTTGGCATAACAATTACAAGTCCCGAGACCTATCATTTGAGGTATCAAGAACTGCAATCGGAGCACAATTGCAGATTTCGGATTTTTACAGCTCTGAATCGGCTGAGCTATAGTAAGGTGATTTTATTCGAATCGAACTTTCTACGAAATGTATGGTATAGCAATTATAGGTCTCGTGACCTATCATTTAAGGTATCAAGAACCGCAATTGGAGCACAATTGCAGATTTCGGATTTTTACAGCTCTGAATCGGCTGAGCTATAGTAAGGTGATTTCTTCGAATCGATTTTTCTGTGAAATGTATGGAAATAATCAACCAATTTTAATGTGGTTTGGCATAACAATTACAAGTCCCGAGACCTATCATTTGAGGTATCAAGAACTGCAATCGGAGCACAATTGCAGATTTCGGATTTTTACAGCTCTGAATCGGCTGAGCTATAGTAAGGTGATTTTATTCGAATCGAACTTTCTACGAAATGTATGGTATAGCAATTACAGGTCTCGTGACCTATCATTTAAGGTATCAAGAACCGCAATCGGAGCACAATTGCAGATTTCGGATTTTTACAGCTCTGAATCGGCTGAGCTATAGTAAGGTGATTTTATTCGAATCGAACTTTCTACGAAATGTATGGTATAGCAATTACAGGTCTCGTGACCTATCATTTGAGGTATCAAGAACCGCAATCGGAGCACAATTGCAGATTTCGGATTTTTACAGCTCTGAATCGGCTGAGCTATAGTAAGGTGATTTCTTCGAATCGATTTTTCTGTGAAATGTATGGAAATAATAAGCAACCAATTTTAATGTGGTTTGGCATAACAATTACAAGTCCCGAGACCTATCATTTGAGGTATCAAGAACTGCAATCGGAGCACAATTGCAGATTTCGGATTTTTACAGCTCTGAATCGGCTGAGCTATAGTAAGGTGATTTTATTCGAATCGAACTTTCTACGAAATGTATGGTATAGCAATTACAGGTCTCGTGACCTATCATTTAAGGTATCAAGAACCGCAATCGGAGCACAATTGCAGATTTCGGATTTTTACAGCTCTGAATCGGCTGAGCTATAGTAAGGTGATTTCTTCGAATCGATTTTTCTGTGAAATGTATGGAAATAATCAACCAATTTTAATGTGGTTTGGCATAACAATTACAAGTCCCGAGACCTATCATTTGAGGTATCAAGAACTGCAATCGGAGCACAATTGCAGATTTCGGATTTTTACAGCTCTGAATCGGCTGAGCTATAGTAAGGTGATTTTATTCGAATCGAACTTTCTACGAAATGTATGGTATAGCAATTACAGGTCTCGTGACCTATCATTTAAGGTATCAAGAACCGCAATCGGAGCACAATTGCAGATTTCGGATTTTTACAGCTCTGAATCGGCTGAGCTATAGTAAGGTGATTTTATTCGAATCGAACTTTCTACGAAATGTATGGTATAGCAATTACAGGTCTCGTGACCTATCATTTGAGGTATCAAGAACCGCAATCGGAGCACAATTGCAGATTTCGGATTTTTACAGCTCTGAATCGGCTGAGCTATAGTAAGGTGATTTCTTCGAATCGATTTTTCTGTGAAATGTATGGAAATAATCAACCAATTTTAATGTGGTTTGGCATAACAATTACAAGTCCCGAGACCTATCATTTGAGGTATCAAGAACTGCAATCGGAGCACAATTGCAGATTTCGGATTTTTACAGCTCTGAATCGGCTGAGCTATAGTAAGGTGATTTTATTCGAATCGAACTTTCTACGAAATGTATGGTATAGCAATTACAGGTCTCGTGACCTATCATTTAAGGTATCAAGAACCGCAATCGGAGCACAATTGCAGATTTCGGATTTTTACAGCTCTGAATCGGCTGAGCTATAGTAAGGTGATTTCTTCGAATCGATTTTTCTGTGAAATGTATGGAAATAATCAACCAATTTTAATGTGGTTTGGCATAACAATTACAAGTCCCGAGACCTATCATTTGAGGTATCAAGAACTGCAATCGGAGCACAATTGCAGATTTCGGATTTTTACAGCTCTGAATCGGCTGAGCTATAGTAAGGTGATTTTATTCGAATCGAACTTTCTACGAAATGTATGGTATAGCAATTATAGGTCTCGTGACCTATCATTTAAGGTATCAAGAACCGCAATTGGAGCACAATTGCAGATTTCGGATTTTTACAGCTCTGAATCGGCTGAGCTATAGTAAGGTGATTTCTTCGAATCGATTTTTCTGTGAAATGTATGGAAATAATCAACCAATTTTAATGTGGTTTGGCATAACAATTACAAGTCCCGAGACCTATCATTTGAGGTATCAAGAACTGCAATCGGAGCACAATTGCAGATTTCGGATTTTTACAGCTCTGAATCGGCTGAGCTATAGTAAGGTGATTTTATTCGAATCGAACTTTCTACGAAATGTATGGTATAGCAATTACAGGTCTCGTGACCTATCATTTAAGGTATCAAGAACCGCAATCGGAGCACAATTGCAGATTTCGGATTTTTACAGCTCTGAATCGGCTGAGCTATAGTAAGGTGATTTCTTCGAATCGATTTTTCTGTGAAATGTATGGAAATAATCAACCAATTTTAATGTGGTTTGGCATAACAATTACAAGTCCCGAGACCTATCATTTGAGGTATCAAGAACTGCAATCGGAGCACAATTGCAGATTTCGGATTTTTACAGCTCTGAATCGGCTGAGCTATAGTAAGGTGATTTTATTCGAATCGAACTTTCTACGAAATGTATGGTATAGCAATTACAGGTCTCGTGACCTATCATTTAAGGTATCAAGAACCGCAATCGGAGCACAATTGCAGATTTCGGATTTTTACAGCTCTGAATCGGCTGAGCTATAGTAAGGTGATTTTATTCGAATCGAACTTTCTACGAAATGTATGGTATAGCAATTACAGGTCTCGTGACCTATCATTTAAGGTATCAAGAACCGCAATCGGAGCACAATTGCAGATTTCGGATTTTTACAGCTCTGAATCGGCTGAGCTATAGTAAGGTGATTTTATTCGAATCGAACTTTCTACGAAATGTATGGTATAGCAATTACAGGTCTCGTGACCTATCATTTAAGGTATCAAGAACCGCAATCGGAGCACAATTGCAGATTTCGGATTTTTACAGCTCTGAATCGGCTGAGCTATAGTAAGGTGATTTCTTCGAATCGATTTTTCTGTGAAATGTATGGAAATAATCAACCAATTTTAATGTGGTTTGGCATAACAATTACAAGTCCCGAGACCTATCATTTGAGGTATCAAGAACTGCAATCGGAGCACAATTGCAGATTTCGGATTTTTACAGCTCTGAATCGGCTGAGCTATAGTAAGGTGATTTTATTCGAATCGAACTTTCTACGAAATGTATGGTATAGCAATTACAGGTCTCGTGACCTATCATTTAAGGTATCAAGAACCGCAATCGGAGCACAATTGCAGATTTCGGATTTTTACAGCTCTGAATCGGCTGAGCTATAGTAAGGTGATTTTATTCGAATCGAACTTTCTACGAAATGTATGGTATAGCAATTACAGGTCTCGTGACCTATCATTTGAGGTATCAAGAACCGCAATCGGAGCACAATTGCAGATTTCGGATTTTTACAGCTCTGAATCGGCTGAGCTATAGTAAGGTGATTTCTTCGAATCGATTTTTCTGTGAAATGTATGGAAATAATCAACCAATTTTAATGTGGTTTGGCATAACAATTACAAGTCCCGAGACCTATCATTTGAGGTATCAAGAACTGCAATCGGAGCACAATTGCAGATTTCGGATTTTTACAGCTCTGAATCGGCTGAGCTATAGTAAGGTGATTTTATTCGAATCGAACTTTCTACGAAATGTATGGTATAGCAATTACAGGTCTCGTGACCTATCATTTAAGGTATCAAGAACCGCAATCGGAGCACAATTGCAGATTTCGGATTTTTACAGCTCTGAATCGGCTGAGCTATAGTAAGGTGATTTCTTCGAATCGATTTTTCTGTGAAATGTATGGAAATAATCAACCAATTTTAATGTGGTTTGGCATAACAATTACAAGTCCCGAGACCTATCATTTGAGGTATCAAGAACTGCAATCGGAGCACAATTGCAGATTTCGGATTTTTACAGCTCTGAATCGGCTGAGCTATAGTAAGGTGATTTTATTCGAATCGAACTTTCTACGAAATGTATGGTATAGCAATTACAGGTCTCGTGACCTATCATTTAAGGTATCAAGAACCGCAATCGGAGCACAATTGCAGATTTCGGATTTTTACAGCTCTGAATCGGCTGAGCTATAGTAAGGTGATTTTATTCGAATCGAACTTTCTACGAAATGTATGGTATAGCAATTACAGGTCTCGTGACCTATCATTTAAGGTATCAAGAACCGCAATCGGAGCACAATTGCAGATTTCGGATTTTTACAGCTCTGAATCGGCTGAGCTATAGTAAGGTGATTTTATTCGAATCGAACTTTCTACGAAATGTATGGTATAGCAATTACAGGTCTCGTGACCTATCATTTAAGGTATCAAGAACCGCAATCGGAGCACAATTGCAGATTTCGGATTTTTACAGCTCTGAATCGGCTGAGCTATAGTAAGGTGATTTCTTCGAATCGATTTTTCTGTGAAATGTATGGAAATAATCAACCAATTTTAATGTGGTTTGGCATAACAATTACAAGTCCCGAGACCTATCATTTGGGGTATCAAGAACTGCAATCGGAGCACAATTGCAGATTTCGGATTTTTACAGCTCTGAATCGGCTGAGCTATAGTAAGGTGATTTTATTCGAATCGAACTTTCTACGAAATGTATGGTATAGCAATTATAGGTCTCGTGACCTATCATTTAAGGTATCAAGAACCGCAATTGGAGCACAATTGCAGATTTCGGATTTTTACAGCTCTGAATCGGCTGAGCTATAGTAAGGTGATTTCTTCGAATCGATTTTTCTGTGAAATGTATGGAAATAATCAACCAATTTTAATGTGGTTTGGCATAACAATTACAAGTCCCGAGACCTATCATTTGAGGTATCAAGAACTGCAATCGGAGCACAATTGCAGATTTCGGATTTTTACAGCTCTGAATCGGCTGAGCTATAGTAAGGTGATTTTATTCGAATCGAACTTTCTACGAAATGTATGGTATAGCAATTACAGGTCTCGTGACCTATCATTTAAGGTATCAAGAACCGCAATCGGAGCACAATTGCAGATTTCGGATTTTTACAGCTCTGAATCGGCTGAGCTATAGTAAGGTGATTTTATTCGAATCGAACTTTCTACGAAATGTATGGTATAGCAATTACAGGTCTCGTGACCTATCATTTGAGGTATCAAGAACCGCAATCGGAGCACAATTGCAGATTTCGGATTTTTACAGCTCTGAATCGGCTGAGCTATAGTAAGGTGATTTCTTCGAATCGATTTTTCTGTGAAATGTATGGAAATAATCAACCAATTTTAATGTGGTTTGGCATAACAATTACAAGTCCCGAGACCTATCATTTGAGGTATCAAGAACTGCAATCGGAGCACAATTGCAGATTTCGGATTTTTACAGCTCTGAATCGGCTGAGCTATAGTAAGGTGATTTTATTCGAATCGAACTTTCTACGAAATGTATGGTATAGCAATTACAGGTCTCGTGACCTATCATTTAAGGTATCAAGAACCGCAATCGGAGCACAATTGCAGATTTCGGATTTTTACAGCTCTGAATCGGCTGAGCTATAGTAAGGTGATTTTATTCGAATCGAACTTTCTACGAAATGTATGGTATAGCAATTATAGGTCTCGTGACCTATCATTTAAGGTATCAAGAACCGCAATTGGAGCACAATTGCAGATTTCGGATTTTTACAGCTCTGAATCGGCTGAGCTATAGTAAGGTGATTTCTTCGAATCGATTTTTCTGTGAAATGTATGGAAATAATCAACCAATTTTAATGTGGTTTGGCATAACAATTACAAGTCCCGAGACCTATCATTTGAGGTATCAAGAACTGCAATCGGAGCACAATTGCAGATTTCGGATTTTTACAGCTCTGAATCGGCTGAGCTATAGTAAGGTGATTTTATTCGAATCGAACTTTCTACGAAATGTATGGTATAGCAATTACAGGTCTCGTGACCTATCATTTAAGGTATCAAGAACCGCAATCGGAGCACAATTGCAGATTTCGGATTTTTACAGCTCTGAATCGGCTGAGCTATAGTAAGGTGATTTTATTCGAATCGAACTTTCTACGAAATGTATGGTATAGCAATTACAGGTCTCGTGACCTATCATTTAAGGTATCAAGAACCGCAATCGGAGCACAATTGCAGATTTCGGATTTTTACAGCTCTGAATCGGCTGAGCTATAGTAAGGTGATTTCTTCGAATCGATTTTTCTGTGAAATGTATGGAAATAATCAACCAATTTTAATGTGGTTTGGCATAACAATTACAAGTCCCGAGACCTATCATTTGAGGTATCAAGAACTGCAATCGGAGCACAATTGCAGATTTCGGATTTTTACAGCTCTGAATCGGCTGAGCTATAGTAAGGTGATTTTATTCGAATCGAACTTTCTACGAAATGTATGGTATAGCAATTACAGGTCTCGTGACCTATCATTTGAGGTATCAAGAACCGCAATCGGAGCACAATTGCAGATTTCGGATTTTTACAGCTCTGAATCGGCTGAGCTATAGTAAGGTGATTTCTTCGAATCGATTTTTCTGTGAAATGTATGGAAATAATCAACCAATTTTAATGTGGTTTGGCATAACAATTACAAGTCCCGAGACCTATCATTTGAGGTATCAAGAACTGCAATCGGAGCACAATTGCAGATTTCGGATTTTTACAGCTCTGAATCGGCTGAGCTATAGTAAGGTGATTTTATTCGAATCGAACTTTCTACGAAATGTATGGTATAGCAATTACAGGTCTCGTGACCTATCATTTAAGGTATCAAGAACCGCAATCGGAGCACAATTGCAGATTTCGGATTTTTACAGCTCTGAATCGGCTGAGCTATAGTAAGGTGATTTCTTCGAATCGATTTTTCTGTGAAATGTATGGAAATAATCAACCAATTTTAATGTGGTTTGGCATAACAATTACAAGTCCCGAGACCTATCATTTGAGGTATCAAGAACTGCAATCGGAGCACAATTGCAGATTTCGGATTTTTACAGCTCTGAATCGGCTGAGCTATAGTAAGGTGATTTTATTCGAATCGAACTTTCTACGAAATGTATGGTATAGCAATTACAGGTCTCGTGACCTATCATTTAAGGTATCAAGAACCGCAATCGGAGCACAATTGCAGATTTCGGATTTTTACAGCTCTGAATCGGCTGAGCTATAGTAAGGTGATTTCTTCGAATCGATTTTTCTGTGAAATGTATGGAAATAATCAACCAATTTTAATGTGGTTTGGCATAACAATTACAAGTCCCGAGACCTATCATTTGAGGTATCAAGAACTGCAATCGGAGCACAATTGCAGATTTCGGATTTTTACAGCTCTGAATCGGCTGAGCTATAGTAAGGTGATTTTATTCGAATCGAACTTTCTACGAAATGTATGGTATAGCAATTACAGGTCTCGTGACCTATCATTTAAGGTATCAAGAACCGCAATCGGAGCACAATTGCAGATTTCGGATTTTTACAGCTCTGAATCGGCTGAGCTATAGTAAGGTGATTTCTTCGAATCGATTTTTCTGTGAAATGTATGGAAATAATCAACCAATTTTAATGTGGTTTGGCATAACAATTACAAGTCCCGAGACCTATCATTTGAGGTATCAAGAACTGCAATCGGAGCACAATTGCAGATTTCGGATTTTTACAGCTCTGAATCGGCTGAGCTATAGTAAGGTGATTTTATTCGAATCGAACTTTCTACGAAATGTATGGTATAGCAATTACAGGTCTCGTGACCTATCATTTAAGGTATCAAGAACCGCAATCGGAGCACAATTGCAGATTTCGGATTTTTACAGCTCTGAATCGGCTGAGCTATAGTAAGGTGATTTCTTCGAATCGATTTTTCTGTGAAATGTATGGAAATAATCAACCAATTTTAATGTGGTTTGGCATAACAATTACAAGTCCCGAGACCTATCATTTGAGGTATCAAGAACTGCAATCGGAGCACAATTGCAGATTTCGGATTTTTACAGCTCTGAATCGGCTGAGCTATAGTAAGGTGATTTTATTCGAATCGAACTTTCTACGAAATGTATGGTATAGCAATTACAGGTCTCGTGACCTATCATTTAAGGTATCAAGAACCGCAATCGGAGCACAATTGCAGATTTCGGATTTTTACAGCTCTGAATCGGCTGAGCTATAGTAAGGTGATTTCTTCGAATCGATTTTTCTGTGAAATGTATGGAAATAATCAAACAATTTTAATGTGGTTTGGCATAACAATTACAAGTCCCGAGACCTATCATTTGAGGTATCAAGAACTGCAATCGGAGCACAATTGCAGATTTCGGATTTTTACAGCTCTGAATCGGCTGAGCTATAGTAAGGTGATTTTATTCGAATCGAACTTTCTACGAAATGTATGGTATAGCAATTACAGGTCTCGTGACCTATCATTTAAGGTATCAAGAACCGCAATCGGAGCACAATTGCAGATTTCGGATTTTTACAGCTCTGAATCGGCTGAGCTATAGTAAGGTGATTTCTTCGAATCGATTTTTCTGTGAAATGTATGGAAATAATCAACCAATTTTAATGTGGTTTGGCATAACAATTACAAGTCCCGAGACCTATCATTTGAGGTATCAAGAACTGCAATCGGAGCACAATTGCAGATTTCGGATTTTTACAGCTCTGAATCGGCTGAGCTATAGTAAGGTGATTTCTTCGAATCGATTTTTCTGTGAAATGTATGGAAATAATCAACCAATTTTAATGTGGTTTGGCATAACAATTACAAGTCCCGAGACCTATCATTTGAGGTATCAAGAACTGCAATCGGAGCACAATTGCAGATTTCGGATTTTTACAGCTCTGAATCGGCTGAGCTATAGTAAGGTGATTTTATTCGAATCGAACTTTCTACGAAATGTATGGTATAGCAATTACAGGTCTCGTGACCTATCATTTAAGGTATCAAGAACCGCAATCGGAGCACAATTGCAGATTTCGGATTTTTACAGCTCTGAATCGGCTGAGCTATAGTAAGGTGATTTCTTCGAATCGATTTTTCTGTGAAATGTATGGAAATAATCAACCAATTTTAATGTGGTTTGGCATAACAATTACAAGTCCCGAGACCTATCATTTGAGGTATCAAGAACTGCAATCGGAGCACAATTGCAGATTTCGGATTTTTACAGCTCTGAATCGGCTGAGCTATAGTAAGGTGATTTTATTCGAATCGAACTTTCTACGAAATGTATGGTATAGCAATTACAGGTCTCGTGACCTATCATTTAAGGTATCAAGAACCGCAATCGGAGCACAATTGCAGATTTCGGATTTTTACAGCTCTGAATCGGCTGAGCTATAGTAAGGTGATTTCTTCGAATCGATTTTTCTGTGAAATGTATGGAAATAATCAACCAATTTTAATGTGGTTTGGCATAACAATTACAAGTCCCGAGACCTATCATTTGAGGTATCAAGAACTGCAATCGGAGCACAATTGCAGATTTCGGATTTTTACAGCTCTGAATCGGCTGAGCTATAGTAAGGTGATTTTATTCGAATCGAACTTTCTACGAAATGTATGGTATAGCAATTATAGGTCTCGTGACCTATCATTTAAGGTATCAAGAACCGCAATTGGAGCACAATTGCAGATTTCGGATTTTTACAGCTCTGAATCGGCTGAGCTATAGTAAGGTGATTTCTTCGAATCGATTTTTCTGTGAAATGTATGGAAATAATCAACCAATTTTAATGTGGTTTGGCATAACAATTACAAGTCCCGAGACCTATCATTTGAGGTATCAAGAACTGCAATCGGAGCACAATTGCAGATTTCGGATTTTTACAGCTCTGAATCGGCTGAGCTATAGTAAGGTGATTTTATTCGAATCGAACTTTCTACGAAATGTATGGTATAGCAATTACAGGTCTCGTGACCTATCATTTAAGGTATCAAGAACCGCAATCGGAGCACAATTGCAGATTTCGGATTTTTACAGCTCTGAATCGGCTGAGCTATAGTAAGGTGATTTCTTCGAATCGATTTTTCTGTGAAATGTATGGAAATAATCAACCAATTTTAATGTGGTTTGGCATAACAATTACAAGTCCCGAGACCTATCATTTGAGGTATCAAGAACTGCAATCGGAGCACAATTGCAGATTTCGGATTTTTACAGCTCTGAATCGGCTGAGCTATAGTAAGGTGATTTTATTCGAATCGAACTTTCTACGAAATGTATGGTATAGCAATTACAGGTCTCGTGACCTATCATTTAAGGTATCAAGAACCGCAATCGGAGCACAATTGCAGATTTCGGATTTTTACAGCTCTGAATCGGCTGAGCTATAGTAAGGTGATTTCTTCGAATCGATTTTTCTGTGAAATGTATGGAAATAATCAACCAATTTTAATGTGGTTTGGCATAACAATTACAAGTCCCGAGACCTATCATTTGAGGTATCAAGAACTGCAATCGGAGCACAATTGCAGATTTCGGATTTTTACAGCTCTGAATCGGCTGAGCTATAGTAAGGTGATTTTATTCGAATCGAACTTTCTACGAAATGTATGGTATAGCAATTATAGGTCTCGTGACCTATCATTTAAGGTATCAAGAACCGCAATTGGAGCACAATTGCAGATTTCGGATTTTTACAGCTCTGAATCGGCTGAGCTATAGTAAGGTGATTTCTTCGAATCGATTTTTCTGTGAAATGTATGGAAATAATCAACCAATTTTAATGTGGTTTGGCATAACAATTACAAGTCCCGAGACCTATCATTTGAGGTATCAAGAACTGCAATCGGAGCACAATTGCAGATTTCGGATTTTTACAGCTCTGAATCGGCTGAGCTATAGTAAGGTGATTTTATTCGAATCGAACTTTCTACGAAATGTATGGTATAGCAATTACAGGTCTCGTGACCTATCATTTAAGGTATCAAGAACCGCAATCGGAGCACAATTGCAGATTTCGGATTTTTACAGCTCTGAATCGGCTGAGCTATAGTAAGGTGATTTCTTCGAATCGATTTTTCTGTGAAATGTATGGAAATAATCAACCAATTTTAATGTGGTTTGGCATAACAATTACAAGTCCCGAGACCTATCATTTGAGGTATCAAGAACTGCAATCGGAGCACAATTGCAGATTTCGGATTTTTACAGCTCTGAATCGGCTGAGCTATAGTAAGGTGATTTCTTCGAATCGATTTTTCTGTGAAATGTATGGAAATAATCAACCAATTTTAATGTGGTTTGGCATAACAATTACAAGTCCCGAGACCTATCATTTGAGGTATCAAGAACTGCAATCGGAGCACAATTGCAGATTTCGGATTTTTACAGCTCTGAATCGGCTGAGCTATAGTAAGGTGATTTCTTCGAATCGATTTTTCTGTGAAATGTATGGAAATAATCAACCAATTTTAATGTGGTTTGGCATAACAATTACAAGTCCCGAGACCTATCATTTGAGGTATCAAGAACTGCAATCGGAGCACAATTGCAGATTTCGGATTTTTACAGCTCTGAATCGGCTGAGCTATAGTAAGGTGATTTTATTCGAATCGAACTTTCTACGAAATGTATGGTATAGCAATTACAGGTCTCGTGACCTATCATTTAAGGTATCAAGAACCGCAATCGGAGCACAATTGCAGATTTCGGATTTTTACAGCTCTGAATCGGCTGAGCTATAGTAAGGTGATTTTATTCGAATCGAACTTTCTACGAAATGTATGGTATAGCAATTACAGGTCTCGTGACCTATCATTTGAGGTATCAAGAACCGCAATCGCAGCACAATTGCAGATTTCGGATTTTTACAGCTCTGAATCGGCTGAGCTATAGTAAGGTGATTTCTTCGAATCGATTTTTCTGTGAAATGTATGGAAATAATCAACCAATTTTAATGTGGTTTGGCATAACAATTACAAGTCCCGAGACCTATCATTTGAGGTATCAAGAACTGCAATCGGAGCACAATTGCAGATTTCGGATTTTTACAGCTCTGAATCGGCTGAGCTATAGTAAGGTGATTTTATTCGAATCGAACTTTCTACGAAATGTATGGTATAGCAATTACAGGTCTCGTGACCTATCATTTAAGGTATCAAGAACCGCAATCGGAGCACAATTGCAGATTTCGGATTTTTACAGCTCTGAATCGGCTGAGCTATAGTAAGGTGATTTCTTCGAATCGATTTTTCTGTGAAATGTATGGAAATAATCAACTAATTTTAATGTGGTTTGGCATAACAATTACAAGTCCCGAGACCTATCATTTGAGGTATCAAGAACTGCAATCGGAGCACAATTGCAGATTTCGGATTTTTACAGCTCTGAATCGGCTGAGCTATAGTAAGGTGATTTTATTCGAATCGAACTTTCTACGAAATGTATGGTATAGCAATTACAGGTCTCGTGACCTATCATTTGAGGTATCAAGAACCGCAATCGGAGCACAATTGCAGATTTCGGATTTTTACAGCTCTGAATCGGCTGAGCTATAGTAAGGTGATTTTATTCGAATCGAACTTTCTACGAAATGTATGGTATAGCAATTACAGGTCTCGTGACCTATCATTTGAGGTATCAAGAACCGCAATCGGAGCACAATTGCAGATTTCGGATTTTTACAGCTCTGAATCGGCTGAGCTATAGTAAGGTGATTTCTTCGAATCGATTTTTCTGTGAAATGTATGGAAATAATCAACCAATTTTAATGTGGTTTGGCATAACAATTACAAGTCCCGAGACCTATCATTTGAGGTATCAAGAACTGCAATCGGAGCACAATTGCAGATTTCGGATTTTTACAGCTCTGAATCGGCTGAGCTATAGTAAGGTGATTTTATTCGAATCGAACTTTCTACGAAATGTATGGTATAGCAATTACAGGTCTCGTGACCTATCATTTAAGGTATCAAGAACCGCAATCGGAGCACAATTGCAGATTTCGGATTTTTACAGCTCTGAATCGGCTGAGCTATAGTAAGGTGATTTCTTCGAATCGATTTTTCTGTGAAATGTATGGAAATAATCAACCAATTTTAATGTGGTTTGGCATAACAATTACAAGTCCCGAGACCTATCATTTGAGGTATCAAGAACCGCAATCGGAGCACAATTGCAGATTTCGGATTTTTACAGCTCTGAATCGGCTGAGCTATAGTAAGGTGATTTTATTCGAATCGAACTTTCTACGAAATGTATGGTATAGCAATTACAGGTCTCGTGACCTATCATTTGAGGTATCAAGAACCGCAATCGGAGCACAATTGCAGATTTCGGATTTTTACAGCTCTGAATCGGCTGAGCTATAGTAAGGTGATTTTATTCGAATCGAACTTTCTACGAAATGTATGGTATAGCAATTACAGGTCTCGTGACCTATCATTTGAGGTATCAAGAACCGCAATCGGAGCACAATTGCAGATTTCGGATTTTTACAGCTCTGAATCGGCTGAGCTATAGTAAGGTGATTTCTTCGAATCGATTTTTCTGTGAAATGTATGGAAATAATCAACCAATTTTAATGTGGTTTGGCATAACAATTACAAGTCCCGAGACCTATCATTTGAGGTATCAAGAACTGCAATCGGAGCACAATTGCAGATTTCGGATTTTTACAGCTCTGAATCGGCTGAGCTATAGTAAGGTGATTTTATTCGAATCGAACTTTCTACGAAATGTATGGTATAGCAATTACAGGTCTCGTGACCTATCATTTGAGGTATCAAGAACCGCAATCGGAGCACAATTGCAGATTTCGGATTTTTACAGCTCTGAATCGGCTGAGCTATAGTAAGGTGATTTTATTCGAATCGAACTTTCTACGAAATGTATGGTATAGCAATTACAGGTCTCGTGACCTATCATTTAAGGTATCAAGAACCGCAATCGGAGCACAATTGCAGATTTCGGATTTTTACAGCTCTGAATCGGCTGAGCTATAGTAAGGTGATTTCTTCGAATCGATTTTTCTGTGAAATGTATGGAAATAATCAACCAATTTTAATGTGGTTTGGCATAACAATTACAAGTCCCGAGACCTATCATTTGAGGTATCAAGAACTGCAATCGGAGCACAATTGCAGATTTCGGATTTTTACAGCTCTGAATCGGCTGAGCTATAGTAAGGTGATTTTATTCGAATCGAACTTTCTACGAAATGTATGGTATAGCAATTACAGGTCTCGTGACCTATCATTTGAGGTATCAAGAACCGCAATCGGAGCACAATTGCAGATTTCGGATTTTTACAGCTCTGAATCGGCTGAGCTATAGTAAGGTGATTTTATTCGAATCGAACTTTCTACGAAATGTATGGTATAGCAATTACAGGTCTCGTGACCTATCATTTAAGGTATCAAGAACCGCAATCGGAGCACAATTGCAGATTTCGGATTTTTACAGCTCTGAATCGGCTGAGCTATAGTAAGGTGATTTTATTCGAATCGAACTTTCTACGAAATGTATGGTATAGCAATTACAGGTCTCGTGACCTATCATTTGAGGTATCAAGAACCGCAATCGGAGCACAATTGCAGATTTCGGATTTTTACAGCTCTGAATCGGCTGAGCTATAGTAAGGTGATTTTATTCGAATCGAACTTTCTACGAAATGTATGGTATAGCAATTACAGGTCTCGTGACCTATCATTTAAGGTATCAAGAACCGCAATCGGAGCACAATTGCAGATTTCGGATTTTTACAGCTCTGAATCGGCTGAGCTATAGTAAGGTGATTTCTTCGAATCGATTTTTCTGTGAAATGTATGGAAATAATCAACCAATTTTAATGTGGTTTGGCATAACAATTACAAGTCCCGAGACCTATCATTTGAGGTATCAAGAACTGCAATCGGAGCACAATGCAGATTTCGGATTTTTACAGCTCTGAATCGGCTGAGCTATAGTAAGGTGATTTTATTCGAATCGAACTTTCTACGAAATGTATGGTATAGCAATTACAGGTCTCGTGACCTATCATTTGAGGTATCAAGAACCGCAATCGGAGCACAATTGCAGATTTCGGATTTTTACAGCTCTGAATCGGCTGAGCTATAGTAAGGTGATTTTATTCGAATCGAACTTTCTACGAAATGTATGGTATAGCAATTACAGGTCTCGTGACCTATCATTTAAGGTATCAAGAACCGCAATCGGAGCACAATTGCAGATTTCGGATTTTTACAGCTCTGAATCGGCTGAGCTATAGTAAGGTGATTTTATTCGAATCGAACTTTCTACGAAATGTATGGTATAGCAATTACAGGTCTCGTGACCTATCATTTAAGGTATCAAGAACCGCAATCGGAGCACAATTGCAGATTTCGGATTTTTACAGCTCTGAATCGGCTGAGCTATAGTAAGGTGATTTCTTCGAATCGATTTTTCTGTGAAATGTATGGAAATAATCAACCAATTTTAATGTGGTTTGGCATAACAATTACAAGTCCCGAGACCTATCATTTGAGGTATCAAGAACTGCAATCGGAGCACAATTGCAGATTTCGGATTTTTACAGCTCTGAATCGGCTGAGCTATAGTAAGGTGATTTTATTCGAATCGAACTTTCTACGAAATGTATGGTATAGCAATTACAGGTCTCGTGACCTATCATTTGAGGTATCAAGAACCGCAATCGGAGCACAATTGCAGATTTCGGATTTTTACAGCTCTGAATCGGCTGAGCTATAGTAAGGTGATTTTATTCGAATCGAACTTTCTACGAAATGTATGGTATAGCAATTACAGGTCTCGTGACCTATCATTTAAGGTATCAAGAACCGCAATCGGAGCACAATTGCAGATTTCGGATTTTTACAGCTCTGAATCGGCTGAGCTATAGTAAGGTGATTTTATTCGAATCGAACTTTCTACGAAATGTATGGTATAGCAATTACAGGTCTCGTGACCTATCATTTGAGGTATCAAGAACCGCAATCGGAGCACAATTGCAGATTTCGGATTTTTACAGCTCTGAATCGGCTGAGCTATAGTAAGGTGATTTTATTCGAATCGAACTTTCTACGAAATGTATGGTATAGCAATTACAGGTCTCGTGACCTATCATTTAAGGTATCAAGAACCGCAATCGGAGCACAATTGCAGATTTCGGATTTTTACAGCTCTGAATCGGCTGAGCTATAGTAAGGTGATTTCTTCGAATCGATTTTTCTGTGAAATGTATGGAAATAATCAACCAATTTTAATGTGGTTTGGCATAACAATTACAAGTCCCGAGACCTATCATTTGAGGTATCAAGAACTGCAATCGGAGCACAATTGCAGATTTCGGATTTTTACAGCTCTGAATCGGCTGAGCTATAGTAAGGTGATTTTATTCGAATCGAACTTTCTACGAAATGTATGGTATAGCAATTACAGGTCTCGTGACCTATCATTTGAGGTATCAAGAACCGCAATCGGAGCACAATTGCAGATTTCGGATTTTTACAGCTCTGAATCGGCTGAGCTATAGTAAGGTGATTTTATTCGAATCGAACTTTCTACGAAATGTATGGTATAGCAATTACAGGTCTCGTGACCTATCATTTAAGGTATCAAGAACCGCAATCGGAGCACAATTGCAGATTTCGGATTTTTACAGCTCTGAATCGGCTGAGCTATAGTAAGGTGATTTCTTCGAATCGATTTTTCTGTGAAATGTATGGAAATAATCAACCAATTTTAATGTGGTTTGGCATAACAATTACAAGTCCCGAGACCTATCATTTGAGGTATCAAGAACTGCAATCGGAGCACAATTGCAGATTTCGGATTTTTACAGCTCTGAATCGGCTGAGCTATAGTAAGGTGATTTTATTCGAATCGAACTTTCTACGAAATGTATGGTATAGCAATTACAGGTCTCGTGACCTATCATTTAAGGTATCAAGAACCGCAATCGGAGCACAATTGCAGATTTCGGATTTTTACAGCTCTGAATCGGCTGAGCTATAGTAAGGTGATTTCTTCGAATCGATTTTTCTGTGAAATGTATGGAAATAATCAACCAATTTTAATGTGGTTTGGCATAACAATTACAAGTCCCGAGACCTATCATTTGAGGTATCAAGAACTGCAATCGGAGCACAATTGCAGATTTCGGATTTTTACAGCTCTGAATCGGCTGAGCTATAGTAAGGTGATTTTATTCGAATCGAACTTTCTACGAAATGTATGGTATAGCAATTACAGGTCTCGTGACCTATCATTTGAGGTATCAAGAACCGCAATCGGAGCACAATTGCAGATTTCGGATTTTTACAGCTCTGAATCGGCTGAGCTATAGTAAGGTGATTTTATTCGAATCGAACTTTCTACGAAATGTATGGTATAGCAATTACAGGTCTCGTGACCTATCATTTGAGGTATCAAGAACCGCAATCGGAGCACAATTGCAGATTTCGGATTTTTACAGCTCTGAATCGGCTGAGCTATAGTAAGGTGATTTCTTCGAATCGATTTTTCTGTGAAATGTATGGAAATAATCAACCAATTTTAATGTGGTTTGGCATAACAATTACAAGTCCCGAGACCTATCATTTGAGGTATCAAGAACTGCAATCGGAGCACAATTGCAGATTTCGGATTTTTACAGCTCTGAATCGGCTGAGCTATATATAGTAAGGTGATTTTATTCGAATCGAACTTTCTACGAAATGTATGGTATAGCAATTACAGGTCTCGTGACCTATCATTTGAGGTATCAAGAACCGCAATCGGAGCACAATTGCAGATTTCGGATTTTTACAGCTCTGAATCGGCTGAGCTATAGTAAGGTGATTTTATTCGAATCGAACTTTCTACGAAATGTATGGTATAGCAATTACAGGTCTCGTGACCTATCATTTGAGGTATCAAGAACCGCAATTGGAGCACAATTGCAGATTTCGGATTTTTACAGCTCTGAATCGGCTGAGCTATAGTAAGGTGATTTTATTCGAATCGAACTTTCTACGAAATGTATGGTATAGCAATTACAGGTCTCGTGACCTATCATTTGAGGTATCAAGAACCGCAATCGGAGCACAATTGCAGATTTCGGATTTTTACAGCTCTGAATCGGCTGAGCTATAGTAAGGTGATTTCTTCGAATCGATTTTTCTGTGAAATGTATGGAAATAATCAACCAATTTTAATGTGGTTTGGCATAACAATTACAAGTCCCGAGACCTATCATTTGAGGTATCAAGAACTGCAATCGGAGCACAATTGCAGATTTCGGATTTTTACAGCTCTGAATCGGCTGAGCTATAGTAAGGTGATTTTATTCGAATCGAACTTTCTACGAAATGTATGGTATAGCAATTACAGGTCTCGTGACCTATCATTTGAGGTATCAAGAACCGCAATCGGAGCACAATTGCAGATTTCGGATTTTTACAGCTCTGAATCGGCTGAGCTATAGTAAGGTGATTTTATTCGAATCGAACTTTCTACGAAATGTATGGTATAGCAATTACAGGTCTCGTGACCTATCATTTAAGGTATCAAGAACCGCAATCGGAGCACAATTGCAGATTTCGGATTTTTACAGCTCTGAATCGGCTGAGCTATAGTAAGGTGATTTCTTCGAATCGATTTTTCTGTGAAATGTATGGAAATAATCAACCAATTTTAATGTGGTTTGGCATAACAATTACAAGTCCCGAGACCTATCATTTGAGGTATCAAGAACTGCAATCGGAGCACAATTGCAGATTTCGGATTTTTACAGCTCTGAATCGGCTGAGCTATAGTAAGGTGATTTTATTCGAATCGAACTTTCTACGAAATGTATGGTATAGCAATTACAGGTCTCGTGACCTATCATTTGAGGTATCAAGAACCGCAATCGGAGCACAATTGCAGATTTCGGATTTTTACAGCTCTGAATCGGCTGAGCTATAGTAAGGTGATTTTATTCGAATCGAACTTTCTACGAAATGTATGGTATAGCAATTACAGGTCTCGTGACCTATCATTTAAGGTATCAAGAACCGCAATCGGAGCACAATTGCAGATTTCGGATTTTTACAGCTCTGAATCGGCTGAGCTATAGTAAGGTGATTTTATTCGAATCGAACTTTCTACGAAATGTATGGTATAGCAATTACAGGTCTCGTGACCTATCATTTGAGGTATCAAGAACCGCAATCGGAGCACAATTGCAGATTTCGGATTTTTACAGCTCTGAATCGGCTGAGCTATAGTAAGGTGATTTTATTCGAATCGAACTTTCTACGAAATGTATGGTATAGCAATTACAGGTCTCGTGACCTATCATTTAAGGTATCAAGAACCGCAATCGGAGCACAATTGCAGATTTCGGATTTTTACAGCTCTGAATCGGCTGAGCTATAGTAAGGTGATTTCTTCGAATCGATTTTTCTGTGAAATGTATGGAAATAATCAACCAATTTTAATGTGGTTTGGCATAACAATTACAAGTCCCGAGACCTATCATTTGAGGTATCAAGAACCGCAATCGGAGCACAATTGCAGATTTCGGATTTTTACTGCTCTGAATCGGCTGAGCTATAGTAAGGTGATTTTATTCGAATCGAACTTTCTACGAAATGTATGGTATAGCAATTACAGGTCTCGTGACCTATCATTTGAGGTATCAAGAACCGCAATCGGAGCACAATTGCAGATTTCGGATTTTTACAGCTCTGAATCGGCTGAGCTATAGTAAGGTGATTTTATTCGAATCGAACTTTCTACGAAATGTATGGTATAGCAATTACAGGTCTCGTGACCTATCATTTGAGGTATCAAGAACCGCAATCGGAGCACAATTGCAGATTTCGGATTTTTACAGCTCTGAATCGGCTGAGCTATAGTAAGGTGATTTCTTCGAATCGATTTTTCTGTGAAATGTATGGAAATAATCAACCAATTTTAATGTGGTTTGGCATAACAATTACAAGTCCCGAGACCTATCATTTGAGGTATCAAGAACTGCAATCGGAGCACAATTGCAGATTTCGGATTTTTACAGCTCTGAATCGGCTGAGCTATAGTAAGGTGATTTTATTCGAATCGAACATTCTACGAAATGTATGGTATAGCAATTACAGGTCTCGTGACCTATCATTTGAGGTATCAAGAACCGCAATCGGAGCACAATTGCAGATTTCGGATTTTTACAGCTCTGAATCGGCTGAGCTATAGTAAGGTGATTTTATTCGAATCGAACTTTCTACGAAATGTATGGTATAGCAATTACAGGTCTCGTGACCTATCATTTAAGGTATCAAGAACCGCAATCGGAGCACAATTGCAGATTTCGGTTTTTTACAGCTCTGAATCGGCTGAGCTATAGTAAGGTGATTTCTTCGAATCGATTTTTCTGTGAAATGTATGGAAATAATCAACCAATTTTAATGTGGTTTGGCATAACAATTACAAGTCCCGAGACCTATCATTTGAGGTATCAAGAACTGCAATCGGAGCACAATTGCAGATTTCGGATTTTTACAGCTCTGAATCGGCTGAGCTATAGTAAGGTGATTTTATTCGAATCGAACTTTCTACGAAATGTATGGTATAGCAATTACAGGTCTCGTGACCTATCATTTGAGGTATCAAGAACCGCAATCGGAGCACAATTGCAGATTTCGGATTTTTACAGCTCTGAATCGGCTGAGCTATAGTAAGGTGATTTTATTCGAATCGAACTTTCTACGAAATGTATGGTATAGCAATTACAGGTCTCGTGACCTATCATTTAAGGTATCAAGAACCGCAATCGGAGCACAATTGCAGATTTCGGATTTTTACAGCTCTGAATCGGCTGAGCTATAGTAAGGTGATTTTATTCGAATCGAACTTTCTACGAAATGTATGGTATAGCAATTACAGGTCTCGTGACCTATCATTTGAGGTATCAAGAACCGCAATCGGAGCACAATTGCAGATTTCGGATTTTTACAGCTCTGAATCGGCTGAGCTATAGTAAGGTGATTTTATTCGAATCGAACTTTCTACGAAATGTATGGTATAGCAATTACAGGTCTCGTGACCTATCATTTAAGGTATCAAGAACCGCAATCGGAGCACAATTGCAGATTTCGGATTTTTACAGCTCTGAATCGGCTGAGCTATAGTAAGGTGATTTCTTCGAATCGATTTTTCTGTGAAATGTATGGAAATAATCAACCAATTTTAATGTGGTTTGGCATAACAATTACAAGTCCCGAGACCTATCATTTGAGGTATCAAGAACTGCAATCGGAGCACAATTGCAGATTTCGGATTTTTACAGCTCTGAATCGGCTGAGCTATAGTAAGGTGATTTTATTCGAATCGAACTTTCTACGAAATGTATGGTATAGCAATTACAGGTCTCGTGACCTATCATTTGAGGTATCAAGAACCGCAATCGGAGCACAATTGCAGATTTCGGATTTTTACAGCTCTGAATCGGCTGAGCTATAGTAAGGTGATTTTATTCGAATCGAACTTTCTACGAAATGTATGGTATAGCAATTACAGGTCTCGTGACCTATCATTTAAGGTATCAAGAACCGCAATCGGAGCACAATTGCAGATTTCGGATTTTTACAGCTCTGAATCGGCTGAGCTATAGTAAGGTGATTTTATTCGAATCGAACTTTCTACGAAATGTATGGTATAGCAATTACAGGTCTCGTGACCTATCATTTAAGGTATCAAGAACCGCAATCGGAGCACAATTGCAGATTTCGGATTTTTACAGCTCTGAATCGGCTGAGCTATAGTAAGGTGATTTCTTCGAATCGATTTTTCTGTGAAATGTATGGAAATAATCAACCAATTTTAATGTGGTTTGGCATAACAATTACAAGTCCCGAGACCTATCATTTGAGGTATCAAGAACTGCAATCGGAGCACAATTGCAGATTTCGGATTTTTACAGCTCTGAATCGGCTGAGCTATAGTAAGGTGATTTTATTCGAATCGAACTTTCTACGAAATGTATGGTATAGCAATTACAGGTCTCGTGACCTATCATTTGAGGTATCAAGAACCGCAATCGGAGCACAATTGCAGATTTCGGATTTTTACAGCTCTGAATCGGCTGAGCTATAGTAAGGTGATTTTATTCGAATCGAACTTTCTACGAAATGTATGGTATAGCAATTACAGGTCTCGTGACCTATCATTTAAGGTATCAAGAACCGCAATCGGAGCACAATTGCAGATTTCGGATTTTTACAGCTCTGAATCGGCTGAGCTATAGTAAGGTGATTTTATTCGAATCGAACTTTCTACGAAATGTATGGTATAGCAATTACAGGTCTCGTGACCTATCATTTGAGGTATCAAGAACCGCAATCGGAGCACAATTGCAGATTTCGGATTTTTACAGCTCTGAATCGGCTGAGCTATAGTAAGGTGATTTTATTCGAATCGAACTTTCTACGAAATGTATGGTATAGCAATTACAGGTCTCGTGACCTATCATTTAAGGTATCAAGAACCGCAATCGGAGCACAATTGCAGATTTCGGATTTTTACAGCTCTGAATCGGCTGAGCTATAGTAAGGTGATTTCTTCGAATCGATTTTTCTGTGAAATGTATGGAAATAATCAACCAATTTTAATGTGGTTTGGCATAACAATTACAAGTCCCGAGACCTATCATTTGAGGTATCAAGAACTGCAATCGGAGCACAATTGCAGATTTCGGATTTTTACAGCTCTGAATCGGCTGAGCTATAGTAAGGTGATTTTATTCGAATCGAACTTTCTACGAAATGTATGGTATAGCAATTACAGGTCTCGTGACCTATCATTTGAGGTATCAAGAACCGCAATCGGAGCACAATTGCAGATTTCGGATTTTTACAGCTCTGAATCGGCTGAGCTATAGTAAGGTGATTTTATTCGAATCGAACTTTCTACGAAATGTATGGTATAGCAATTACAGGTCTCGTGACCTATCATTTAAGGTATCAAGAACCGCAATCGGAGCACAATTGCAGATTTCGGATTTTTACAGCTCTGAATCGGCTGAGCTATAGTAAGGTGATTTCTTCGAATCGATTTTTCTGTGAAATGTATGGAAATAATCAACCAATTTTAATGTGGTTTGGCATAACAATTACAAGTCCCGAGACCTATCATTTGAGGTATCAAGAACTGCAATCGGAGCACAATTGCAGATTTCGGATTTTTACAGCTCTGAATCGGCTGAGCTATAGTAAGGTGATTTTATTCGAATCGAACTTTCTACGAAATGTATGGTATAGCAATTACAGGTCTCGTGACCTATCATTTGAGGTATCAAGAACCGCAATCGGAGCACAATTGCAGATTTCGGATTTTTACAGCTCTGAATCGGCTGAGCTATAGTAAGGTGATTTTATTCGAATCGAACTTTCTACGAAATGTATGGTATAGCAATTACAGGTCTCGTGACCTATCATTTAAGGTATCAAGAACCGCAATCGGAGCACAATTGCAGATTTCGGATTTTTACAGCTCTGAATCGGCTGAGCTATAGTAAGGTGATTTCTTCGAATCGATTTTTCTGTGAAATGTATGGAAATAATCAACCAATTTTAATGTGGTTTGGCATAACAATTACAAGTCCCGAGACCTATCATTTGAGGTATCAAGAACTGCAATCGGAGCACAATTGCAGATTTCGGATTTTTACAGCTCTGAATCGGCTGAGCTATAGTAAGGTGATTTTATTCGAATCGAACTTTCTACGAAATGTATGGTATAGCAATTACAGGTCTCGTGACCTATCATTTGAGGTATCAAGAACCGCAATCGGAGCACAATTGCAGATTTCGGATTTTTACAGCTCTGAATCGGCTGAGCTATAGTAAGGTGATTTTATTCGAATCGAACTTTCTACGAAATGTATGGTATAGCAATTACAGGTCTCGTGACCTATCATTTGAGGTATCAAGAACCGCAATCGGAGCACAATTGCAGATTTCGGATTTTTACAGCTCTGAATCGGCTGAGCTATAGTAAGGTGATTTCTTCGAATCGATTTTTCTGTGAAATGTATGGAAATAATCAACCAATTTTAATGTGGTTTGGCATAACAATTACAAGTCCCGAGACCTATCATTTGAGGTATCAAGAACTGCAATCGGAGCACAATTGCAGATTTCGGATTTTTACAGCTCTGAATCGGCTGAGCTATAGTAAGGTGATTTTATTCGAATCGAACTTTCTACGAAATGTATGGTATAGCAATTACAGGTCTCGTGACCTATCATTTAAGGTATCAAGAACCGCAATCGGAGCACAATTGCAGATTTCGGATTTTTACAGCTCTGAATCGGCTGAGCTATAGTAAGGTGATTTCTTCGAATCGATTTTTCTGTAAAATGTATGGAAATAATCAACCAATTTTAATGTGGTTTGGCATAACAATTACAAGTCCCGAGACCTATCATTTGAGGTATCAAGAACTGCAATCGGAGCACAATTGCAGATTTCGGATTTTTACAGCTCTGAATCGGCTGAGCTATAGTAAGGTGATTTTATTCGAATCGAACTTTCTACGAAATGTATGGTATAGCAATTACAGGTCTCGTGACCTATCATTTAAGGTATCAAGAACCGCAATCGGAGCACAATTGCAGATTTCGGATTTTTACAGCTCTGAATCGGCTGAGCTATAGTAAGGTGATTTCTTCGAATCGATTTTTCTGTAAAATGTATGGAAATAATCAACCAATTTTAATGTGGTTTGGCATAACAATTACAAGTCCCGAGACCTATCATTTGAGGTATCAAGAACTGCAATCGGAGCACAATTGCAGATTTCGGATTTTTACAGCTCTGAATCGGCTGAGCTATATATAGTAAGGTGATTTTATTCGAATCGAACTTTCTACGAAATGTATGGTATAGCAATTACAGGTCTCGTGACCTATCATTTGAGGTATCAAGAACCGCAATCGGAGCACAATTGCAGATTTCGGATTTTTACAGCTCTGAATCGGCTGAGCTATAGTAAGGTGATTTTATTCGAATCGAACTTTCTACGAAATGTATGGTATAGCAATTACAGGTCTCGTGACCTATCATTTGAGGTATCAAGAACCGCAATCGGAGCACAATTGCAGATTTCGGATTTTTACAGCTCTGAATCGGCTGAGCTATAGTAAGGTGATTTCTTCGAATCGATTTTTCTGTGAAATGTATGGAAATAATCAACCAATTTTAATGTGGTTTGGCATAACAATTACAAGTCCCGAGACCTATCATTTGAGGTATCAAGAACTGCAATCGGAGCACAATTGCAGATTTCGGATTTTTACAGCTCTGAATCGGCTGAGCTATAGTAAGGTGATTTTATTCGAATCGAACTTTCTACGAAATGTATGGTATAGCAATTACAGGTCTCGTGACCTATCATTTGAGGTATCAAGAACCGCAATCGGAGCACAATTGCAGATTTCGGATTTTTACAGCTCTGAATCGGCTGAGCTATAGTAAGGTGATTTCTTCGAATCGATTTTTCTGTGAAATGTATGGAAATAATCAACCAATTTTAATGTGGTTTGGCATAATAATTACAAGTCCCGAGACCTATCATTTGAGGTATCAAGAACTGCAATCGGAGCACAATTGCAGATTTCGGATTTTTACAGCTCTGAATCGGCTGAGCTATAGTAAGGTGATTTTCTTCGAATCGAACTTTCTACGAAATGTATGGTATAGCAATTATAGGTCTCGTGACCTATCATTTAAGGTATCAAGAACCGCAATCGGAGCACAATTGCAGATTTCGGATTTTTACAGCTCTGAATCGGCTGAGCTATAGTAAGGTGATTTTATTCGAATCGAACTTTCTACGAAATGTATGGTATAGCAATTACAGGTCTCGTGGCCTATCATTTAAGGTATCAAGAACCGCAATCGGAGCACAATTGCAGATTTCGGATTTTTACAGCTCTGAATCGGCTGAGCTATAGTAAGGTGATTTCTTCGAATCGATTTTTCTGTGAAATGTATGGAAATAATCAACCAATTTTAATGTGGTTTGGCATAACAATTACAAGTCCCGAGACCTATCATTTGAGGTATCAAGAACTGCAATCGGAGCACAATTGCAGATTTCGGATTTTTACAGCTCTGAATCGGCTGAGCTATAGTAAGGTGATTTTATTCGAATCGAACTTTCTACGAAATGTATGGTATAGCAATTACAGGTCTCGTGACCTATCATTTGAGGTATCAAGAACCGCAATCGGAGCACAATTGCAGATTTCGGATTTTTACAGCTCTGAATCGGCTGAGCTATAGTAAGGTGATTTCTTCGAATCGATTTTTCTGTGAAATGTATGGAAATAATCAACCAATTTCAATGTGGTTTGGCATAACAATTACAAGTCCCGAGACCTATCATTTGAGGTATCAAGAACTGCAATCGGAGCACAATTGCAGATTTCGGATTTTTACAGCTCTGAATCGGCTGAGCTATAGTAAGGTGATTTTATTCGAATCGAACTTTCTACGAAATGTATGGTATAGCAATTACAGGTCTCGTGACCTATCATTTAAGGTATCAAGAACCGCAATCGGAGCACAATTGCAGATTTCGGATTTTTACAGCTCTGAATCGGCTGAGCTATAGTAAGGTGATTTCTTCGAATCGATTTTTCTGTGAAATGTATGGAAATAATCAACCAATTTTAATGTGGTTTGGCATAACAATTACAAGTCCCGAGACCTATCATTTGAGGTATCAAGAACTGCAATCGGAGCACAATTGCAGATTTCGGATTTTTACAGCTCTGAATCGGCTGAGCTATAGTAAGGTGATTTTATTCGAATCGAACTTTCTACGAAATGTATGGTATAGCAATTACAGGTCTCGTGACCTATCATTTGAGGTATCAAGAACCGCAATCGGAGCACAATTGCAGATTTCGGATTTTTACAGCTCTGAATCGGCTGAGCTATAGTAAGGTGATTTCTTCGAATCGATTTTTCTGTGAAATGTATGGAAATAATCAACCAATTTCAATGTGGTTTGGCATAACAATTACAAGTCCCGAGACCTATCATTTGAGGTATCAAGAACTGCAATCGGAGCACAATTGCAGATTTCGGATTTTTACAGCTCTGAATCGGCTGAGCTATAGTAAGGTGATTTTATTCGAATCGAACTTTCTACGAAATGTATGGTATAGCAATTACAGGTCTCGTGACCTATCATTTAAGGTATCAAGAACCGCAATCGGAGCACAATTGCAGATTTCGGATTTTTACAGCTCTGAATCGGCTGAGCTATAGTAAGGTGATTTCTTCGAATCGATTTTTCTGTAAAATGTATGGAAATAATCAACCAATTTTAATGTGGTTTGGCATAACAATTACAAGTCCCGAGACCTATCATTTGAGGTATCAAGAACTGCAATCGGAGCACAATTGCAGATTTCGGATTTTTACAGCTCTGAATCGGCTGAGCTATATATAGTAAGGTGATTTTATTCGAATCGAACTTTCTACGAAATGTATGGTATAGCAATTACAGGTCTCGTGACCTATCATTTGAGGTATCAAGAACCGCAATCGGAGCACAATTGCAGATTTCGGATTTTTACAGCTCTGAATCGGCTGAGCTATAGTAAGGTGATTTTATTCGAATCGAACTTTCTACGAAATGTATGGTATAGCAATTACAGGTCTCGTGACCTATCATTTGAGGTATCAAGAACCGCAATTGGAGCACAATTGCAGATTTCGGATTTTTACAGCTCTGAATCGGCTGAGCTATAGTAAGGTGATTTTATTCGAATCGAACTTTCTACGAAATGTATGGTATAGCAATTACAGGTCTCGTGACCTATCATTTGAGGTATCAAGAACCGCAATCGGAGCACAATTGCAGATTTCGGATTTTTACAGCTCTGAATCGGCTGAGCTATAGTAAGGTGATTTTATTCGAATCGAACTTTCTACGAAATGTATGGTATAGCAATTACAGGTCTCGTGACCTATCATTTAAGGTATCAAGAACCGCAATCGGAGCACAATTGCAGATTTCGGATTTTTACAGCTCTGAATCGGCTGAGCTATAGTAAGGTGATTTCTTCGAATCGATTTTTCTGTGAAATGTATGGAAATAATCAACCAATTTTAATGTGGTTTGGCATAACAATTACAAGTCCCGAGACCTATCATTTGAGGTATCAAGAACTGCAATCGGAGCACAATTGCAGATTTCGGATTTTTACAGCTCTGAATCGGCTGAGCTATAGTAAGGTGATTTTATTCGAATCGAACTTTCTACGAAATGTATGGTATAGCAATTACAGGTCTCGTGACCTATCATTTGAGGTATCAAGAACCGCAATCGGAGCACAATTGCAGATTTCGGATTTTTACAGCTCTGAATCGGCTGAGCTATAGTAAGGTGATTTTATTCGAATCGAACTTTCTACGAAATGTATGGTATAGCAATTACAGGTCTCGTGACCTATCATTTGAGGTATCAAGAACCGCAATCGGAGCACAATTGCAGATTTCGGATTTTTACAGCTCTGAATCGGCTGAGCTATAGTAAGGTGATTTCTTCGAATCGATTTTTCTGTGAAATGTATGGAAATAATCAACCAATTTTAATGTGGTTTGGCATAACAATTACAAGTCCCGAGACCTATCATTTGAGGTATCAAGAACTGCAATCGGAGCACAATTGCAGATTTCGGATTTTTACAGCTCTGAATCGGCTGAGCTATAGTAAGGTGATTTTATTCGAATCGAACTTTCTACGAAATGTATGGTATAGCAATTACAGGTCTCGTGACCTATCATTTAAGGTATCAAGAACCGCAATCGGAGCACAATTGCAGATTTCGGATTTTTACAGCTCTGAATCGGCTGAGCTATAGTAAGGTGATTTCTTCGAATCGATTTTTCTGTAAAATGTATGGAAATAATCAACCAATTTTAATGTGGTTTGGCATAACAATTACAAGTCCCGAGACCTATCATTTGAGGTATCAAGAACTGCAATCGGAGCACAATTGCAGATTTCGGATTTTTACAGCTCTGAATCGGCTGAGCTATATATAGTAAGGTGATTTTATTCGAATCGAACTTTCTACGAAATGTATGGTATAGCAATTACAGGTCTCGTGACCTATCATTTGAGGTATCAAGAACCGCAATCGGAGCACAATTGCAGATTTCGGATTTTTACAGCTCTGAATCGGCTGAGCTATAGTAAGGTGATTTTATTCGAATCGAACTTTCTACGAAATGTATGGTATAGCAATTACAGGTCTCGTGACCTATCATTTGAGGTATCAAGAACCGCAATTGGAGCACAATTGCAGATTTCGGATTTTTACAGCTCTGAATCGGCTGAGCTATAGTAAGGTGATTTTATTCGAATCGAACTTTCTACGAAATGTATGGTATAGCAATTACAGGTCTCGTGACCTATCATTTGAGGTATCAAGAACCGCAATCGGAGCACAATTGCAGATTTCGGATTTTTACAGCTCTGAATCGGCTGAGCTATAGTAAGGTGATTTCTTCGAATCGATTTTTCTGTGAAATGTATGGAAATAATCAACCAATTTTAATGTGGTTTGGCATAACAATTACAAGTCCCGAGACCTATCATTTGAGGTATCAAGAACTGCAATCGGAGCACAATTGCAGATTTCGGATTTTTACAGCTCTGAATCGGCTGAGCTATAGTAAGGTGATTTTATTCGAATCGAACTTTCTACGAAATGTATGGTATAGCAATTACAGGTCTCGTGACCTATCATTTGAGGTATCAAGAACCGCAATCGGAGCACAATTGCAGATTTCGGATTTTTACAGCTCTGAATCGGCTGAGCTATAGTAAGGTGATTTCTTCGAATCGATTTTTCTGTGAAATGTATGGAAATAATCAACCAATTTTAATGTGGTTTGGCATAATAATTACAAGTCCCGAGACCTATCATTTGAGGTATCAAGAACTGCAATCGGAGCACAATTGCAGATTTCGGATTTTTACAGCTCTGAATCGGCTGAGCTATAGTAAGGTGATTTTCTTCGAATCGAACTTTCTACGAAATGTATGGTATAGCAATTATAGGTCTCGTGACCTATCATTTAAGGTATCAAGAACCGCAATCGGAGCACAATTGCAGATTTCGGATTTTTACAGCTCTGAATCGGCTGAGCTATAGTAAGGTGATTTTATTCGAATCGAACTTTCTACGAAATGTATGGTATAGCAATTACAGGTCTCGTGGCCTATCATTTAAGGTATCAAGAACCGCAATCGGAGCACAATTGCAGATTTCGGATTTTTACAGCTCTGAATCGGCTGAGCTATAGTAAGGTGATTTCTTCGAATCGATTTTTCTGTGAAATATATGGAAATAATCAACCAATTTTAATGTGGTTTGGCATAACAATTACAAGTCCCGAGACCTATCATTTGAGGTATCAAGAACTGCAATCGGAGCACAATTGCAGATTTCGGATTTTTACAGCTCTGAATCGGCTGAGCTATAGTAAGGTGATTTTATTCGAATCGAACTTTCTACGAAATGTATGGTATAGCAATTACAGGTCTCGTGACCTATCATTTGAGGTATCAAGAACCGCAATCGGAGCACAATTGCAGATTTCGGATTTTTACAGCTCTGAATCGGCTGAGCTATAGTAAGGTGATTTCTTCGAATCGATTTTTCTGTGAAATGTATGGAAATAATCAACCAATTTCAATGTGGTTTGGCATAACAATTACAAGTCCCGAGACCTATCATTTGAGGTATCAAGAACTGCAATCGGAGCACAATTGCAGATTTCGGATTTTTACAGCTCTGAATCGGCTGAGCTATAGTAAGGTGATTTTATTCGAATCGAACTTTCTACGAAATGTATGGTATAGCAATTACAGGTCTCGTGACCTATCATTTAAGGTATCAAGAACCGCAATCGGAGCACAATTGCAGATTTCGGATTTTTACAGCTCTGAATCGGCTGAGCTATAGTAAGGTGATTTCTTCGAATCGATTTTTCTGTGAAATGTATGGAAATAATCAACCAATTTTAATGTGGTTTGGCATAACAATTACAAGTCCCGAGACCTATCATTTGAGGTATCAAGAACTGCAATCGGAGCACAATTGCAGATTTCGGATTTTTACAGCTCTGAATCGGCTGAGCTATAGTAAGGTGATTTTATTCGAATCGAACTTTCTACGAAATGTATGGTATAGCAATTACAGGTCTCGTGACCTATCATTTGAGGTATCAAGAACCGCAATCGGAGCACAATTGCAGATTTCGGATTTTTACAGCTCTGAATCGGCTGAGCTATAGTAAGGTGATTTCTTCGAATCGATTTTTCTGTGAAATGTATGGAAATAATCAACCAATTTCAATGTGGTTTGGCATAACAATTACAAGTCCCGAGACCTATCATTTGAGGTATCAAGAACTGCAATCGGAGCACAATTGCAGATTTCGGATTTTTACAGCTCTGAATCGGCTGAGCTATAGTAAGGTGATTTTATTCGAATCGAACTTTCTACGAAATGTATGGTATAGCAATTACAGGTCTCGTGACCTATCATTTAAGGTATCAAGAACCGCAATCGGAGCACAATTGCAGATTTCGGATTTTTACAGCTCTGAATCGGCTGAGCTATAGTAAGGTGATTTCTTCGAATCGATTTTTCTGTAAAATGTATGGAAATAATCAACCAATTTTAATGTGGTTTGGCATAACAATTACAAGTCCCGAGACCTATCATTTGAGGTATCAAGAACTGCAATCGGAGCACAATTGCAGATTTCGGATTTTTACAGCTCTGAATCGGCTGAGCTATATATAGTAAGGTGATTTTATTCGAATCGAACTTTCTTCGAAATGTATGGTATAGCAATTACAGGTCTCGTGACCTATCATTTGAGGTATCAAGAACCGCAATCGGAGCACAATTGCAGATTTCGGATTTTTACAGCTCTGAATCGGCTGAGCTATAGTAAGGTGATTTTATTCGAATCGAACTTTCTACGAAATGTATGGTATAGCAATTACAGGTCTCGTGACCTATCATTTGAGGTATCAAGAACCGCAATTGGAGCACAATTGCAGATTTCGGATTTTTACAGCTCTGAATCGGCTGAGCTATAGTAAGGTGATTTTATTCGAATCGAACTTTCTACGAAATGTATGGTATAGCAATTACAGGTCTCGTGACCTATCATTTGAGGTATCAAGAACCGCAATCGGAGCACAATTGCAGATTTCGGATTTTTACAGCTCTGAATCGGCTGAGCTATAGTAAGGTGATTTCTTCGAATCGATTTTTCTGTGAAATGTATGGAAATAATCAACCAATTTTAATGTGGTTTGGCATAACAATTACAAGTCCCGAGACCTATCATTTGAGGTATCAAGAACTGCAATCGGAGCACAATTGCAGATTTCGGATTTTTACAGCTCTGAATCGGCTGAGCTATAGTAAGGTGATTTTATTCGAATCGAACTTTCTACGAAATGTATGGTATAGCAATTACAGGTCTCGTGACCTATCATTTGAGGTATCAAGAACCGCAATCGGAGCACAATTGCAGATTTCGGATTTTTACAGCTCTGAATCGGCTGAGCTATAGTAAGGTGATTTCTTCGAATCGATTTTTCTGTGAAATGTATGGAAATAATCAACCAATTTTAATGTGGTTTGGCATAATAATTACAAGTCCCGAGACCTATCATTTGAGGTATCAAGAACTGCAATCGGAGCACAATTGCAGATTTCGGATTTTTACAGCTCTGAATCGGCTGAGCTATAGTAAGGTGATTTTCTTCGAATCGAACTTTCTACGAAATGTATGGTATAGCAATTATAGGTCTCGTGACCTATCATTTAAGGTATCAAGAACCGCAATCGGAGCACAATTGCAGATTTCGGATTTTTACAGCTCTGAATCGGCTGAGCTATAGTAAGGTGATTTTATTCGAATCGAACTTTCTACGAAATGTATGGTATAGCAATTACAGGTCTCGTGGCCTATCATTTAAGGTATCAAGAACCGCAATCGGAGCACAATTGCAGATTTCGGATTTTTACAGCTCTGAATCGGCTGAGCTATAGTAAGGTGATTTCTTCGAATCGATTTTTCTGTGAAATGTATGGAAATAATCAACCAATTTTAATGTGGTTTGGCATAACAATTACAAGTCCCGAGACCTATCATTTGAGGTATCAAGAACTGCAATCGGAGCACAATTGCAGATTTCGGATTTTTACAGCTCTGAATCGGCTGAGCTATAGTAAGGTGATTTTATTCGAATCGAACTTTCTACGAAATGTATGGTATAGCAATTACAGGTCTCGTGACCTATCATTTGAGGTATCAAGAACCGCAATCGGAGCACAATTGCAGATTTCGGATTTTTACAGCTCTGAATCGGCTGAGCTATAGTAAGGTGATTTCTTCGAATCGATTTTTCTGTGAAATGTATGGAAATAATCAACCAATTTCAATGTGGTTTGGCATAACAATTACAAGTCCCGAGACCTATCATTTGAGGTATCAAGAACTGCAATCGGAGCACAATTGCAGATTTCGGATTTTTACAGCTCTGAATCGGCTGAGCTATAGTAAGGTGATTTTATTCGAATCGAACTTTCTACGAAATGTATGGTATAGCAATTACAGGTCTCGTGACCTATCATTTAAGGTATCAAGAACCGCAATCGGAGCACAATTGCAGATTTCGGATTTTTACAGCTCTGAATCGGCTGAGCTATAGTAAGGTGATTTCTTCGAATCGATTTTTCTGTGAAATGTATGGAAATAATCAACCAATTTTAATGTGGTTTGGCATAACAATTACAAGTCCCGAGACCTATCATTTGAGGTATCAAGAACTGCAATCGGAGCACAATTGCAGATTTCGGATTTTTACAGCTCTGAATCGGCTGAGCTATAGTAAGGTGATTTTATTCGAATCGAACTTTCTACGAAATGTATGGTATAGCAATTACAGGTCTCGTGACCTATCATTTGAGGTATCAAGAACCGCAATCGGAGCACAATTGCAGATTTCGGATTTTTACAGCTCTGAATCGGCTGAGCTATAGTAAGGTGATTTCTTCGAATCGATTTTTCTGTGAAATGTATGGAAATAATCAACCAATTTCAATGTGGTTTGGCATAACAATTACAAGTCCCGAGACCTATCATTTGAGGTATCAAGAACTGCAATCGGAGCACAATTGCAGATTTCGGATTTTTACAGCTCTGAATCGGCTGAGCTATAGTAAGGTGATTTTATTCGAATCGAACTTTCTACGAAATGTATGGTATAGCAATTACAGGTCTCGTGACCTATCATTTGAGGTATCAAGAACCGCAATCGGAGCACAATTGCAGATTTCGGATTTTTACAGCTCTGAATCGGCTGAGCTATAGTAAGGTGATTTTATTCGAATCGAACTTTCTACGAAATGTATGGTATAGCAATTACAGGTCTCGTGACCTATCATTTGAGGTATCAAGAACCGCAATCGGAGCACAATTGCAGATTTCGGATTTTTACAGCTCTGAATCGGCTGAGCTATAGTAAGGTGATTTCTTCGAATCGATTTTTCTGTGAAATGTATGGAAATAATCAACCAATTTTAATGTGGTTTGGCATAACAATTACAAGTCCCGAGACCTATCATTTGAGGTATCAAGAACTGCAATCGGAGCACAATTGCAGATTTCGGATTTTTACAGCTCTGAATCGGCTGAGCTATAGTAAGGTGATTTTATTCGAATCGAACTTTCTACGAAATGTATGGTATAGCAATTACAGGTCTCGTGACCTATCATTTAAGGTATCAAGAACCGCAATCGGAGCACAATTGCAGATTTCGGATTTTTACAGCTCTGAATCGGCTGAGCTATAGTAAGGTGATTTCTTCGAATCGATTTTTCTGTAAAATGTATGGAAATAATCAACCAATTTTAATGTGGTTTGGCATAACAATTACAAGTCCCGAGACCTATCATTTGAGGTATCAAGAACTGCAATCGGAGCACAATTGCAGATTTCGGATTTTTACAGCTCTGAATCGGCTGAGCTATATATAGTAAGGTGATTTTATTCGAATCGAACTTTCTACGAAATGTATGGTATAGCAATTACAGGTCTCGTGACCTATCATTTGAGGTATCAAGAACCGCAATCGGAGCACAATTGCAGATTTCGGATTTTTACAGCTCTGAATCGGCTGAGCTATAGTAAGGTGATTTTATTCGAATCGAACTTTCTACGAAATGTATGGTATAGCAATTACAGGTCTCGTGACCTATCATTTGAGGTATCAAGAACCGCAATTGGAGCACAATTGCAGATTTCGGATTTTTACAGCTCTGAATCGGCTGAGCTATAGTAAGGTGATTTTATTCGAATCGAACTTTCTACGAAATGTATGGTATAGCAATTACAGGTCTCGTGACCTATCATTTGAGGTATCAAGAACCGCAATCGGAGCACAATTGCAGATTTCGGATTTTTACAGCTCTGAATCGGCTGAGCTATAGTAAGGTGATTTCTTCGAATCGATTTTTCTGTGAAATGTATGGAAATAATCAACCAATTTTAATGTGGTTTGGCATAACAATTACAAGTCCCGAGACCTATCATTTGAGGTATCAAGAACTGCAATCGGAGCACAATTGCAGATTTCGGATTTTTACAGCTCTGAATCGGCTGAGCTATAGTAAGGTGATTTTATTCGAATCGAACTTTCTACGAAATGTATGGTATAGCAATTACAGGTCTCGTGACCTATCATTTGAGGTATCAAGAACCGCAATCGGAGCACAATTGCAGATTTCGGATTTTTACAGCTCTGAATCGGCTGAGCTATAGTAAGGTGATTTCTTCGAATCGATTTTTCTGTGAAATGTATGGAAATAATCAACCAATTTTAATGTGGTTTGGCATAATAATTACAAGTCTTGAGACCTATCATTTGAGGTATCAAGAACTGCAATCGGAGCACAATTGCAGATTTCGGATTTTTACAGCTCTGAATCGGCTGAGCTATAGTAAGGTGATTTTCTTCGAATCGAACTTTCTACGAAATGTATGGTATAGCAATTATAGGTCTCGTGACCTATCATTTAAGGTATCAAGAACCGCAATCGGAGCACAATTGCAGATTTCGGATTTTTACAGCTCTGAATCGGCTGAGCTATAGTAAGGTGATTTTATTCGAATCGAACTTTCTACGAAATGTATGGTATAGCAATTACAGGTCTCGTGACCTATCATTTAAGGTATCAAGAACCGCAATCGGAGCACAATTGCAGATTTCGGATTTTTACAGCTCTGAATCGGCTGAGCTATAGTAAGGTGATTTCTTCGAATCGATTTTTCTGTGAAATGTATGGAAATAATCAACCAATTTTAATGTGGTTTGGCATAACAATTACAAGTCCCGAGACCTATCATTTGAGGTATCAAGAACTGCAATCGGAGCACAATTGCAGATTTCGGATTTTTACAGCTCTGAATCGGCTGAGCTATATATAGTAAGGTGATTTTATTCGAATCGAACTTTCTACGAAATGTATGGTATAGCAATTACAGGTCTCGTGACCTATCATTTGAGGTATCAAGAACCGCAATTGGAGCACAATTGCAGATTTCGGATTTTTACAGCTCTGAATCGGCTGAGCTATAGTAAGGTGATTTTATTCGAATCGAACTTTCTACGAAATGTATGGTATAGCAATTACAGGTCTCGTGACCTATCATTTGAGGTATCAAGAACCGCAATCGGAGCACAATTGCAGATTTCGGATTTTTACAGCTCTGAATCGGCTGAGCTATAGTAAGGTGATTTTATTCGAATCGAACTTTCTACGAAATGTATGGTATAGCAATTACAGGTCTCGTGACCTATCATTTGAGGTATCAAGAACCGCAATTGGAGCACAATTGCAGATTTCGGATTTTTACAGCTCTGAATCGGCTGAGCTATAGTAAGGTGATTTTATTCGAATCGAACTTTCTACGAAATGTATGGTATAGCAATTACAGGTCTCGTGACCTATCATTTGAGGTATCAAGAACCGCAATCGGAGCACAATTGCAGATTTCGGATTTTTACAGCTCTGAATCGGCTGAGCTATAGTAAGGTGATTTCTTCGAATCGATTTTTCTGTGAAATGTATGGAAATAATCAACCAATTTTAATGTGGTTTGGCATAACAATTACAAGTCCCGAGACCTATCATTTGAGGTATCAAGAACTGCAATCGGAGCACAATTGCAGATTTCGGATTTTTACAGCTCTGAATCGGCTGAGCTATAGTAAGGTGATTTTATTCGAATCGAACTTTCTACGAAATGTATGGTATAGCAATTACAGGTCTCGTGACCTATCATTTGAGGTATCAAGAACCGCAATCGGAGCACAATTGCAGATTTCGGATTTTTACAGCTCTGAATCGGCTGAGCTATAGTAAGGTGATTTCTTCGAATCGATTTTTCTGTGAAATGTATGGAAATAATCAACCAATTTCAATGTGGTTTGGCATAACAATTACAAGTCCCGAGACCTATCATTTGAGGTATCAAGAACTGCAATCGGAGCACAATTGCAGATTTCGGATTTTTACAGCTCTGAATCGGCTGAGCTATAGTAAGGTGATTTTATTCGAATCGAACTTTCTACGAAATGTATGGTATAGCAATTACAGGTCTCGTGACCTATCATTTAAGGTATCAAGAACCGCAATCGGAGCACAATTGCAGATTTCGGATTTTTACAGCTCTGAATCGGCTGAGCTATAGTAAGGTGATTTTATTCGAATCGAACTTTCTACGAAATGTATGGTATAGCAATTACAGGTCTCGAGACCTATCATTTGAGGTATCAAGAACCGCAATTGGAGCACAATTGCAGATTTCGGATTTTTACAGCTCTGAATCGGCTGAGCTATAGTAAGGTGATTTTATTCGAATCGAACTTTCTACGAAATGTATGGTATAGCAATTACAGGTCTCGTGACCTATCATTTGAGGTATCAAGAACCGCAATCGGAGCACAATTGCAGATTTCGGATTTTTACAGCTCTGAATCGGCTGAGCTATAGTAAGGTGATTTCTTCGAATCGATTTTTCTGTGAAATGTATGGAAATAATCAACCAATTTTAATGTGGTTTGGCATAATAATTACAAGTCCCGAGACCTATCATTTGAGGTATCAAGAACTGCAATCGGAGCACAATTGCAGATTTCGGATTTTTACAGCTCTGAATCGGCTGAGCTATAGTAAGGTGATTTTCTTCGAATCGAACTTTCTACGAAATGTATGGTATAGCAATTACAGGTCTCGTGACCTATCATTTAAGGTATCAAGAACCGCAATCGGAGCACAATTGCAGATTTCGGATTTTTACAGCTCTGAATCGGCTGAGCTATAGTAAGGTGATTTTATTCGAATCGAACTTTCTACGAAATGTATGGTATAGCAATTACAGGTCTCGTGACCTATCATTTGAGGTATCAAGAACCGCAATTGGAGCACAATTGCAGATTTCGGATTTTTACAGCTCTGAATCGGCTGAGCTATAGTAAGGTGATTTTATTCGAATCGAACTTTCTACGAAATGTATGGTATAGCAATTACAGGTCTCGTGACCTATCATTTGAGGTATCAAGAACCGCAATCGGAGCACAATTGCAGATTTCGGATTTTTACAGCTCTGAATCGGCTGAGCTATAGTAAGGTGATTTCTTCGAATCGATTTTTCTGTGAAATGTATGGAAATAATCAACCAATTTTAATGTGGTTTGGCATAACAATTACAAGTCCCGAGACCTATCATTTGAGGTATCAAGAACTGCAATCGGAGCACAATTGCAGATTTCGGATTTTTACAGCTCTGAATCGGCTGAGCTATAGTAAGGTGATTTTATTCGAATCGAACTTTCTACGAAATGTATGGTATAGCAATTACAGGTCTCGTGACCTATCATTTGAGGTATCAAGAACCGCAATCGGAGCACAATTGCAGATTTCGGATTTTTACAGCTCTGAATCGGCTGAGCTATAGTAAGGTGATTTCTTCGAATCGATTTTTCTGTGAAATGTATGGAAATAATCAACCAATTTTAATGTGGTTTGGCATAATAATTACAAGTCCCGAGACCTATCATTTGAGGTATCAAGAACTGCAATCGGAGCACAATTGCAGATTTCGGATTTTTACAGCTCTGAATCGGCTGAGCTATAGTAAGGTGATTTTCTTCGAATCGAACTTTCTACGAAATGTATGGTATAGCAATTACAGGTCTCGTGACCTATCATTTAAGGTATCAAGAACCGCAATCGGAGCACAATTGCAGATTTCGGATTTTTACAGCTCTGAATCGGCTGAGCTATAGTAAGGTGATTTCTTCGAATCGATTTTTCTGTGAAATGTATGGAAATAATCAACCAATTTTAATGTGGTTTGGCATAACAATTACAAGTCCCGAGACCTATCATTTGAGGTATCAAGAACTGCAATCGGAGCACAATTGCAGATTTCGGATTTTTACAGCTCTGAATCGGCTGAGCTATAGTAAGGTGATTTTATTCGAATCGAACTTTCTACGAAATGTATGGTATAGCAATTACAGGTCTCGTGACCTATCATTTGAGGTATCAAGAACCGCAATCGGAGCACAATTGCAGATTTCGGATTTTTACAGCTCTGAATCGGCTGAGCTATAGTAAGGTGATTTCTTCGAATCGATTTTTCTGTGAAATGTATGGAAATAATCAACCAATTTCAATGTGGTTTGGCATAACAATTACAAGTCCCGAGACCTATCATTTGAGGTATCAAGAACTGCAATCGGAGCACAATTGCAGATTTCGGATTTTTACAGCTCTGAATCGGCTGAGCTATAGTAAGGTGATTTTATTCGAATCGAACTTTCTACGAAATGTATGGTATAGCAATTACAGGTCTCGTGACCTATCATTTAAGGTATCAAGAACCGCAATCGGAGCACAATTGCAGATTTCGGATTTTTACAGCTCTGAATCGGCTGAGCTATAGTAAGGTGATTTCTTCGAATCGATTTTTCTGTGAAATGTATGGAAATAATCAACCAATTTTAATGTGGTTTGGCATAACAATTACAAGTCCCGAGACCTATCATTTGAGGTATCAAGAACTGCAATCGGAGCACAATTGCAGATTTCGGATTTTTACAGCTCTGAATCGGCTGAGCTATAGTAAGGTGATTTTATTCGAATCGAACTTTCTACGAAATGTATGGTATAGCAATTACAGGTCTCGTGACCTATCATTTGAGGTATCAAGAACCGCAATCGGAGCACAATTGCAGATTTCGGATTTTTACAGCTCTGAATCGGCTGAGCTATAGTAAGGTGATTTCTTCGAATCGATTTTTCTGTGAAATGTATGGAAATAATCAACCAATTTTAATGTGGTTTGGCATAATAATTACAAGTCCCGAGACCTATCATTTGAGGTATCAAGAACTGCAATCGGAGCACAATTGCAGATTTCGGATTTTTACAGCTCTGAATCGGCTGAGCTATAGTAAGGTGATTTTCTTCGAATCGAACTTTCTACGAAATGTATGGTATAGCAATTATAGGTCTCGTGACCTATCATTTAAGGTATCAAGAACCGCAATCGGAGCACAATTGCAGATTTCGGATTTTTACAGCTCTGAATCGGCTGAGCTATAGTAAGGTGATTTTATTCGAATCGAACTTTCTACGAAATGTATGGTATAGCAATTACAGGTCTCGTGACCTATCATTTGAGGTATCAAGAACCGCAATCGGAGCACAATTGCAGATTTCGGATTTTTACAGCTCTGAATCGGCTGAGCTATAGTAAGGTGATTTCTTCGAATCGATTTTTCTGTGAAATGTATGGAAATAATCAACCAATTTCAATGTGGTTTGGCATAACAATTACAAGTCCCGAGACCTATCATTTGAGGTATCAAGAACTGCAATCGGAGCACAATTGCAGATTTCGGATTTTTACAGCTCTGAATCGGCTGAGCTATAGTAAGGTGATTTTATTCGAATCGAACTTTCTACGAAATGTATGGTATAGCAATTACAGGTCTCGTGACCTATCATTTGAGGTATCAAGAACCGCAATCGGAGCACAATTGCAGATTTCGGATTTTTACAGCTCTGAATCGGCTGAGCTATAGTAAGGTGATTTCTTCGAATCGATTTTTCTGTGAAATGTATGGAAATAATCAACCAATTTCAATGTGGTTTGGCATAACAATTACAAGTCCCGAGACCTATCATTTGAGGTATCAAGAACTGCAATCGGAGCACAATTGCAGATTTCGGATTTTTACAGCTCTGAATCGGCTGAGCTATAGTAAGGTGATTTTATTCGAATCGAACTTTCTACGAAATGTATGGTATAGCAATTACAGGTCTCGTGACCTATCATTTGAGGTATCAAGAACCGCAATCGGAGCACAATTGCAGATTTCGGATTTTTACAGCTCTGAATCGGCTGAGCTATAGTAAGGTGATTTTATTCGAATCGAACTTTCTACGAAATGTATGGTATAGCAATTACAGGTCTCGTGACCTATCATTTGAGGTATCAAGAACCGCAATCGGAGCACAATTGCAGATTTCGGATTTTTACAGCTCTGAATCGGCTGAGCTATAGTAAGGTGATTTCTTCGAATCGATTTTTCTGTGAAATGTATGGAAATAATCAACCAATTTTAATGTGGTTTGGCATAACAATTACAAGTCCCGAGACCTATCATTTGAGGTATCAAGAACTGCAATCGGAGCACAATTGCAGATTTCGGATTTTTACAGCTCTGAATCGGCTGAGCTATAGTAAGGTGATTTTATTCGAATCGAACTTTCTACGAAATGTATGGTATAGCAATTACAGGTCTCGTGACCTATCATTTAAGGTATCAAGAACCGCAATCGGAGCACAATTGCAGATTTCGGATTTTTACAGCTCTGAATCGGCTGAGCTATAGTAAGGTGATTTCTTCGAATCGATTTTTCTGTAAAATGTATGGAAATAATCAACCAATTTTAATGTGGTTTGGCATAACAATTACAAGTCCCGAGACCTATCATTTGAGGTATCAAGAACTGCAATCGGAGCACAATTGCAGATTTCGGATTTTTACAGCTCTGAATCGGCTGAGCTATATATAGTAAGGTGATTTTATTCGAATCGAACTTTCTACGAAATGTATGGTATAGCAATTACAGGTCTCGTGACCTATCATTTGAGGTATCAAGAACCGCAATCGGAGCACAATTGCAGATTTCGGATTTTTACAGCTCTGAATCGGCTGAGCTATAGTAAGGTGATTTTATTCGAATCGAACTTTCTACGAAATGTATGGTATAGCAATTACAGGTCTCGTGACCTATCATTTGAGGTATCAAGAACCGCAATTGGAGCACAATTGCAGATTTCGGATTTTTACAGCTCTGAATCGGCTGAGCTATAGTAAGGTGATTTTATTCGAATCGAACTTTCTACGAAATGTATGGTATAGCAATTACAGGTCTCGTGACCTATCATTTGAGGTATCAAGAACCGCAATCGTAGCACAATTGCAGATTTCGGATTTTTACAGCTCTGAATCGGCTGAGCTATAGTAAGGTGATTTCTTCGAATCGATTTTTCTGTGAAATGTATGGAAATAATCAACCAATTTTAATGTGGTTTGGCATAACAATTACAAGTCCCGAGACCTATCATTTGAGGTATCAAGAACTGCAATCGGAGCACAATTGCAGATTTCGGATTTTTACAGCTCTGAATCGGCTGAGCTATAGTAAGGTGATTTTATTCGAATCGAACTTTCTACGAAATGTATGGTATAGCAATTACAGGTCTCGTGACCTATCATTTGAGGTATCAAGAACCGCAATCGGAGCACAATTGCAGATTTCGGATTTTTACAGCTCTGAATCGGCTGAGCTATAGTAAGGTGATTTCTTCGAATCGATTTTTCTGTGAAATGTATGGAAATAATCAACCAATTTTAATGTGGTTTGGCATAACAATTACAAGTCCCGAGACCTATCATTTGAGGTATCAAGAACTGCAATCGGAGCACAATTGCAGATTTCGGATTTTTACAGCTCTGAATCGGCTGAGCTATAGTAAGGTGATTTTATTCGAATCGAACTTTCTACGAAATGTATGGTATAGCAATTACAGGTCTCGTGACCTATCATTTAAGGTATCAAGAACCGCAATCGGAGCACAATTGCAGATTTCGGATTTTTACAGCTCTGAATCGGCTGAGCTATAGTAAGGTGATTTCTTCGAATCGATTTTTCTGTAAAATGTATGGAAATAATCAACCAATTTTAATGTGGTTTGGCATAACAATTACAAGTCCCGAGACCTATCATTTGAGGTATCAAGAACTGCAATCGGAGCACAATTGCAGATTTCGGATTTTTACAGCTCTGAATCGGCTGAGCTATAGTAAGGTGATTTTATTCGAATCGAACTTTCTACGAAATGTATGGTATAGCAATTACAGGTCTCGTGACCTATCATTTGAGGTATCAAGAACCGCAATCGGAGCACAATTGCAGATTTCGGATTTTTACAGCTCTGAATCGGCTGAGCTATAGTAAGGTGATTTCTTCGAATCGATTTTTCTGTGAAATGTATGGAAATAATCAACCAATTTCAATGTGGTTTGGCATAACAATTACAAGTCCCGAGACCTATCATTTGAGGTATCAAGAACTGCAATCGGAGCACAATTGCAGATTTCGGATTTTTACAGCTCTGAATCGGCTGAGCTATAGTAAGGTGATTTTATTCGAATCGAACTTTCTACGAAATGTATGGTATAGCAATTACAGGTCTCGTGACCTATCATTTAAGGTATCAAGAACCGCAATCGGAGCACAATTGCAGATTTCGGATTTTTACAGCTCTGAATCGGCTGAGCTATAGTAAGGTGATTTCTTCGAATCGATTTTTCTGTAAAATGTATGGAAATAATCAACCAATTTTAATGTGGTTTGGCATAACAATTACAAGTCCCGAGACCTATCATTTGAGGTATCAAGAACTGCAATCGGAGCACAATTGCAGATTTCGGATTTTTACAGCTCTGAATCGGCTGAGCTATAGTAAGGTGATTTTATTCGAATCGAACTTTCTACGAAATGTATGGTATAGCAATTACAGGTCTCGTGACCTATCATTTGAGGTATCAAGAACCGCAATCGGAGCACAATTGCAGATTTCGGATTTTTACAGCTCTGAATCGGCTGAGCTATAGTAAGGTGATTTCTTCGAATCGATTTTTCTGTGAAATGTATGGAAATAATCAACCAATTTCAATGTGGTTTGGCATAACAATTACAAGTCCCGAGACCTATCATTTGAGGTATCAAGAACTGCAATCGGAGCACAATTGCAGATTTCGGATTTTTACAGCTCTGAATCGGCTGAGCTATAGTAAGGTGATTTTATTCGAATCGAACTTTCTACGAAATGTATGGTATAGCAATTACAGGTCTCGTGACCTATCATTTAAGGTATCAAGAACCGCAATCGGAGCACAATTGCAGATTTCGGATTTTTACAGCTCTGAATCGGCTGAGCTATAGTAAGGTGATTTCTTCGAATCGATTTTTCTGTGAAATGTATGGAAATAATCAACCAATTTTAATGTGGTTTGGCATAACAATTACAAGTCCCGAGACCTATCATTTGAGGTATCAAGAACTGCAATCGGAGCACAATTGCAGATTTCGGATTTTTACAGCTCTGAATCGGCTGAGCTATAGTAAGGTGATTTTATTCGAATCGAACTTTCTACGAAATGTATGGTATAGCAATTACAGGTCTCGTGACCTATCATTTGAGGTATCAAGAACCGCAATCGGAGCACAATTGCAGATTTCGGATTTTTACAGCTCTGAATCGGCTGAGCTATAGTAAGGTGATTTCTTCGAATCGATTTTTCTGTGAAATGTATGGAAATAATCAACCAATTTCAATGTGGTTTGGCATAACAATTACAAGTCCCGAGACCTATCATTTGAGGTATCAAGAACTGCAATCGGAGCACAATTGCAGATTTCGGATTTTTACAGCTCTGAATCGGCTGAGCTATAGTAAGGTGATTTTATTCGAATCGAACTTTCTACGAAATGTATGGTATAGCAATTACAGGTCTCGTGACCTATCATTTGAGGTATCAAGAACCGCAATCGGAGCACAATTGCAGATTTCGGATTTTTACAGCTCTGAATCGGCTGAGCTATAGTAAGGTGATTTTATTCGAATCGAACTTTCTACGAAATGTATGGTATAGCAATTACAGGTCTCGTGACCTATCATTTGAGGTATCAAGAACCGCAATCGGAGCACAATTGCAGATTTCGGATTTTTACAGCTCTGAATCGGCTGAGCTATAGTAAGGTGATTTCTTCGAATCGATTTTTCTGTGAAATGTATGGAAATAATCAACCAATTTTAATGTGGTTTGGCATAACAATTACAAGTCCCGAGACCTATCATTTGAGGTATCAAGAACTGCAATCGGAGCACAATTGCAGATTTCGGATTTTTACAACTCTGAATCGGCTGAGCTATAGTAAGGTGATTTTATTCGAATCGAACTTTCTACGAAATGTATGGTATAGCAATTACAGGTCTCGTGACCTATCATTTAAGGTATCAAGAACCGCAATCGGAGCACAATTGCAGATTTCGGATTTTTACAGCTCTGAATCGGCTGAGCTATAGTAAGGTGATTTCTTCGAATCGATTTTTCTGTAAAATGTATGGAAATAATCAACCAATTTTAATGTGGTTTGGCATAACAATTACAAGTCCCGAGACCTATCATTTGAGGTATCAAGAACTGCAATCGGAGCACAATTGCAGATTTCGGATTTTTACAGCTCTGAATCGGCTGAGCTATATATAGTAAGGTGATTTTATTCGAATCGAACTTTCTACGAAATGTATGGTATAGCAATTACAGGTCTCGTGACCTATCATTTGAGGTATCAAGAACCGCAATCGGAGCACAATTGCAGATTTCGGATTTTTACAGCTCTGAATCGGCTGAGCTATAGTAAGGTGATTTTATTCGAATCGAACTTTCTACGAAATGTATGGTATAGCAATTACAGGTCTCGTGACCTATCATTTGAGGTATCAAGAACCGCAATTGGAGCACAATTGCAGATTTCGGATTTTTACAGCTCTGAATCGGCTGAGCTATAGTAAGGTGATTTTATTCGAATCGAACTTTCTACGAAATGTATGGTATAGCAATTACAGGTCTCGTGACCTATCATTTGAGGTATCAAGAACCGCAATCGGAGCACAATTGCAGATTTCGGATTTTTACAGCTCTGAATCGGCTGAGCTATAGTAAGGTGATTTCTTCGAATCGATTTTTCTGTGAAATGTATGGAAATAATCAACCAATTTTAATGTGGTTTGGCATAACAATTACAAGTCCCGAGACCTATCATTTGAGGTATCAAGAACTGCAATCGGAGCACAATTGCAGATTTCGGATTTTTACAGCTCTGAATCGGCTGAGCTATAGTAAGGTGATTTTATTCGAATCGAACTTTCTACGAAATGTATGGTATAGCAATTACAGGTCTCGTGACCTATCATTTGAGGTATCAAGAACCGCAATCGGAGCACAATTGCAGATTTCGGATTTTTACAGCTCTGAATCGGCTGAGCTATAGTAAGGTGATTTCTTCGAATCGATTTTTCTGTGAAATGTATGGAAATAATCAACCAATTTTAATGTGGTTTGGCATAACAATTACAAGTCCCGAGACCTATCATTTGAGGTATCAAGAACTGCAATCGGAGCACAATTGCAGATTTCGGATTTTTACAGCTCTGAATCGGCTGAGCTATAGTAAGGTGATTTTATTCGAATCGAACTTTCTACGAAATGTATGGTATAGCAATTACAGGTCTCGTGACCTATCATTTAAGGTATCAAGAACCGCAATCGGAGCACAATTGCAGATTTCGGATTTTTACAGCTCTGAATCGGCTGAGCTATAGTAAGGTGATTTTATTCGAATCGAACTTTCTACGAAATGTATGGTATAGCAATTACAGGTCTCGTGACCTATCATTTGAGGTATCAAGAACCGCAATTGGAGCACAATTGCAGATTTCGGATTTTTACAGCTCTGAATCGGCTGAGCTATAGTAAGGTGATTTTATTCGAATCGAACTTTCTACGAAATGTATGGTATAGCAATTACAGGTCTCGTGACCTATCATTTGAGGTATCAAGAACCGCAATCGGAGCACAATTGCAGATTTCGGATTTTTACAGCTCTGAATCGGCTGAGCTATAGTAAGGTGATTTCTTCGAATCGATTTTTCTGTGAAATGTATGGAAATAATCAACCAATTTTAATGTGGTTTGGCATAACAATTACAAGTCCCGAGACCTATCATTTGAGGTATCAAGAACTGCAATCGGAGCACAATTGCAGATTTCGGATTTTTACAGCTCTGAATCGGCTGAGCTATAGTAAGGTGATTTTATTCGAATCGAACTTTCTACGAAATGTATGGTATAGCAATTACAGGTCTCGTGACCTATCATTTGAGGTATCAAGAACCGCAATCGGAGCACAATTGCAGATTTCGGATTTTTACAGCTCTGAATCGGCTGAGCTATAGTAAGGTGATTTCTTCGAATCGATTTTTCTGTGAAATGTATGGAAATAATCAACCAATTTTAATGTGGTTTGGCATAACAATTACAAGTCCCGAGACCTATCATTTGAGGTATCAAGAACTGCAATCGGAGCACAATTGCAGATTTCAGATTCTTACAGCTCTGAATCGGCTGAGCTATAGTAAGGTGATTTTCTTCGAATCGAACTTTCTACGAAATGTATGGTATAGCAATTATAGGTCTCGTGACCTATCATTTAAGGTATCAAGAACCGCAATCGGAGCACAATTGCAGATTTCGGATTTTTACAGCTCTGAATCGGCTGAGCTATAGTAAGGTGATTTTATTCGAATCGAACTTTCTACGAAATGTATGGTATAGCAATTACAGGTCTCGTGACCTATCATTTAAGGTATCAAGAACCGCAATCGGAGCACAATTGCAGATTTCGGATTTTTACAGCTCTGAATCGGCTGAGCTATAGTAAGGTGATTTTATTCGAATCGAACTTTCTACGAAATGTATGGTATAGCAATTACAGGTCTCGTGACCTATCATTTAAGGTATCAAGAACCGCAATCGGAGCACAATTGCAGATTTCGGATTTTTACAGCTCTGAATCGGCTGAGCTATAGTAAGGTGATTTTATTCGAATCGAACTTTCTACGAAATGTATGGTATAGCAATTACAGGTCTCGTGACCTATCATTTGAGGTATCAAGAACCGCAATCGGAGCACAATTGCAGATTTCGGATTTTTACAGCTCTGAATCGGCTGAGCTATAGTAAGGTGATTTCTTCGAATCGATTTTTCTGTGAAATGTATGGAAATAATCAACCAATTTTAATGTGGTTTGGCATAACAATTACAAGTCCCGAGACCTATCATTTGAGGTATCAAGAACTGCAATCGGAGCACAATTGCAGATTTCGGATTTTTACAGCTCTGAATCGGCTGAGCTATAGTAAGGTGATTTTATTCGAATCGAACTTTCTACGAAATGTATGGTATAGCAATTACAGGTCTCGTGACCTATCATTTGAGGTATCAAGAACCGCAATCGGAGCACAATTGCAGATTTCGGATTTTTACAGCTCTGAATCGGCTGAGCTATAGTAAGGTGATTTCTTCGAATCGATTTTTCTGTGAAATGTATGGAAATAATCAACCAATTTTAATGTGGTTTGGCATAACAATTACAAGTCCCGAGACCTATCATTTGAGGTATCAAGAACTGCAATCGGAGCACAATTGCAGATTTCAGATTCTTACAGCTCTGAATCGGCTGAGCTATAGTAAGGTGATTTTATTCGAATCGAACTTTCTACGAAATGTATGGTATAGCAATTACAGGTCTCGTGACCTATCATTTGAGGTATCAAGAACCGCAATCGGAGCACAATTGCAGATTTCGGATTTTTACAGCTCTGAATCGGCTGAGCTATAGTAAGGTGATTTCTTCGAATCGATTTTTCTGTGAAATGTATGGAAATAATCAACCAATTTTAATGTGGTTTGGCATAACAATTACAAGTCCCGAGACCTATCATTTGAGGTATCAAGAACTGCAATCGGAGCACAATTGCAGATTTCGGATTTTTACAGCTCTGAATCGGCTGAGCTATAGTAAGGTGATTTTCTTCGAATCGAACTTTCTACGAAATGTATGGTATAGCAATTATAGGTCTCGTGACCTATCATTTAAGGTATCAAGAACCGCAATCGGAGCACAATTGCAGATTTCGGATTTTTACAGCTCTGAATCGGCTGAGCTATAGTAAGGTGATTTTATTCGAATCGAACTTTCTACGAAATGTATGGTATAGCAATTACAGGTCTCGTGACCTATCATTTAAGGTATCAAGAACCGCAATCGGAGCACAATTGCAGATTTCGGATTTTTACAGCTCTGAATCGGCTGAGCTATAGTAAGGTGATTTTATTCGAATCGAACTTTCTACGAAATGTATGGTATAGCAATTACAGGTCTCCTGACCTATCATTTGAGGTATCAAGAACCGCAATCGGAGCACAATTGCAGATTTCGGATTTTTACAGCTCTGAATCGGCTGAGCTATAGTAAGGTGATTTCTTCGAATCGATTTTTCTGTGAAATGTATGGAAATAATCAACCAATTTTAATGTGGTTTGGCATAACAATTACAAGTCCCGAGACCTATCATTTGAGGTATCAAGAACTGCAATCGGAGCACAATTGCAGATTTCGGATTTTTACAGCTCTGAATCGGCTGAGCTATAGTAAGGTGATTTTATTCGAATCGAACTTTCTACGAAATGTATGGTATAGCAATTACAGGTCTCGTGACCTATCATTTGAGGTATCAAGAACCGCAATCGGAGCACAATTGCAGATTTCGGATTTTTACAGCTCTGAATCGGCTGAGCTATAGTAAGGTGATTTCTTCGAATCGATTTTTCTGTGAAATGTATGGAAATAATCAACCAATTTTAATGTGGTTTGGCATAACAATTACAAGTCCCGAGACCTATCATTTGAGGTATCAAGAACTGCAATCGGAGCACAATTGCAGATTTCAGATTCTTACAGCTCTGAATCGGCTGAGCTATAGTAAGGTGATTTTATTCGAATCGAACTTTCTACGAAATGTATGGTATAGCAATTACAGGTCTCGTGACCTATCATTTGAGGTATCAAGAACCGCAATCGGAGCACAATTGCAGATTTCGGATTTTTACAGCTCTGAATCGGCTGAGCTATAGTAAGGTGATTTCTTCGAATCGATTTTTCTGTGAAATGTATGGAAATAATCAACCAATTTTAATGTGGTTTGGCATAACAATTACAAGTCCCGAGACCTATCATTTGAGGTATCAAGAACTGCAATCGGAGCACAATTGCAGATTTCGGATTTTTACAGCTCTGAATCGGCTGAGCTATAGTAAGGTGATTTTATTCGAATCGAACTTTCTACGAAATGTATGGTATAGCAATTATAGGTCTCGTGACCTATCATTTAAGGTATCAAGAACCGCAATCGGAGCACAATTGCAGATTTCGGATTTTTACAGCTCTGAATCGGCTGAGCTATAGTAAGGTGATTTTATTCGAATCGAACTTTCTACGAAATGTATGGTATAGCAATTACAGGTCTCGTGACCTATCATTTAAGGTATCAAGAACCGCAATCGGAGCACAATTGCAGATTTCGGATTTTTACAGCTCTGAATCGGCTGAGCTATAGTAAGGTGATTTTATTCGAATCGAACTTTCTACGAAATGTATGGTATAGCAATTACAGGTCTCGTGACCTATCATTTGAGGTATCAAGAACCGCAATCGGAGCACAATTGCAGATTTCGGATTTTTACAGCTCTGAATCGGCTGAGCTATAGTAAGGTGATTTCTTCGAATCGATTTTTCTGTGAAATGTATGGAAATAATCAACCAATTTTAATGTGGTTTGGCATAACAATTACAAGTCCCGAGACCTATCATTTGAGGTATCAAGAACTGCAATCGGAGCACAATTGCAGATTTCGGATTTTTACAGCTCTGAATCGGCTGAGCTATAGTAAGGTGATTTTATTCGAATCGAACTTTCTACGAAATGTATGGTATAGCAATTACAGGTCTCGTGACCTATCATTTGAGGTATCAAGAACCGCAATCGGAGCACAATTGCAGATTTCGGATTTTTACAGCTCTGAATCGGCTGAGCTATAGTAAGGTGATTTCTTCGAATCGATTTTTCTGTGAAATGTATGGAAATAATCAACCAATTTTAATGTGGTTTGGCATAACAATTACAAGTCCCGAGACCTATCATTTGAGGTATCAAGAACTGCAATCGGAGCACAATTGCAGATTTCAGATTCTTACAGCTCTGAATCGGCTGAGCTATAGTAAGGTGATTTTATTCGAATCGAACTTTCTACGAAATGTATGGTATAGCAATTACAGGTCTCGTGACCTATCATTTGAGGTATCAAGAACCGCAATCGGAGCACAATTGCAGATTTCGGATTTTTACAGCTCTGAATCGGCTGAGCTATAGTAAGGTGATTTCTTCGAATCGATTTTTCTGTGAAATGTATGGAAATAATCAACCAATTTTAATGTGGTTTGGCATAACAATTACAAGTCCCGAGACCTATCATTTGAGGTATCAAGAACTGCAATCGGAGCACAATTGCAGATTTCGGATTTTTACAGCTCTGAATCGGCTGAGCTATAGTAAGGTGATTTTATTCGAATCGAACTTTCTACGAAATGTATGGTATAGCAATTACAGGTCTCGTGACCTATCATTTGAGGTATCAAGAACCGCAATCGGAGCACAATTGCAGATTTCGGATTTTTACAGCTCTGAATCGGCTGAGCTATAGTAAGGTGATTTCTTCGAATCGATTTTTCTGTGAAATGTATGGAAATAATCAACCAATTTCAATGTGGTTTGGCATAACAATTACAAGTCCCGAGACCTATCATTTGAGGTATCAAGAACTGCAATCGAAGCACAATTGCAGATTTCGGATTTTTACAGCTCTGAATCGGCTGAGCTATAGTAAGGTGATTTTATTCGAATCGAACTTTCTACGAAATGTATGGTATAGCAATTACAGGTCTCGTGACCTATCATTTAAGGTATCAAGAACCGCAATCGGAGCACAATTGCAGATTTCGGATTTTTACAGCTCTGAATCGGCTGAGCTATAGTAAGGTGATTTCTTCGAATCGATTTTTCTGTGAAATGTATGGAAATAATCAACCAATTTTAATGTGGTTTGGCATAACAATTACAAGTCCCGAGACCTATCATTTGAGGTATCAAGAACTGCAATCGGAGCACAATTGCAGATTTCGGATTTTTACAGCTCTGAATCGGCTGAGCTATAGTAAGGTGATTTTATTCGAATCGAACTTTCTACGAAATGTATGGTATAGCAATTACAGGTCTCGTGACCTATCATTTGAGGTATCAAGAACCGCAATCGGAGCACAATTGCAGATTTCGGATTTTTACAGCTCTGAATCGGCTGAGCTATAGTAAGGTGATTTCTTCGAATCGATTTTTCTGTGAAATGTATGGAAATAATCAACCAATTTTAATGTGGTTTGGCATAACAATTACAAGTCCCGAGACCTATCATTTGAGGTATCAAGAACTGCAATCGGAGCACAATTGCAGATTTCGGATTTTTACAGCTCTGAATCGGCTGAGCTATAGTAAGGTGATTTTCTTCGAATCGAACTTTCTACGAAATGTATGGTATAGCAATTATAGGTCTCGTGACCTATCATTTAAGGTATCAAGAACCGCAATCGGAGCACAATTGCAGATTTCGGATTTTTACAGCTCTGAATCGGCTGAGCTATAGTAAGGTGATTTTATTCGAATCGAACTTTCTACGAAATGTATGGTATAGCAATTACAGGTCTCGTGACCTATCATTTGAGGTATCAAGAACCGCAATCGGAGCACAATTGCAGATTTCGGATTTTTACAGCTCTGAATCGGCTGAGCTATAGTAAGGTGATTTTATTCGAATCGAACTTTCTACGAAATGTATGGTATAGCAATTACAGGTCTCGTGACCTATCATTTGAGGTATCAAGAACCGCAATCGGAGCACAATTGCAGATTTCGGATTTTTACAGCTCTGAATCGGCTGAGCTATAGTAAGGTGATTTCTTCGAATCGATTTTTCTGTGAAATGTATGGAAATAATCAACCAATTTCAATGTGGTTTGGCATAACAATTACAAGTCCCGAGACCTATCATTTGAGGTATCAAGAACTGCAATCGGAGCACAATTGCAGATTTCGGATTTTTACAGCTCTGAATCGGCTGAGCTATAGTAAGGTGATTTTATTCGAATCGAACTTTCTACGAAATGTATGGTATAGCAATTACAGGTCTCGTGACCTATCATTTAAGGTATCAAGAACCGCAATCGGAGCACAATTGCAGATTTCGGATTTTTACAGCTCTGAATCGGCTGAGCTATAGTAAGGTGATTTCTTCGAATCGATTTTTCTGTGAAATGTATGGAAATAATCAACCAATTTTAATGTGGTTTGGCATAACAATTACAAGTCCCGAGACCTATCATTTGAGGTATCAAGAACTGCAATCGGAGCACAATTGCAGATTTCGGATTTTTACAGCTCTGAATCGGCTGAGCTATAGTAAGGTGATTTTATTCGAATCGAACTTTCTACGAAATGTATGGTATAGCAATTACAGGTCTCGTGACCTATCATTTAAGGTATCAAGAACCGCAATCGGAGCACAATTGCAGATTTCGGATTTTTACAGCTCTGAATCGGCTGAGCTATAGTAAGGTGATTTCTTCGAATCGATTTTTCTGTGAAATGTATGGAAATAATCAACCAATTTTAATGTGGTTTGGCATAACAATTACAAGTCCCGAGACCTATCATTTGAGGTATCAAGAACTGCAATCGGAGCACAATTGCAGATTTCGGATTTTTACAGCTCTGAATCGGCTGAGCTATAGTAAGGTGATTTTATTCGAATCGAACTTTCTACGAAATGTATGGTATAGCAATTACAGGTCTCGTGACCTATCATTTAAGGTATCAAGAACCGCAATCGGAGCACAATTGCAGATTTCGGATTTTTACAGCTCTGAATCGGCTGAGCTATAGTAAGGTGATTTCTTCGAATCGATTTTTCTGTGAAATGTATGGAAATAATCAACCAATTTTAATGTGGTTTGGCATAACAATTACAAGTCCCGAGACCTATCATTTGAGGTATCAAGAACTGCAATCGGAGCACAATTGCAGATTTCGGATTTTTACAGCTCTGAATCGGCTGAGCTATAGTAAGGTGATTTTATTCGAATCGAACTTTCTACGAAATGTATGGTATAGCAATTACAGGTCTCGTGACCTATCATTTGAGGTATCAAGAACCGCAATCGGAGCACAATTGCAGATTTCGGATTTTTACAGCTCTGAATCGGCTGAGCTATAGTAAGGTGATTTCTTCGAATCGATTTTTCTGTGAAATGTATGGAAATAATCAACCAATTTTAATGTGGTTTGGCATAACAATTACAAGTCCCGAGACCTATCATTTGAGGTATCAAGAACTGCAATCGGAGCACAATTGCAGATTTCGGATTTTTACAGCTCTGAATCGGCTGAGCTATAGTAAGGTGATTTTATTCGAATCGAACTTTCTACGAAATGTATGGTATAGCAATTACAGGTCTCGTGACCTATCATTTGAGGTATCAAGAACCGCAATCGGAGCACAATTGCAGATTTCGGATTTTTACAGCTCTGAATCGGCTGAGCTATAGTAAGGTGATTTCTTCGAATCGATTTTTCTGTGAAATGTATGGAAATAATCAACCAATTTTAATGTGGTTTGGCATAACAATTACAAGTCCCGAGACCTATCATTTGAGGTATCAAGAACTGCAATCGGAGCACAATTGCAGATTTCGGATTTTTACAGCTCTGAATCGGCTGAGCTATAGTAAGGTGATTTTATTCGAATCGAACTTTCTACGAAATGTATGGTATAGCAATTACAGGTCTCGTGACCTATCATTTAAGGTATCAAGAACCGCAATCGGAGCACAATTGCAGATTTCGGATTTTTACAGCTCTGAATCGGCTGAGCTATAGTAAGGTGATTTCTTCGAATCGATTTTTCTGTGAAATGTATGGAAATAATCAACCAATTTTAATGTGGTTTGGCATAACAATTACAAGTCCCGAGACCTATCATTTGAGGTATCAAGAACTGCAATCGGAGCACAATTGCAGATTTCGGATTTTTACAGCTCTGAATCGGCTGAGCTATAGTAAGGTGATTTTATTCGAATCGAACTTTCTACGAAATGTATGGTATAGCAATTACAGGTCTCGTGACCTATCATTTGAGGTATCAAGAACCGCAATCGGAGCACAATTGCAGATTTCGGATTTTTACAGCTCTGAATCGGCTGAGCTATAGTAAGGTGATTTCTTCGAATCGATTTTTCTGTGAAATGTATGGAAATAATCAACCAATTTTAATGTGGTTTGGCATAACAATTACAAGTCCCGAGACCTATCATTTGAGGTATCAAGAACTGCAATCGGAGCACAATTGCAGATTTCGGATTTTTACAGCTCTGAATCGGCTGAGCTATAGTAAGGTGATTTTATTCGAATCGAACTTTCTACGAAATGTATGGTATAGCAATTACAGGTCTCGTGACCTATCATTTGAGGTATCAAGAACCGCAATCGGAGCACAATTGCAGATTTCGGATTTTTACAGCTCTGAATCGGCTGAGCTATAGTAAGGTGATTTCTTCGAATCGATTTTTCTGTGAAATGTATGGAAATAATCAACCAATTTTAATGTGGTTTGGCATAACAATTACAAGTCCCGAGACCTATCATTTGAGGTATCAAGAACTGCAATCGGAGCACAATTGCAGATTTCGGATTTTTACAGCTCTGAATCGGCTGAGCTATAGTAAGGTGATTTTATTCGAATCGAACTTTCTACGAAATGTATGGTATAGCAATTACAGGTCTCGTGACCTATCATTTGAGGTATCAAGAACCGCAATCGGAGCACAATTGCAGATTTCGGATTTTTACAGCTCTGAATCGGCTGAGCTATAGTAAGGTGATTTTATTCGAATCGAACTTTCTACGAAATGTATGGTATAGCAATTACAGGTCTCGTGACCTATCATTTGAGGTATCAAGAACCGCAATCGGAGCACAATTGCAGATTTCGGATTTTTACAGCTCTGAATCGGCTGAGCTATAGTAAGGTGATTTCTTCGAATCGATTTTTCTGTGAAATGTATGGAAATAATCAACCAATTTTAATGTGGTTTGGCATAACAATTACAAGTCCCGAGACCTATCATTTGAGGTATCAAGAACTGCAATCGGAGCACAATTGCAGATTTCGGATTTTTACAGCTCTGAATCGGCTGAGCTATAGTAAGGTGATTTTATTCGAATCGAACTTTCTACGAAATGTATGGTATAGCAATTACAGGTCTCGTGACCTATCATTTAAGGTATCAAGAACCGCAATCGGAGCACAATTGCAGATTTCGGATTTTTACAGCTCTGAATCGGCTGAGCTATAGTAAGGTGATTTCTTCGAATCGATTTTTCTGTGAAATGTATGGAAATAATCAACCAATTTTAATGTGGTTTGGCATAACAATTACAAGTCCCGAGACCTATCATTTGAGGTATCAAGAACTGCAATCGGAGCACAATTGCAGATTTCGGATTTTTACAGCTCTGAATCGGCTGAGCTATAGTAAGGTGATTTTATTCGAATCGAACTTTCTACGAAATGTATGGTATAGCAATTACAGGTCTCGTGACCTATCATTTGAGGTATCAAGAACCGCAATCGGAGCACAATTGCAGATTTCGGATTTTTACAGCTCTGAATCGGCTGAGCTATAGTAAGGTGATTTCTTCGAATCGATTTTTCTGTGAAATGTATGGAAATAATCAACCAATTTTAATGTGGTTTGGCATAACAATTACAAGTCCCGAGACCTATCATTTGAGGTATCAAGAACTGCAATCGGAGCACAATTGCAGATTTCGGATTTTTACAGCTCTGAATCGGCTGAGCTATAGTAAGGTGATTTTATTCGAATCGAACTTTCTACGAAATGTATGGTATAGCAATTACAGGTCTCGTGACCTATCATTTGAGGTATCAAGAACCGCAATCGGAGCACAATTGCAGATTTCGGATTTTTACAGCTCTGAATCGGCTGAGCTATAGTAAGGTGATTTCTTCGAATCGATTTTTCTGTGAAATGTATGGAAATAATCAACCAATTTTAATGTGGTTTGGCATAACAATTACAAGTCCCGAGACCTATCATTTGAGGTATCAAGAACTGCAATCGGAGCACAATTGCAGATTTCGGATTTTTACAGCTCTGAATCGGCTGAGCTATAGTAAGGTGATTTTATTCGAATCGAACTTTCTACGAAATGTATGGTATAGCAATTACAGGTCTCGTGACCTATCATTTAAGGTATCAAGAACCGCAATCGGAGCACAATTGCAGATTTCGGATTTTTACAGCTCTGAATCGGCTGAGCTATAGTAAGGTGATTTCTTCGAATCGATTTTTCTGTGAAATGTATGGAAATAATCAACCAATTTTAATGTGGTTTGGCATAACAATTACAAGTCCCGAGACCTATCATTTGAGGTATCAAGAACTGCAATCGGAGCACAATTGCAGATTTCGGATTTTTACAGCTCTGAATCGGCTGAGCTATAGTAAGGTGATTTTATTCGAATCGAACTTTCTACGAAATGTATGGTATAGCAATTACAGGTCTCGTGACCTATCATTTGAGGTATCAAGAACCGCAATCGGAGCACAATTGCAGATTTCGGATTTTTACAGCTCTGAATCGGCTGAGCTATAGTAAGGTGATTTCTTCGAATCGATTTTTCTGTGAAATGTATGGAAATAATCAACCAATTTTAATGTGGTTTGGCATAACAATTACAAGTCCCGAGACCTATCATTTGAGGTATCAAGAACTGCAATCGGAGCACAATTGCAGATTTCGGATTTTTACAGCTCTGAATCGGCTGAGCTATAGTAAGGTGATTTTATTCGAATCGAACTTTCTACGAAATGTATGGTATAGCAATTACAGGTCTCGTGACCTATCATTTAAGGTATCAAGAACCGCAATCGGAGCACAATTGCAGATTTCGGATTTTTACAGCTCTGAATCGGCTGAGCTATAGTAAGGTGATTTCTTCGAATCGATTTTTCTGTGAAATGTATGGAAATAATCAACCAATTTTAATGTGGTTTGGCATAACAATTACAAGTCCCGAGACCTATCATTTGAGGTATCAAGAACTGCAATCGGAGCACAATTGCAGATTTCGGATTTTTACAGCTCTGAATCGGCTGAGCTATAGTAAGGTGATTTTATTCGAATCGAACTTTCTACGAAATGTATGGTATAGCAATTACAGGTCTCGTGACCTATCATTTGAGGTATCAAGAACCGCAATCGGAGCACAATTGCAGATTTCGGATTTTTACAGCTCTGAATCGGCTGAGCTATAGTAAGGTGATTTCTTCGAATCGATTTTTCTGTGAAATGTATGGAAATAATCAACCAATTTTAATGTGGTTTGGCATAACAATTACAAGTCCCGAGACCTATCATTTGAGGTATCAAGAACTGCAATCGGAGCACAATTGCAGATTTCGGATTTTTACAGCTCTGAATCGGCTGAGCTATAGTAAGGTGATTTTATTCGAATCGAACTTTCTACGAAATGTATGGTATAGCAATTACAGGTCTCGTGACCTATCATTTAAGGTATCAAGAACCGCAATCGGAGCACAATTGCAGATTTCGGATTTTTACAGCTCTGAATCGGCTGAGCTATAGTAAGGTGATTTCTTCGAATCGATTTTTCTGTGAAATGTATGGAAATAATCAACCAATTTTAATGTGGTTTGGCATAACAATTACAAGTCCCGAGACCTATCATTTGAGGTATCAAGAACTGCAATCGGAGCACAATTGCAGATTTCGGATTTTTACAGCTCTGAATCGGCTGAGCTATAGTAAGGTGATTTTATTCGAATCGAACTTTCTACGAAATGTATGGTATAGCAATTACAGGTCTCGTGACCTATCATTTAAGGTATCAAGAACCGCAATCGGAGCACAATTGCAGATTTCGGATTTTTACAGCTCTGAATCGGCTGAGCTATAGTAAGGTGATTTCTTCGAATCGATTTTTCTGTGAAATGTATGGAAATAATCAACCAATTTTAATGTGGTTTGGCATAACAATTACAAGTCCCGAGACCTATCATTTGAGGTATCAAGAACTGCAATCGGAGCACAATTGCAGATTTCGGATTTTTACAGCTCTGAATCGGCTGAGCTATAGTAAGGTGATTTTATTCGAATCGAACTTTCTACGAAATGTATGGTATAGCAATTACAGGTCTCGTGACCTATCATTTGAGGTATCAAGAACCGCAATCGGAGCACAATTGCAGATTTCGGATTTTTACAGCTCTGAATCGGCTGAGCTATAGTAAGGTGATTTTATTCGAATCGAACTTTCTACGAAATGTATGGTATAGCAATTACAGGTCTCGTGACCTATCATTTGAGGTATCAAGAACCGCAATCGGAGCACAATTGCAGATTTCGGATTTTTACAGCTCTGAATCGGCTGAGCTATAGTAAGGTGATTTCTTCGAATCGATTTTTCTGTGAAATGTATGGAAATAATCAACCAATTTTAATGTGGTTTGGCAAAACAATTACAAGTCCCGAGACCTATCATTTGAGGTATCAAGAACTGCAATCGGAGCACAATTGCAGATTTCGGATTTTTACAGCTCTGAATCGGCTGAGCTATAGTAAGGTGATTTTATTCGAATCGAACTTTCTACGAAATGTATGGTATAGCAATTACAGGTCTCGTGACCTATCATTTAAGGTATCAAGAACCGCAATCGGAGCACAATTGCAGATTTCGGATTTTTACAGCTCTGAATCGGCTGAGCTATAGTAAGGTGATTTCTTCGAATCGATTTTTCTGTGAAATGTATGGAAATAATCAACCAATTTTAATGTGGTTTGGCATAACAATTACAAGTCCCGAGACCTATCATTTGAGGTATCAAGAACTGCAATCGGAGCACAATTGCAGATTTCGGATTTTTACAGCTCTGAATCGGCTGAGCTATAGTAAGGTGATTTTATTCGAATCGAACTTTCTACGAAATGTATGGTATAGCAATTACAGGTCTCGTGACCTATCATTTGAGGTATCAAGAACCGCAATCGGAGCACAATTGCAGATTTCGGATTTTTACAGCTCTGAATCGGCTGAGCTATAGTAAGGTGATTTCTTCGAATCGATTTTTCTGTGAAATGTATGGAAATAATCAACCAATTTTAATGTGGTTTGGCATAACAATTACAAGTCCCGAGACCTATCATTTGAGGTATCAAGAACTGCAATCGGAGCACAATTGCAGATTTCGGATTTTTACAGCTCTGAATCGGCTGAGCTATAGTAAGGTGATTTTCTTCGAATCGAACTTTCTACGAAATGTATGGTATAGCAATTATAGGTCTCGTGACCTATCATTTAAGGTATCAAGAACCGCAATCGGAGCACAATTGCAGATTTCGGATTTTTACAGCTCTGAATCGGCTGAGCTATAGTAAGGTGATTTTATTCGAATCGAACTTTCTACGAAATGTATGGTATAGCAATTACAGGTCTCGTGACCTATCATTTAAGGTATCAAGAACCGCAATCGGAGCACAATTGCAGATTTCGGATTTTTACAGCTCTGAATCGGCTGAGCTATAGTAAGGTGATTTCTTCGAATCGATTTTTCTGTGAAATGTATGGAAATAATCAACCAATTTCAATGTGGTTTGGCATAACAATTACAAGTCCCGAGACCTATCATTTGAGGTATCAAGAACTGCAATCGGAGCACAATTGCAGATTTCGGATTTTTACAGCTCTGAATCGGCTGAGCTATAGTAAGGTGATTTTATTCGAATCGAACTTTCTACGAAATGTATGGTATAGCAATTACAGGTCTCGTGACCTATCATTTAAGGTATCAAGAACCGCAATCGGAGCACAATTGCAGATTTCGGATTTTTACAGCTCTGAATCGGCTGAGCTATAGTAAGGTGATTTCTTCGAATCGATTTTTCTGTGAAATGTATGGAAATAATCAACCAATTTTAATGTGGTTTGGCATAACAATTACAAGTCCCGAGACCTATCATTTGAGGTATCAAGAACTGCAATCGGAGCACAATTGCAGATTTCGGATTTTTACAGCTCTGAATCGGCTGAGCTATAGTAAGGTGATTTTATTCGAATCGAACTTTCTACGAAATGTATGGTATAGCAATTACAGGTCTCGTGACCTATCATTTGAGGTATCAAGAACCGCAATCGGAGCACAATTGCAGATTTCGGATTTTTACAGCTCTGAATCGGCTGAGCTATAGTAAGGTGATTTCTTCGAATCGATTTTTCTGTGAAATGTATGGAAATAATCAACCAATTTTAATGTGGTTTGGCATAACAATTACAAGTCCCGAGACCTATCATTTGAGGTATCAAGAACTGCAATCGGAGCACAATTGCAGATTTCGGATTTTTACAGCTCTGAATCGGCTGAGCTATAGTAAGGTGATTTTATTCGAATCGAACTTTCTACGAAATGTATGGTATAGCAATTACAGGTCTCGTGACCTATCATTTAAGGTATCAAGAACCGCAATCGGAGCACAATTGCAGATTTCGGATTTTTACAGCTCTGAATCGGCTGAGCTATAGTAAGGTGATTTCTTCGAATCGATTTTTCTGTGAAATGTATGGAAATAATCAACCAATTTTAATGTGGTTTGGCATAACAATTACAAGTCCCGAGACCTATCATTTGAGGTATCAAGAACTGCAATCGGAGCACAATTGCAGATTTCGGATTTTTACAGCTCTGAATCGGCTGATCTATAGTAAGGTGATTTTATTCGAATCGAACTTTCTACGAAATGTATGGTATAGCAATTACAGGTCTCGTGACCTATCATTTAAGGTATCAAGAACCGCAATCGGAGCACAATTGCAGATTTCGGATTTTTACAGCTCTGAATCGGCTGAGCTATAGTAAGGTGATTTCTTCGAATCGATTTTTCTGTGAAATGTATGGAAATAATCAACCAATTTTAATGTGGTTTGGCATAACAATTACAAGTCCCGAGACCTATCATTTGAGGTATCAAGAACTGCAATCGGAGCACAATTGCAGATTTCGGATTTTTACAGCTCTGAATCGGCTGAGCTATAGTAAGGTGATTTTATTCGAATCGAACTTTCTACGAAATGTATGGTATAGCAATTACAGGTCTCGTGACCTATCATTTGAGGTATCAAGAACCGCAATCGGAGCACAATTGCAGATTTCGGATTTTTACAGCTCTGAATCGGCTGAGCTATAGTAAGGTGATTTCTTCGAATCGATTTTTCTGTGAAATGTATGGAAATAATCAACCAATTTTAATGTGGTTTGGCATAACAATTACAAGTCCCGAGACCTATCATTTGAGGTATCAAGAACTGCAATCGGAGCACAATTGCAGATTTCGGATTTTTACAGCTCTGAATCGGCTGAGCTATAGTAAGGTGATTTTATTCGAATCGAACTTTCTACGAAATGTATGGTATAGCAATTACAGGTCTCGTGACCTATCATTTAAGGTATCAAGAACCGCAATCGGAGCACAATTGCAGATTTCGGATTTTTACAGCTCTGAATCGGCTGAGCTATAGTAAGGTGATTTCTTCGAATCGATTTTTCTGTGAAATGTATGGAAATAATCAACCAATTTTAATGTGGTTTGGCATAACAATTACAAGTCCCGAGACCTATCATTTGAGGTATCAAGAACTGCAATCGGAGCACAATTGCAGATTTCGGATTTTTACAGCTCTGAATCGGCTGAGCTATAGTAAGGTGATTTTATTCGAATCGAACTTTCTACGAAATGTATGGTATAGCAATTACAGGTCTCGTGACCTATCATTTAAGGTATCAAGAACCGCAATCGGAGCACAATTGCAGATTTCGGATTTTTACAGCTCTGAATCGGCTGAGCTATAGTAAGGTGATTTCTTCGAATCGATTTTTCTGTGAAATGTATGGAAATAATCAACCAATTTTAATGTGGTTTGGCATAACAATTACAAGTCCCGAGACCTATCATTTGAGGTATCAAGAACTGCAATCGGAGCACAATTGCAGATTTCGGATTTTTACAGCTCTGAATCGGCTGAGCTATAGTAAGGTGATTTTCTTCGAATCGAACTTTCTACGAAATGTATGGTATAGCAATTATAGGTCTCGTGACCTATCATTTAAGGTATCAAGAACCGCAATTGGAGCACAATTGCAGATTTCGGATTTTTACAGCTCTGAATCGGCTGAGCTATAGTAAGGTGATTTCTTCGAATCGATTTTTCTGTGAAATGTATGGAAATAATCAACCAATTTTAATGTGGTTTGGCATAACAATTACAAGTCCCGAGACCTATCATTTGAGGTATCAAGAACTGCAATCGGAGCACAATTGCAGATTTCGGATTTTTACAGCTCTGAATCGGCTGAGCTATAGTAAGGTGATTTTCTTCGAATCGAACTTTCTACGAAATGTATGGTATAGCAATTATAGGTCTCGTGACCTATCATTTAAGGTATCAAGAACCGCAATCGGAGCACAATTGCAGATTTCGGATTTTTACAGCTCTGAATCGGCTGAGCTATAGTAAGGTGATTTCTTCGAATCGATTTTTCTGTGAAATGTATGGAAATAATCAACCAATTTTAATGTGGTTTGGCATAACAATTACAAGTCCCGAGACCTATCATTTGAGGTATCAAGAACTGCAATCGGAGCACAATTGCAGATTTCGGATTTTTACAGCTCTGAATCGGCTGAGCTATAGTAAGGTGATTTTATTCGAATCGAACTTTCTACGAAATGTATGGTATAGCAATTACAGGTCTCGTGACCTATCATTTAAGGTATCAAGAACCGCAATCGGAGCACAATTGCAGATTTCGGATTTTTACAGCTCTGAATCGGCTGAGCTATAGTAAGGTGATTTCTTCGAATCGATTTTTCTGTGAAATGTATGGAAATAATCAACCAATTTTAATGTGGTTTGGCATAACAATTACAAGTCCCGAGACCTATCATTTGAGGTATCAAGAACTGCAATCGGAGCACAATTGCAGATTTCGGATTTTTACAGCTCTGAATCGGCTGAGCTATAGTAAGGTGATTTCTTCGAATCGATTTTTCTGTGAAATGTATGGAAATAATCAACCAATTTTAATGTGGTTTGGCATAACAATTACAAGTCCCGAGACCTATCATTTGAGGTATCAAGAACTGCAATCGGAGCACAATTGCAGATTTCGGATTTTTACAGCTCTGAATCGGCTGAGCTCACCATAGTAAGGTGATTTTATTCGAATCGAACTTTCTACGAAATGTATGGTATAGCAATTACAGGTCTCGTGACCTATCATTTAAGGTATCAAGAACCGCAATCGGAGCACAATTGCAGATTTCGGATTTTTACAGCTCTGAATCGGCTGAGCTATAGTAAGGTGATTTCTTCGAATCGATTTTTCTGTGAAATGTATGGAAATAATCAACCAATTTTAATGTGGTTTGGCATAACAATTACAAGTCCCGAGACCTATCATTTGAGGTATCAAGAACTGCAATCGGAGCACAATTGCAGATTTCGGATTTTTACAGCTCTGAATCGGCTGAGCTATAGTAAGGTGATTTCTTCGAATCGATTTTTCTGTGAAATGTATGGAAATAATCAACCAATTTTAATGTGGTTTGGCATAACAATTACAAGTCCCGAGACCTATCATTTGAGGTATCAAGAACTGCAATCGGAGCACAATTGCAGATTTCGGATTTTTACAGCTCTGAATCGGCTGAGCTCACCATAGTAAGGTGATTTTATTCGAATCGAACTTTCTACGAAATGTATGGTATAGCAATTACAGGTCTCGTGACCTATCATTTGAGGTATCAAGAACCGCAATCGGAGCACAATTGCAGATTTCGGATTTTTACAGCTCTGAATCGGCTGAGCTATAGTAAGGTGATTTCTTCGAATCGATTTTTCTGTGAAATGTATGGAAATAATCAACCAATTTTAATGTGGTTTGGCATAACAATTACAAGTCCCGAGACCTATCATTTGAGGTATCAAGAACTGCAATCGGAGCACAATTGCAGATTTCGGATTTTTACAGCTCTGAATCGGCTGAGCTATAGTAAGGTGATTTTATTCGAATCGAACTTTCTACGAAATGTATGGTATAGCAATTACAGGTCTCGTGACCTATCATTTAAGGTATCAAGAACCGCAATCGGAGCACAATTGCAGATTTCGGATTTTTACAGCTCTGAATCGGCTGAGCTATAGTAAGGTGATTTCTTCGAATCGATTTTTCTGTGAAATGTATGGAAATAATCAACCAATTTTAATGTGGTTTGGCATAACAATTACAAGTCCCGAGACCTATCATTTGAGGTATCAAGAACTGCAATCGGAGCACAATTGCAGATTTCGGATTTTTACAGCTCTGAATCGGCTGAGCTATAGTAAGGTGATTTTATTCGAATCGAACTTTCTACGAAATGTATGGTATAGCAATTACAGGTCTCGTGACCTATCATTTAAGGTATCAAGAACCGCAATCGGAGCACAATTGCAGATTTCGGATTTTTACAGCTCTGAATCGGCTGAGCTATAGTAAGGTGATTTCTTCGAATAGATTTTTCTGTGAAATGTATGGAAATAATCAACCAATTTTAATGTGGTTTGGCATAACAATTACAAGTCCCGAGACCTATCATTTGAGGTATCAAGAACTGCAATCGGAGCACAATTGCAGATTTCGGATTTTTACAGCTCTGAATCGGCTGAGCTATAGTAAGGTGATTTCTTCGAATCGATTTTTCTGTGAAATGTATGGAAATAATCAACCAATTTTAATGTGGTTTGGCATAACAATTACAAGTCCCGAGACCTATCATTTGAGGTATCAAGAACTGCAATCGGAGCACAATTGCAGATTTCGGATTTTTACAGCTCTGAATCGGCTGAGCTATAGTAAGGTGATTTTATTCGAATCGAACTTTCTACGAAATGTATGGTATAGCAATTACAGGTCTCGTGACCTATCATTTAAGGTATCAAGAACCGCAATCGGAGCACAATTGCAGATTTCGGATTTTTACAGCTCTGAATCGGCTGAGCTATAGTAAGGTGATTTCTTCGAATCGATTTTTCTGTGAAATGTATGGAAATAATCAACCAATTTCAATGTGGTTTGGCATAACAATTACAAGTCCCGAGACCTATCATTTGAGGTATCAAGAACTGCAATCGGAGCACAATTGCAGATTTCGGATTTTTACAGCTCTGAATCGGCTGAGCTATAGTAAGGTGATTTTCTTCGAATCGAACTTTCTACGAAATGTATGGTATAGCAATTACAGGTCTCGTGACCTATCATTTAAGGTATCAAGAACCGCAATCGGAGCACAATTGCAGATTTCGGATTTTTACAGCTCTGAATCGGCTGAGCTATAGTAAGGTGATTTCTTCGAATCGATTTTTCTGTGAAATGTATGGAAATAATCAACCAATTTTAATGTGGTTTGGCATAACAATTACAAGTCCCGAGACCTATCATTTGAGGTATCAAGAACTGCAATCGGAGCACAATTGCAGATTTCGGATTTTTACAGCTCTGAATCGGCTGAGCTATAGTAAGGTGATTTCTTCGAATCGATTTTTCTGTGAAATGTATGGAAATAATCAACCAATTTTAATGTGGTTTGGCATAACAATTACAAGTCCCGAGACCTATCATTTGAGGTATCAAGAACTGCAATCGGAGCACAATTGCAGATTTCGGATTTTTACAGCTCTGAATCGGCTGAGCTATAGTAAGGTGATTTTATTCGAATCGAACTTTCTACGAAATGTATGGTATAGCAATTACAGGTCTCGTGACCTATCATTTAAGGTATCAAGAACCGCAATCGGAGCACAATTGCAGATTTCGGATTTTTACAGCTCTGAATCGGCTGAGCTATAGTAAGGTGATTTCTTCGAATCGATTTTTCTGTGAAATGTATGGAAATAATCAACCAATTTTAATGTGGTTTGGCATAACAATTACAAGTCCCGAGACCTATCATTTGAGGTATCAAGAACTGCAATCGGAGCACAATTGCAGATTTCGGATTTTTACAGCTCTGAATCGGCTGAGCTATAGTAAGGTGATTTTATTCGAATCGAACTTTCTACGAAATGTATGGTATAGCAATTATAGGTCTCGTGACCTATCATTTAAGGTATCAAGAACCGCAATTGGAGCACAATTGCAGATTTCGGATTTTTACAGCTCTGAATCGGCTGAGCTATAGTAAGGTGATTTCTTCGAATCGATTTTTCTGTGAAATGTATGGAAATAATCAACCAATTTTAATGTGGTTTGGCATAACAATTACAAGTCCCGAGACCTATCATTTGAGGTATCAAGAACTGCAATCGGAGCACAATTGCAGATTTCGGATTTTTACAGCTCTGAATCGGCTGAGCTATAGTAAGGTGATTTTATTCGAATCGAACTTTCTACGAAATGTATGGTATAGCAATTACAGGTCTCGTGACCTATCATTTAAGGTATCAAGAACCGCAATCGGAGCACAATTGCAGATTTCGGATTTTTACAGCTCTGAATCGGCTGAGCTATAGTAAGGTGATTTCTTCGAATCGATTTTTCTGTGAAATGTATGGAAATAATTAACCAATTTTAATGTGGTTTGGCATAACAATTACAAGTCCCGAGACCTATCATTTGAGGTATCAAGAACTGCAATCGGAGCACAATTGCAGATTTCGGATTTTTACAGCTCTGAATCGGCTGAGCTATAGTAAGGTGATTTCTTCGAATCGATTTTTCTGTGAAATGTATGGAAATAATCAACCAATTTTAATGTGGTTTGGCATAACAATTACAAGTCCCGAGACCTATCATTTGAGGTATCAAGAACTGCAATCGGAGCACAATTGCAGATTTCGGATTTTTACAGCTCTGAATCGGCTGAGCTCACCATAGTAAGGTGATTTTATTCGAATCGAACTTTCTACGAAATGTATGGTATAGCAATTACAGGTCTCGTGACCTATCATTTGAGGTATCAAGAACCGCAATCGGAGCACAATTGCAGATTTCGGATTTTTACAGCTCTGAATCGGCTGAGCTATAGTAAGGTGATTTCTTCGAATCGATTTTTCTGTGAAATGTATGGAAATAATCAACCAATTTTAATGTGGTTTGGCATAACAATTACAAGTCCCGAGACCTATCATTTGAGGTATCAAGAACTGCAATCGGAGCACAATTGCAGATTTCGGATTTTTACAGCTCTGAATCGGCTGAGCTATAGTAAGGTGATTTTATTCGAATCGAACTTTCTACGAAATGTATGGTATAGCAATTACAGGTCTCGTGACCTATCATTTAAGGTATCAAGAACCGCAATCGGAGCACAATTGCAGATTTCGGATTTTTACAGCTCTGAATCGGCTGAGCTATAGTAAGGTGATTTCTTCGAATCGATTTTTCTGTGAAATGTATGGAAATAATCAACCAATTTTAATGTGGTTTGGCATAACAATTACAAGTCCCGAGACCTATCATTTGAGGTATCAAGAACTGCAATCGGAGCACAATTGCAGATTTCGGATTTTTACAGCTCTGAATCGGCTGAGCTATAGTAAGGTGATTTTATTCGAATCGAACTTTCTACGAAATGTATGGTATAGCAATTACAGGTCTCGTGACCTATCATTTAAGGTATCAAGAACCGCAATCGGAGCACAATTGCAGATTTCGGATTTTTACAGCTCTGAATCGGCTGAGCTATAGTAAGGTGATTTCTTCGAATAGATTTTTCTGTGAAATGTATGGAAATAATCAACCAATTTTAATGTGGTTTGGCATAACAATTACAAGTCCCGAGACCTATCATTTGAGGTATCAAGAACTGCAATCGGAGCACAATTGCAGATTTCGGATTTTTACAGCTCTGAATCGGCTGAGCTATAGTAAGGTGATTTCTTCGAATCGATTTTTCTGTGAAATGTATGGAAATAATCAACCAATTTTAATGTGGTTTGGCATAACAATTACAAGTCCCGAGACCTATCATTTGAGGTATCAAGAACTGCAATCGGAGCACAATTGCAGATTTCGGATTTTTACAGCTCTGAATCGGCTGAGCTATAGTAAGGTGATTTTATTCGAATCGAACTTTCTACGAAATGTATGGTATAGCAATTACAGGTCTCGTGACCTATCATTTAAGGTATCAAGAACCGCAATCGGAGCACAATTGCAGATTTCGGATTTTTACAGCTCTGAATCGGCTGAGCTATAGTAAGGTGATTTCTTCGAATCGATTTTTCTGTGAAATGTATGGAAATAATCAACCAATTTCAATGTGGTTTGGCATAACAATTACAAGTCCCGAGACCTATCATTTGAGGTATCAAGAACTGCAATCGGAGCACAATTGCAGATTTCGGATTTTTACAGCTCTGAATCGGCTGAGCTATAGTAAGGTGATTTTCTTCGAATCGAACTTTCTACGAAATGTATGGTATAGCAATTACAGGTCTCGTGACCTATCATTTAAGGTATCAAGAACCGCAATCGGAGCACAATTGCAGATTTCGGATTTTTACAGCTCTGAATCGGCTGAGCTATAGTAAGGTGATTTCTTCGAATCGATTTTTCTGTGAAATGTATGGAAATAATCAACCAATTTTAATGTGGTTTGGCATAACAATTACAAGTCCCGAGACCTATCATTTGAGGTATCAAGAACTGCAATCGGAGCACAATTGCAGATTTCGGATTTTTACAGCTCTGAATCGGCTGAGCTATAGTAAGGTGATTTCTTCGAATCGATTTTTCTGTGAAATGTATGGAAATAATCAACCAATTTTAATGTGGTTTGGCATAACAATTACAAGTCCCGAGACCTATCATTTGAGGTATCAAGAACTGCAATCGGAGCACAATTGCAGATTTCGGATTTTTACAGCTCTGAATCGGCTGAGCTATAGTAAGGTGATTTTATTCGAATCGAACTTTCTACGAAATGTATGGTATAGCAATTACAGGTCTCGTGACCTATCATTTAAGGTATCAAGAACCGCAATCGGAGCACAATTGCAGATTTCGGATTTTTACAGCTCTGAATCGGCTGAGCTATAGTAAGGTGATTTCTTCGAATCGATTTTTCTGTGAAATGTATGGAAATAATCAACCAATTTTAATGTGGTTTGGCATAACAATTACAAGTCCCGAGACCTATCATTTGAGGTATCAAGAACTGCAATCGGAGCACAATTGCAGATTTCGGATTTTTACAGCTCTGAATCGGCTGAGCTATAGTAAGGTGATTTTATTCGAATCGAACTTTCTACGAAATGTATGGTATAGCAATTATAGGTCTCGTGACCTATCATTTAAGGTATCAAGAACCGCAATTGGAGCACAATTGCAGATTTCGGATTTTTACAGCTCTGAATCGGCTGAGCTATAGTAAGGTGATTTCTTCGAATCGATTTTTCTGTGAAATGTATGGAAATAATCAACCAATTTTAATGTGGTTTGGCATAACAATTACAAGTCCCGAGACCTATCATTTGAGGTATCAAGAACTGCAATCGGAGCACAATTGCAGATTTCGGATTTTTACAGCTCTGAATCGGCTGAGCTATAGTAAGGTGATTTTATTCGAATCGAACTTTCTACGAAATGTATGGTATAGCAATTACAGGTCTCGTGACCTATCATTTAAGGTATCAAGAACCGCAATCGGAGCACAATTGCAGATTTCGGATTTTTACAGCTCTGAATCGGCTGAGCTATAGTAAGGTGATTTCTTCGAATCGATTTTTCTGTGAAATGTATGGAAATAATTAACCAATTTTAATGTGGTTTGGCATAACAATTACAAGTCCCGAGACCTATCATTTGAGGTATCAAGAACTGCAATCGGAGCACAATTGCAGATTTCGGATTTTTACAGCTCTGAATCGGCTGAGCTATAGTAAGGTGATTTCTTCGAATCGATTTTTCTGTGAAATGTATGGAAATAATCAACCAATTTTAATGTGGTTTGGCATAACAATTACAAGTCCCGAGACCTATCATTTGAGGTATCAAGAACTGCAATCGGAGCACAATTGCAGATTTCGGATTTTTACAGCTCTGAATCGGCTGAGCTCACCATAGTAAGGTGATTTTATTCGAATCGAACTTTCTACGAAATGTATGGTATAGCAATTACAGGTCTCGTGACCTATCATTTGAGGTATCAAGAACCGCAATCGGAGCACAATTGCAGATTTCGGATTTTTACAGCTCTGAATCGGCTGAGCTATAGTAAGGTGATTTCTTCGAATCGATTTTTCTGTGAAATGTATGGAAATAATCAACCAATTTTAATGTGGTTTGGCATAACAATTACAAGTCCCGAGACCTATCATTTGAGGTATCAAGAACTGCAATCGGAGCACAATTGCAGATTTCGGATTTTTACAGCTCTGAATCGGCTGAGCTATAGTAAGGTGATTTTATTCGAATCGAACTTTCTACGAAATGTATGGTATAGCAATTACAGGTCTCGTGACCTATCATTTAAGGTATCAAGAACCACAATCGGAGCACAATTGCAGATTTCGGATTTTTACAGCTCTGAATCGGCTGAGCTATAGTAAGGTGATTTCTTCGAATCGATTTTTCTGTGAAATGTATGGAAATAATCAACCAATTTTAATGTGGTTTGGCATAACAATTACAAGTCCCGAGACCTATCATTTGAGGTATCAAGAACTGCAATCGGAGCACAATTGCAGATTTCGGATTTTTACAGCTCTGAATCGGCTGAGCTATAGTAAGGTGATTTTATTCGAATCGAACTTGCTACGAAATGTATGGTATAGCAATTATAGGTCTCGTGACCTATCATTTAAGGTATCAAGAACCGCAATTGGAGCACAATTGCAGATTTCGGATTTTTACAGCTCTGAATCGGCTGAGCTATAGTAAGGTGATTTTATTCGAATCGAACTTTCTACGAAATGTATGGTATAGCAATTACAGGTCTCGTGACCTATCATTTGAGGTATCAAGAACCGCAATCGGAGCACAATTGCAGATTTCGGATTTTTACAGCTCTGAATCGGCTGAGCTATAGTAAGGTGATTTCTTCGAATCGATTTTTCTGTGAAATGTATGGAAATAATCAACCAATTTTAATGTGGTTTGGCATAACAATTACAAGTCCCGAGACCTATCATTTGAGGTATCAAGAACTGCAATCGGAGCACAATTGCAGATTTCGGATTTTTACAGCTCTGAATCGGCTGAGCTATAGTAAGGTGATTTTATTCGAATCGAACTTTCTACGAAATGTATGGTATAGCAATTACAGGTCTCGTGACCTATCATTTAAGGTATCAAGAACCGCAATCGGAGCACAATTGCAGATTTCGGATTTTTACAGCTCTGAATCGGCTGAGCTATAGTAAGGTGATTTCTTCGAATCGATTTTTCTGTGAAATGTATGGAAATAATCAACCAATTTTAATGTGGTTTGGCATAACAATTACAAGTCCCGAGACCTATCATTTGAGGTATCAAGAACTGCAATCGGAGCACAATTGCAGATTTCGGATTTTTACAGCTCTGAATCGGCTGAGCTATAGTAAGGTGATTTTCTTCGAATCGAACTTTCTACGAAATGTATGGTATAGCAATTATAGGTCTCGTGACCTATCATTTAAGGTATCAAGAACCGCAATCGGAGCACAATTGCAGATTTCGGATTTTTACAGCTCTGAATCGGCTGAGCTATAGTAAGGTGATTTCTTCGAATCGATTTTTCTGTGAAATGTATGGAAATAATCAACCAATTTTAATGTGGTTTGGCATAACAATTACAAGTCCCGAGACCTATCATTTGAGGTATCAAGAACTGCAATCGGAGCACAATTGCAGATTTCGGATTTTTACAGCTCTGAATCGGCTGAGCTATAGTAAGGTGATTTCTTCGAATCGATTTTTCTGTGAAATGTATGGAAATAATCAACCAATTTTAATGTGGTTTGGCATAACAATTACAAGTCCCGAGACCTATCATTTGAGGTATCAAGAACTGCAATCGGAGCACAATTGCAGATTTCGGATTTTTACAGCTCTGAATCGGCTGAGCTATAGTAAGGTGATTTCTTCGAATCGATTTTTCTGTGAAATGTATGGAAATAATCAACCAATTTTAATGTGGTTTGGCATAACAATTACAAGTCCCGAGACCTATCATTTGAGGTATCAAGAACTGCAATCGGAGCACAATTGCAGATTTCGGATTTTTACAGCTCTGAATCGGCTGAGCTATAGTAAGGTGATTTTATTCGAATCGAACTTTCTACGAAATGTATGGTATAGCAATTACAGGTCTCGTGACCTATCATTTAAGGTATCAAGAACCGCAATCGGAGCACAATTGCAGATTTCGGATTTTTACAGCTCTGAATCGGCTGAGCTATAGTAAGGTGATTTCTTCGAATCGATTTTTCTGTGAAATGTATGGAAATAATCAACCAATTTTAATGTGGTTTGGCATAACAATTACAAGTCCCGAGACCTATCATTTGAGGTATCAAGAACTGCAATCGGAGCACAATTGCAGATTTCGGATTTTTACAGCTCTGAATCGGCTGAGCTATAGTAAGGTGATTTTCTTCGAATCGAACTTTCTACGAAATGTATGGTATAGCAATTATAGGTCTCGTGACCTATCATTTAAGGTATCAAGAACCGCAATCGGAGCACAATTGCAGATTTCGGATTTTTACAGCTCTGAATCGGCTGAGCTATAGTAAGGTGATTTCTTCGAATCGATTTTTCTGTGAAATGTATGGAAATAATCAACCAATTTTAATGTGGTTTGGCATAACAATTACAAGTCCCGAGACCTATCATTTGAGGTATCAAGAACTGCAATCGGAGCACAATTGCAGATTTCGGATTTTTACAGCTCTGAATCGGCTGAGCTATAGTAAGGTGATTTTATTCGAATCGAACTTTCTACGAAATGTATGGTATAGCAATTACAGGTCTCGTGACCTATCATTTAAGGTATCAAGAACCGCAATCGGAGCACAATTGCAGATTTCGGATTTTTACAGCTCTGAATCGGCTGAGCTATAGTAAGGTGATTTCTTCGAATCGATTTTTCTGTGAAATGTATGGAAATAATCAACCAATTTTAATGTGGTTTGGCATAACAATTACAAGTCCCGAGACCTATCATTTGAGGTATCAAGAACTGCAATCGGAGCACAATTGCAGATTTCGGATTTTTACAGCTCTGAATCGGCTGAGCTATAGTAAGGTGATTTTCTTCGAATCGAACTTTCTACGAAATGTATGGTATAGCAATTATAGGTCTCGTGACCTATCATTTAAGGTATCAAGAACCGCAATCGGAGCACAATTGCAGATTTCGGATTTTTACAGCTCTGAATCGGCTGAGCTATAGTAAGGTGATTTCTTCGAATCGATTTTTCTGTGAAATGTATGGAAATAATCAACCAATTTTAATGTGGTTTGGCATAACAATTACAAGTCCCGAGACCTATCATTTGAGGTATCAAGAACTGCAATCGGAGCACAATTGCAGATTTCGGATTTTTACAGCTCTGAATCGGCTGAGCTATAGTAAGGTGATTTTCTTCGAATCGAACTTTCTACGAAATGTATGGTATAGCAATTATAGGTCTCGTGACCTATCATTTAAGGTATCAAGAACCGCAATCGGAGCACAATTGCAGATTTCGGATTTTTACAGCTCTGAATCGGCTGAGCTATAGTAAGGTGATTTCTTCGAATCGATTTTTCTGTGAAATGTATGGAAATAATCAACCAATTTTAATGTGGTTTGGCATAACAATTACAAGTCCCGAGACCTATCATTTGAGGTATCAAGAACTGCAATCGGAGCACAATTGCAGATTTCGGATTTTTACAGCTCTGAATCGGCTGAGCTATAGTAAGGTGATTTCTTCGAATCGATACTTTCTACGAAATGTATGGTATAGCAATTACAGGTCTCGTGACCTATCATTTAAGGTATCAAGAACCGCAATCGGAGCACAATTGCAGATTTCGGATTTTTACAGCTCTGAATCGGCTGAGCTATAGTAAGGTGATTTCTTCGAATCGATTTTTCTGTGAAATGTATGGAAATAATCAACCAATTTTAATGTGGTTTGGCATAACAATTACAAGTCCCGAGACCTATCATTTGAGGTATCAAGAACTGCAATCGGAGCACAATTGCAGATTTCGGATTTTTACAGCTCTGAATCGGCTGAGCTATAGTAAGGTGATTTTATTCGAATCGAACTTTCTACGAAATGTATGGTATAGCAATTACAGGTCTCGTGACCTATCATTTAAGGTATCAAGAACCGCAATCGGAGCACAATTGCAGATTTCGGATTTTTACAGCTCTGAATCGGCTGAGCTATAGTAAGGTGATTTCTTCGAATCGATTTTTCTGTGAAATGTATGGAAATAATCAACCAATTTTAATGTGGTTTGGCATAACAATTACAAGTCCCGAGACCTATCATTTGAGGTATCAAGAACTGCAATCGGAGCACAATTGCAGATTTCGGATTTTTACAGCTCTGAATCGGCTGAGCTATAGTAAGGTGATTTTATTCGAATCGAACTTTCTACGAAATGTATGGTATAGCAATTACAGGTCTCGTGACCTATCATTTAAGGTATCAAGAACCGCAATCGGAGCACAATTGCAGATTTCGGATTTTTACAGCTCTGAATCGGCTGAGCTATAGTAAGGTGATTTCTTCGAATCGATTTTTCTGTGAAATGTATGGAAATAATCAACCAATTTTAATGTGGTTTGGCATAACAATTACAAGTCCCGAGACCTATCATTTGAGGTATCAAGAACTGCAATCGGAGCACAATTGCAGATTTCGGATTTTTACAGCTCTGAATCGGCTGAGCTATAGTAAGGTGATTTTATTCGAATCGAACTTTCTACGAAATGTATGGTATAGCAATTATAGGTCTCGTGACCTATCATTTAAGGTATCAAGAACCGCAATCGGAGCACAATTGCAGATTTCGGATTTTTACAGCTCTGAATCGGCTGAGCTATAGTAAGGTGATTTCTTCGAATCGATTTTTCTGTGAAATGTATGGAAATAATCAACCAATTTTAATGTGGTTTGGCATAACAATTACAAGTCCCGAGACCTATCATTTGAGGTATCAAGAACTGCAATCGGAGCACAATTGCAGATTTCGGATTTTTACAGCTCTGAATCGGCTGAGCTATAGTAAGGTGATTTTATTCGAATCGAACTTTCTACGAAATGTATGGTATAGCAATTACAGGTCTCGTGACCTATCATTTAAGGTATCAAGAACCGCAATCGGAGCACAATTGCAGATTTCGGATTTTTACAGCTCTGAATCGGCTGAGCTATAGTAAGGTGATTTCTTCGAATCGATTTTTCTGTGAAATGTATGGAAATAATCAACCAATTTTAATGTGGTTTGGCATAACAATTACAAGTCCCGAGACCTATCATTTGAGGTATCAAGAACTGCAATCGGAGCACAATTGCAGATTTCGGATTTTTACAGCTCTGAATCGGCTGAGCTATAGTAAGGTGATTTTATTCGAATCGAACTTTCTACGAAATGTATGGTATAGCAATTACAGGTCTCGTGACCTATCATTTAAGGTATCAAGAACCGCAATCGGAGCACAATTGCAGATTTCGGATTTTTACAGCTCTGAATCGGCTGAGCTATAGTAAGGTGATTTCTTCGAATCGATTTTTCTGTGAAATGTATGGAAATAATCAACCAATTTTAATGTGGTTTGGCATAACAATTACAAGTCCCGAGACCTATCATTTGAGGTATCAAGAACTGCAATCGGAGCACAATTGCAGATTTCGGATTTTTACAGCTCTGAATCGGCTGAGCTATAGTAAGGTGATTTTATTCGAATCGAACTTTCTACGAAATGTATGGTATAGCAATTACAGGTCTCGTGACCTATCATTTAAGGTATCAAGAACCGCAATCGGAGCACAATTGCAGATTTCGGATTTTTACAGCTCTGAATCGGCTGAGCTATAGTAAGGTGATTTCTTCGAATCGATTTTTCTGTGAAATGTATGGAAATAATCAACCAATTTTAATGTGGTTTGGCATAACAATTACAAGTCCCAAGACCTATCATTTGAGGTATCAAGAACTGCAATCGGAGCACAATTGCAGATTTCGGATTTTTACAGCTCTGAATCGGCTGAGCTATAGTAAGGTGATTTTATTCGAATCGAACTTTCTACGAAATGTATGGTATAGCAATTACAGGTCTCGTGACCTATCATTTAAGGTATCAAGAACCGCAATCGGAGCACAATTGCAGATTTCGGATTTTTACAGCTCTGAATCGGCTGAGCTATAGTAAGGTGATTTCTTCGAATCGATTTTTCTGTGAAATGTATGGAAATAATCAACCAATTTTAATGTGGTTTGGCATAACAATTACAAGTCCCGAGACCTATCATTTGAGGTATCAAGAACTGCAATCGGAGCACAATTGCAGATTTCGGATTTTTACAGCTCTGAATCGGCTGAGCTATAGTAAGGTGATTTTATTCGAATCGAACTTTCTACGAAATGTATGGTATAGCAATTACAGGTCTCGTGACCTATCATTTAAGGTATCAAGAACCGCAATCGGAGCACAATTGCAGATTTCGGATTTTTACAGCTCTGAATCGGCTGAGCTATAGTAAGGTGATTTCTTCGAATCGATTTTTCTGTGAAATGTATGGAAATAATCAACCAATTTTAATGTGGTTTGGCATAACAATTACAAGTCCCGAGACCTATCATTTGAGGTATCAAGAACTGCAATCGGAGCACAATTGCAGATTTCGGATTTTTACAGCTCTGAATCGGCTGAGCTATAGTAAGGTGATTTTATTCGAATCGAACTTTCTACGAAATGTATGGTATAGCAATTACAGGTCTCGTGACCTATCATTTAAGGTATCAAGAACCGCAATCGGAGCACAATTGCAGATTTCGGATTTTTACAGCTCTGAATCGGTTGAGCTATAGTAAGGTGATTTCTTCGAATCGATTTTTCTGTGAAATGTATGGAAATAATCAACCAATTTTAATGTGGTTTGGCATAACAATTACAAGTCCCGAGACCTATCATTTGAGGTATCAAGAACTGCAATCGGAGCACAATTGCAGATTTCGGATTTTTACAGCTCTGAATCGGCTGAGCTATAGTAAGGTGATTTTATTCGAATCGAACTTTCTACGAAATGTATGGTATAGCAATTACAGGTCTCGTGACCTATCATTTAAGGTATCAAGAACCGCAATCGGAGCACAATTGCAGATTTCGGATTTTTACAGCTCTGAATCGGCTGAGCTATAGTAAGGTGATTTCTTCGAATCGATTTTTCTGTGAAATGTATGGAAATAATCAACCAATTTTAATGTGGTTTGGCATAACAATTACAAGTCCCGAGACCTATCATTTGAGGTATCAAGAACTGCAATCGGAGCACAATTGCAGATTTCGGATTTTTACAGCTCTGAATCGGCTGAGCTATAGTAAGGTGATTTTATTCGAATCGAACTTTCTACGAAATGTATGGTATAGCAATTACAGGTCTCGTGACCTATCATTTAAGGTATCAAGAACCGCAATCGGAGCACAATTGCAGATTTCGGATTTTTACAGCTCTGAATCGGCTGAGCTATAGTAAGGTGATTTCTTCGAATCGATTTTTCTGTGAAATGTATGGAAATAATCAACCAATTTTAATGTGGTTTGGCATAACAATTACAAGTCCCGAGACCTATCATTTGAGGTATCAAGAACTGCAATCGGAGCACAATTGCAGATTTCGGATTTTTACAGCTCTGAATCGGCTGAGCTATAGTAAGGTGATTTTATTCGAATCGAACTTTCTACGAAATGTATGGTATAGCAATTACAGGTCTCGTGACCTATCATTTAAGGTATCAAGAACCGCAATCGGAGCACAATTGCAGATTTCGGATTTTTACAGCTCTGAATCGGCTGAGCTATAGTAAGGTGATTTCTTCGAATCGATTTTTCTGTGAAATGTATGGAAATAATCAACCAATTTTAATGTGGTTTGGCATAACAATTACAAGTCCCAAGACCTATCATTTGAGGTATCAAGAACTGCAATCGGAGCACAATTGCAGATTTCGGATTTTTACAGCTCTGAATCGGCTGAGCTATAGTAAGGTGATTTTATTCGAATCGAACTTTCTACGAAATGTATGGTATAGCAATTACAGGTCTCGTGACCTATCATTTAAGGTATCAAGAACCGCAATCGGAGCACAATTGCAGATTTCGGATTTTTACAGCTCTGAATCGGCTGAGCTATAGTAAGGTGATTTCTTCGAATCGATTTTTCTGTGAAATGTATGGAAATAATCAACCAATTTTAATGTGGTTTGGCATAACAATTACAAGTCCCGAGACCTATCATTTGAGGTATCAAGAACTGCAATCGGAGCACAATTGCAGATTTCGGATTTTTACAGCTCTGAATCGGCTGAGCTCACCATAGTAAGGTGATTTTATTCGAATCGAACTTTCTACGAAATGTATGGTATAGCAATTACAGGTCTCGTGACCTATCATTTAAGGTATCAAGAACCGCAATCGGAGCACAATTGCAGATTTCGGATTTTTACAGCTCTGAATCGGCTGAGCTATAGTAAGGTGATTTCTTCGAATCGATTTTTCTGTGAAATGTATGGAAATAATCAACCAATTTTAATGTGGTTTGGCATAACAATTACAAGTCCCGAGACCTATCATTTGAGGTATCAAGAACTGCAATCGGAGCACAATTGCAGATTTCGGATTTTTACAGCTCTGAATCGGCTGAGCTATAGTAAGGTGATTTTATTCGAATCGAACTTTCTACGAAATGTATGGTATAGCAATTACAGGTCTCGTGACCTATCATTTAAGGTATCAAGAACCGCAATCGGAGCACAATTGCAGATTTCGGATTTTTACAGCTCTGAATCGGCTGAGCTATAGTAAGGTGATTTCTTCGAATCGATTTTTCTGTGAAATGTATGGAAATAATCAACCAATTTTAATGTGGTTTGGCATAACAATTACAAGTCCCGAGACCTATCATTTGAGGTATCAAGAACTGCAATCGGAGCACAATTGCAGATTTCGGATTTTTACAGCTCTGAATCGGCTGAGCTATAGTAAGGTGATTTTATTCGAATCGAACTTTCTACGAAATGTATGGTATAGCAATTACAGGTCTCGTGACCTATCATTTAAGGTATCAAGAACCGCAATCGGAGCACAATTGCAGATTTCGGATTTTTACAGCTCTGAATCGGCTGAGCTATAGTAAGGTGATTTCTTCGAATCGATTTTTCTGTGAAATGTATGGAAATAATCAACCAATTTTAATGTGGTTTGGCATAACAATTACAAGTCCCGAGACCTATCATTTGAGGTATCAAGAACTGCAATCGGAGCACAATTGCAGATTTCGGATTTTTACAGCTCTGAATCGGCTGAGCTCACCATAGTAAGGTGATTTTATTCGAATCGAACTTTCTACGAAATGTATGGTATAGCAATTACAGGTCTCGTGACCTATCATTTAAGGTATCAAGAACCGCAATCGGAGCACAATTGCAGATTTCGGATTTTTACAGCTCTGAATCGGCTGAGCTATAGTAAGGTGATTTCTTCGAATCGATTTTTCTGTGAAATGTATGGAAATAATCAACCAATTTTAATGTGGTTTGGCATAACAATTACAAGTCCCGAGACCTATCATTTGAGGTATCAAGAACTGCAATCGGAGCACAATTGCAGATTTCGGATTTTTACAGCTCTGAATCGGCTGAGCTATAGTAAGGTGATTTTCTTCGAATCGAACTTTCTACGAAATGTATGGTATAGCAATTATAGGTCTCGTGACCTATCATTTAAGGTATCAAGAACCGCAATCGGAGCACAATTGCAGATTTCGGATTTTTACAGCTCTGAATCGGCTGAGCTATAGTAAGGTGATTTCTTCGAATCGATTTTTCTGTGAAATGTATGGAAATAATCAACCAATTTTAATGTGGTTTGGCATAACAATTACAAGTCCCGAGACCTATCATTTGAGGTATCAAGAACTGCAATCGGAGCACAATTGCAGATTTCGGATTTTTACAGCTCTGAATCGGCTGAGCTATAGTAAGGTGATTTTCTTCGAATCGAACTTTCTACGAAATGTATGGTATAGCAATTATAGGTCTCGTGACCTATCATTTAAGGTATCAAGAACCGCAATCGGAGCACAATTGCAGATTTCGGATTTTTACAGCTCTGAATCGGCTGAGCTATAGTAAGGTGATTTCTTCGAATCGATTTTTCTGTGAAATGTATGGAAATAATCAACCAATTTTAATGTGGTTTGGCATAACAATTACAAGTCCCGAGACCTATCATTTGAGGTATCAAGAACTGCAATCGGAGCACAATTGCAGATTTCGGATTTTTACAGCTCTGAATCGGCTGAGCTATAGTAAGGTGATTTTATTCGAATCGAACTTTCTACGAAATGTATGGTATAGCAATTACAGGTCTCGTGACCTATCATTTAAGGTATCAAGAACCGCAATCGGAGCACAATTGCAGATTTCGGATTTTTACAGCTCTGAATCGGCTGAGCTATAGTAAGGTGATTTCTTCGAATCGATTTTTCTGTGAAATGTATGGAAATAATCAACCAATTTTAATGTGGTTTGGCATAACAATTACAAGTCCCGAGACCTATCATTTGAGGTATCAAGAACTGCAATCGGAGCACAATTGCAGATTTCGGATTTTTACAGCTCTGAATCGGCTGAGCTATAGTAAGGTGATTTTATTCGAATCGAACTTTCTACGAAATGTATGGTATAGCAATTACAGGTCTCGTGACCTATCATTTAAGGTATCAAGAACCGCAATCGGAGCACAATTGCAGATTTCGGATTTTTACAGCTCTGAATCGGCTGAGCTATAGTAAGGTGATTTCTTCGAATCGATTTTTCTGTGAAATGTATGGAAATAATCAACCAATTTTAATGTGGTTTGGCATAACAATTACAAGTCCCAAGACCTATCATTTGAGGTATCAAGAACTGCAATCGGAGCACAATTGCAGATTTCGGATTTTTACAGCTCTGAATCGGCTGAGCTATAGTAAGGTGATTTTATTCGAATCGAACTTTCTACGAAATGTATGGTATAGCAATTACAGGTCTCGTGACCTATCATTTAAGGTATCAAGAACCGCAATCGGAGCACAATTGCAGATTTCGGATTTTTACAGCTCTGAATCGGCTGAGCTATAGTAAGGTGATTTCTTCGAATCGATTTTTCTGTGAAATGTATGGAAATAATCAACCAATTTTAATGTGGTTTGGCATAACAATTACAAGTCCCAAGACCTATCATTTGAGGTATCAAGAACTGCAATCGGAGCACAATTGCAGATTTCGGATTTTTACAGCTCTGAATCGGCTGAGCTATAGTAAGGTGATTTTATTCGAATCGAACTTTCTACGAAATGTATGGTATAGCAATTACAGGTCTCGTGACCTATCATTTAAGGTATCAAGAACCGCAATCGGAGCACAATTGCAGATTTCGGATTTTTACAGCTCTGAATCGGCTGAGCTATAGTAAGGTGATTTCTTCGAATCGATTTTTCTGTGAAATGTATGGAAATAATCAACCAATTTTAATGTGGTTTGGCATAACAATTACAAGTCCAGAGACCTATCATTTGAGGTATCAAGAACTGCAATCGGAGCACAATTGCAGATTTCGGATTTTTACAGCTCTGAATCGGCTGAGCTCACCATAGTAAGGTGATTTTATTCGAATCGAACTTTCTACGAAATGTATGGTATAGCAATTACAGGTCTCGTGACCTATCATTTAAGGTATCAAGAACCGCAATCGGAGCACAATTGCAGATTTCGGATTTTTACAGCTCTGAATCGGCTGAGCTATAGTAAGGTGATTTCTTCGAATCGATTTTTCTGTGAAATGTATGGAAATAATCAACCAATTTTAATGTGGTTTGGCATAACAATTACAAGTCCCGAGACCTATCATTTGAGGTATCAAGAACTGCAATCGGAGCACAATTGCAGATTTCGGATTTTTACAGCTCTGAATCGGCTGAGCTATAGTAAGGTGATTTTATTCGAATCGAACTTTCTACGAAATGTATGGTATAGCAATTACAGGTCTCGTGACCTATCATTTAAGGTATCAAGAACCGCAATCGGAGCACAATTGCAGATTTCGGATTTTTACAGCTCTGAATCGGCTGAGCTATAGTAAGGTGATTTCTTCGAATCGATTTTTCTGTGAAATGTATGGAAATAATCAACCAATTTTAATGTGGTTTGGCATAACAATTACAAGTCCCGAGACCTATCATTTGAGGTATCAAGAACTGCAATCGGAGCACAATTGCAGATTTCGGATTTTTACAGCTCTGAATCGGCTGAGCTATAGTAAGGTGATTTTATTCGAATCGAACTTTCTACGAAATGTATGGTATAGCAATTACAGGTCTCGTGACCTATCATTTGAGGTATCAAGAACCGCAATCGGAGCACAATTGCAGATTTCGGATTTTTACAGCTCTGAATCGGCTGAGCTATAGTAAGGTGATTTCTTCGAATCGATTTTTCTGTGAAATGTATGGAAATAATCAACCAATTTTAATGTGGTTTGGCATAACAATTACAAGTCCCGAGACCTATCATTTGAGGTATCAAGAACTGCAATCGGAGCACAATTGCAGATTTCGGATTTTTACAGCTCTGAATCGGCTGAGCTATAGTAAGGTGATTTTATTCGAATCGAACTTTCTACGAAATGTATGGTATAGCAATTACAGGTCTCGTGACCTATCATTTAAGGTATCAAGAACCGCAATCGGAGCACAATTGCAGATTTCGGATTTTTACAGCTCTGAATCGGCTGAGCTATAGTAAGGTGATTTCTTCGAATCGATTTTTCTGTGAAATGTATGGAAATAATCAACCAATTTTAATGTGGTTTGGCATAACAATTACAAGTCCCGAGACCTATCATTTGAGGTATCAAGAACTGCAATCGGAGCACAATTGCAGATTTCGGATTTTTACAGCTCTGAATCGGCTGAGCTATAGTAAGGTGATTTTCTTCGAATCGAACTTTCTACGAAATGTATGGTATAGCAATTACAGGTCTCGTGACCTATCATTTAAGGTATCAAGAACCGCAATCGGAGCACAATTGCAGATTTCGGATTTTTACAGCTCTGAATCGGCTGAGCTATAGTAAGGTGATTTCTTCGAATCGATTTTTCTGTGAAATGTATGGAAATAATCAACCAATTTTAATGTGGTTTGGCATAACAATTACAAGTCCCGAGACCTATCATTTGAGGTATCAAGAACTGCAATCGGAGCACAATTGCAGATTTCGGATTTTTACAGCTCTGAATCGGCTGAGCTATAGTAAGGTGATTTTATTCGAATCGAACTTTCTACGAAATGTATGGTATAGCAATTACAGGTCTCGTGACCTATCATTTGAGGTATCAAGAACCGCAATCGGAGCACAATTGCAGATTTCGGATTTTTACAGCTCTGAATCGGCTGAGCTATAGTAAGGTGATTTCTTCGAATCGATTTTTCTGTGAAATGTATGGAAATAATCAACCAATTTTAATGTGGTTTGGCATAACAATTACAAGTCCCGAGACCTATCATTTGAGGTATCAAGAACTGCAATCGGAGCACAATTGCAGATTTCGGATTTTTACAGCTCTGAATCGGCTGAGCTATAGTAAGGTGATTTTATTCGAATCGAACTTTCTACGAAATGTATGGTATAGCAATTACAGGTCTCGTGACCTATCATTTGAGGTATCAAGAACCGCAATCGGAGCACAATTGCAGATTTCGGATTTTTACAGCTCTGAATCGGCTGAGCTATAGTAAGGTGATTTCTTCGAATCGATTTTTCTGTGAAATGTATGGAAATAATCAACCAATTTTAATGTGGTTTGGCATAACAATTACAAGTCCCGAGACCTATCATTTGAGGTATCAAGAACTGCAATCGGAGCACAATTGCAGATTTCGGATTTTTACAGCTCTGAATCGGCTGAGCTATAGTAAGGTGATTTTATTCGAATCGAACTTTCTACGAAATGTATGGTATAGCAATTACAGGTCTCGTGACCTATCATTTAAGGTATCAAGAACCGCAATCGGAGCACAATTGCAGATTTCGGATTTTTACAGCTCTGAATCGGCTGAGCTATAGTAAGGTGATTTCTTCGAATCGATTTTTCTGTGAAATGTATGGAAATAATCAACCAATTTTAATGTGGTTTGGCATAACAATTACAAGTCCCGAGACCTATCATTTGAGGTATCAAGAACTGCAATCGGAGCACAATTGCAGATTTCGGATTTTTACAGCTCTGAATCGGCTGAGCTATAGTAAGGTGATTTCTTCGAATCGATTTTTCTGTGAAATGTATGGAAATAATCAACCAATTTTAATGTGGTTTGGCATAACAATTACAAGTCCCGAGACCTATCATTTGAGGTATCAAGAACTGCAATCGGAGCACAATTGCAGATTTCGGATTTTTACAGCTCTGAATCGGCTGAGCTATAGTAAGGTGATTTCTTCGAATCGATTTTTCTGTGAAATGTATGGAAATAATCAACCAATTTTAATGTGGTTTGGCATAACAATTACAAGTCCCGAGACCTATCATTTGAGGTATCAAGAACTGCAATCGGAGCACAATTGCAGATTTCGGATTTTTACAGCTCTGAATCGGCTGAGCTATAGTAAGGTGATTTTATTCGAATCGAACTTTCTACGAAATGTATGGTATAGCAATTACAGGTCTCGTGACCTATCATTTAAGGTATCAAGAACCGCAATCGGAGCACAATTGCAGATTTCGGATTTTTACAGCTCTGAATCGGCTGAGCTATAGTAAGGTGATTTCTTCGAATCGATTTTTCTGTGAAATGTATGGAAATAATCAACCAATTTTAATGTGGTTTGGCATAACAATTACAAGTCCCGAGACCTATCATTTGAGGTATCAAGAACTGCAATCGGAGCACAATTGCAGATTTCGGATTTTTACAGCTCTGAATCGGCTGAGCTATAGTAAGGTGATTTTCTTCGAATCGAACTTTCTACGAAATGTATGGTATAGCAATTACAGGTCTCGTGACCTATCATTTAAGGTATCAAGAACCGCAATCGGAGCACAATTGCAGATTTCGGATTTTTACAGCTCTGAATCGGCTGAGCTATAGTAAGGTGATTTCTTCGAATCGATTTTTCTGTGAAATGTATGGAAATAATCAACCAATTTTAATGTGGTTTGGCATAACAATTACAAGTCCCGAGACCTATCATTTGAGGTATCAAGAACTGCAATCGGAGCACAATTGCAGATTTCGGATTTTTACAGCTCTGAATCGGCTGAGCTATAGTAAGGTGATTTTATTCGAATCGAACTTTCTACGAAATGTATGGTATAGCAATTACAGGTCTCGTGACCTATCGTTTGAGGTATCAAGAACCGCAATCGGAGCACAATTGCAGATTTCGGATTTTTACAGCTCTGAATCGGCTGAGCTATAGTAAGGTGATTTCTTCGAATCGATTTTTCTGTGAAATGTATGGAAATAATCAACCAATTTTAATGTGGTTTGGCATAACAATTACAAGTCCCGAGACCTATCATTTGAGGTATCAAGAACTGCAATCGGAGCACAATTGCAGATTTCGGATTTTTACAGCTCTGAATCGGCTGAGCTATAGTAAGGTGATTTTATTCGAATCGAACTTTCTACGAAATGTATGGTATAGCAATTACAGGTCTCGTGACCTATCATTTAAGGTATCAAGAACCGCAATCGGAGCACAATTGCAGATTTCGGATTTTTACAGCTCTGAATCGGCTGAGCTATAGTAAGGTGATTTCTTCGAATCGATTTTTCTGTGAAATGTATGGAAATAATCAACCAATTTTAATGTGGTTTGGCATAACAATTACAAGTCCCGAGACCTATCATTTGAGGTATCAAGAACTGCAATCGGAGCACAATTGCAGATTTCGGATTTTTACAGCTCTGAATCGGCTGAGCTATAGTAAGGTGATTTCTTCGAATCGATTTTTCTGTGAAATGTATGGAAATAATCAACCAATTTTAATGTGGTTTGGCATAACAATTACAAGTCCCGAGACCTATCATTTGAGGTATCAAGAACTGCAATCGGAGCACAATTGCAGATTTCGGATTTTTACAGCTCTGAATCGGCTGAGCTATAGTAAGGTGATTTTCTTCGAATCGAACTTTCTACGAAATGTATGGTATAGCAATTACAGGTCTCGTGACCTATCATTTAAGGTATCAAGAACCGCAATCGGAGCACAATTGCAGATTTCGGATTTTTACAGCTCTGAATCGGCTGAGCTATAGTAAGGTGATTTCTTCGAATCGATTTTTCTGTGAAATGTATGGAAATAATCAACCAATTTTAATGTGGTTTGGCATAACAATTACAAGTCCCGAGACCTATCATTTGAGGTATCAAGAACTGCAATCGGAGCACAATTGCAGATTTCGGATTTTTACAGCTCTGAATCGGCTGAGCTATAGTAAGGTGATTTCTTCGAATCGATTTTTCTGTGAAATGTATGGAAATAATCAACCAATTTTAATGTGGTTTGGCATAACAATTACAAGTCCCGAGACCTATCATTTGAGGTATCAAGAACTGCAATCGGAGCACAATTGCAGATTTCGGATTTTTACAGCTCTGAATCGGCTGAGCTATAGTAAGGTGATTTCTTCGAATCGATTTTTCTGTGAAATGTATGGAAATAATCAACCAATTTTAATGTGGTTTGGCATAACAATTACAAGTCCCGAGACCTATCATTTGAGGTATCAAGAACTGCAATCGGAGCACAATTGCAGATTTCGGATTTTTACAGCTCTGAATCGGCTGAGCTATAGTAAGGTGATTTTATTCGAATCGAACTTTCTACGAAATGTATGGTATAGCAATTACAGGTCTCGTGACCTATCATTTAAGGTATCAAGAACCGCAATCGGAGCACAATTGCAGATTTCGGATTTTTACAGCTCTGAATCGGCTGAGCTATAGTAAGGTGATTTCTTCGAATCGATTTTTCTGTGAAATGTATGGAAATAATCAACCAATTTTAATGTGGTTTGGCATAACAATTACAAGTCCCGAGACCTATCATTTGAGGTATCAAGAACTGCAATCGGAGCACAATTGCAGAATCGGATTTTTACAGCTCTGAATCGGCTGAGCTATAGTAAGGTGATTTCTTCGAATCGATTTTTCTGTGAAATGTATGGAAATAATCAACCAATTTTAATGTGGTTTGGCATAACAATTACAAGTCCCGAGACCTATCATTTGAGGTATCAAGAACTGCAATCGGAGCACAATTGCAGATTTCGGATTTTTACAGCTCTGAATCGGCTGAGCTATAGTAAGGTGATTTTCTTCGAATCGAACTTTCTACGAAATGTATGGTATAGCAATTACAGGTCTCGTGACCTATCATTTAAGGTATCAAGAACCGCAATCGGAGCACAATTGCAGATTTCGGATTTTTACAGCTCTGAATCGGCTGAGCTATAGTAAGGTGATTTCTTCGAATCGATTTTTCTGTGAAATGTATGGAAATAATCAACCAATTTTAATGTGGTTTGGCTTAACAATTACAAGTCCCGAGACCTATCATTTGAGGTATCAAGAACTGCAATCGGAGCACAATTGCAGATTTCGGATTTTTACAGCTCTGAATCGGCTGAGCTATAGTAAGGTGATTTCTTCGAATCGATTTTTCTGTGAAATGTATGGAAATAATCAACCAATTTTAATGTGGTTTGGCATAACAATTACAAGTCCCGAGACCTATCATTTGAGGTATCAAGAACTGCAATCGGAGCACAATTGCAGATTTCGGATTTTTACAGCTCTGAATCGGCTGAGCTATAGTAAGGTGATTTTATTCGAATCGAACTTTCTACGAAATGTATGGTATAGCAATTACAGGTCTCGTGACCTATCATTTAAGGTATCAAGAACCGCAATCGGAGCACAATTGCAGATTTCGGATTTTTACAGCTCTGAATCGGCTGAGCTATAGTAAGGTGATTTCTTCGAATCGATTTTTCTGTGAAATGTATGGAAATAATCAACCAATTTTAATGTGGTTTGGCATAACAATTACAAGTCCCGAGACCTATCATTTGAGGTATCAAGAACTGCAATCGGAGCACAATTGCAGATTTCGGATTTTTACAGCTCTGAATCGGCTGAGCTATAGTAAGGTGATTTCTTCGAATCGATTTTTCTGTGAAATGTATGGAAATAATCAACCAATTTTAATGTGGTTTGGCATAACAATTACAAGTCCCGAGACCTATCATTTGAGGTATCAAGAACTGCAATCGGAGCACAATTGCAGAATTCAGATTTTTACAGCTCTGAATCGGCTGAGCTATAGTAAGGTGATTTTATTCGAATCGAACTTTCTACGAAATGTATGGTATAGCAATTACAGGTCTCGTGACCTATCATTTAAGGTATCAAGAACCGCAATCGGAGCACAATTGCAGATTTCGGATTTTTACAGCTCTGAATCGGCTGAGCTATAGTAAGGTGATTTCTTCGAATCGATTTTTCTGTGAAATGTATGGAAATAATCAACCAATTTTAATGTGGTTTGGCATAACAATTACAAGTCCCGAGACCTATCATTTGAGGTATCAAGAACTGCAATCGGAGCACAATTGCAGATTTCGGATTTTTACAGCTCTGAATCGGCTGAGCTATAGTAAGGTGATTTCTTCGAATCGATTTTTCTGTGAAATGTATGGAAATAATCAACCAATTTTAATGTGGTTTGGCATAACAATTACAAGTCCCGAGACCTATCATTTGAGGTATCAAGAACTGCAATCGGAGCACAATTGCAGATTTCGGATTTTTACAGCTCTGAATCGGCTGAGCTATAGTAAGGTGATTTTCTTCGAATCGAACTTTCTACGAAATGTATGGTATAGCAATTACAGGTCTCGTGACCTATCATTTAAGGTATCAAGAACCGCAATCGGAGCACAATTGCAGATTTCGGATTTTTACAGCTCTGAATCGGCTGAGCTATAGTAAGGTGATTTCTTCGAATCGATTTTTCTGTGAAATGTATGGAAATAATCAACCAATTTTAATGTGGTTTGGCATAACAATTACAAGTCCCGAGACCTATCATTTGAGGTATCAAGAACTGCAATCGGAGCACAATTGCAGATTTCGGATTTTTACAGCTCTGAATCGGCTGAGCTATAGTAAGGTGATTTCTTCGAATCGATTTTTCTGTGAAATGTATGGAAATAATCAACCAATTTTAATGTGGTTTGGCATAACAATTACAAGTCCCGAGACCTATCATTTGAGGTATCAAGAACTGCAATCGGAGCACAATTGCAGATTTCGGATTTTTACAGCTCTGAATCGGCTGAGCTATAGTAAGGTGATTTTATTCGAATCGAACTTTCTACGAAATGTATGGTATAGCAATTACAGGTCTCGTGACCTATCATTTAAGGTATAAAGAACCGCAATCGGAGCACAATTGCAGATTTCGGATTTTTACAGCTCTGAATCGGCTGAGCTATAGTAAGGTGATTTCTTCGAATCGATTTTTCTGTGAAATGTATGGAAATAATCAACCAATTTTAATGTGGTTTGGCATAACAATTACAAGTCCCGAGACCTATCATTTGAGGTATCAAGAACTGCAATCGGAGCACAATTGCAGATTTCGGATTTTTACAGCTCTGAATCGGCTGAGCTATAGTAAGGTGATTTCTTCGAATCGATTTTTCTGTGAAATGTATGGAAATAATCAACCAATTTTAATGTGGTTTGGCATAACAATTACAAGTCCCGAGACCTATCATTTGAGGTATCAAGAACTGCAATCGGAGCACAATTGCAGATTTCGGATTTTTACAGCTCTGAATCGGCTGAGCTATAGTAAGGTGATTTCTTCGAATCGATTTTTCTGTGAAATGTATGGAAATAATCAACCAATTTTAATGTGGTTTGGCATAACAATTACAAGTCCCGAGACCTATCATTTGAGGTATCAAGAACTGCAATCGGAGCACAATTGCAGATTTCGGATTTTTACAGCTCTGAATCGGCTGAGCTATAGTAAGGTGATTTTCTTCGAATCGAACTTTCTACGAAATGTATGGTATAGCAATTACAGGTCTCGTGACCTATCATTTAAGGTATCAAGAACCGCAATCGGAGCACAATTGCAGATTTCGGATTTTTACAGCTCTGAATCGGCTGAGCTATAGTAAGGTGATTTCTTCGAATCGATTTTTCTGTGAAATGTATGGAAATAATCAACCAATTTTAATGTGGTTTGGCATAACAATTACAAGTCCCGAGACCTATCATTTGAGGTATCAAGAACTGCAATCGGAGCACAATTGCAGATTTCGGATTTTTACAGCTCTGAATCGGCTGAGCTATAGTAAGGTGATTTCTTCGAATCGATTTTTCTGTGAAATGTATGGAAATAATCAACCAATTTTAATGTGGTTTGGCATAACAATTACAAGTCCCGAGACCTATCATTTGAGGTATCAAGAACTGCAATCGGAGCACAATTGCAGATTTCGGATTTTTACAGCTCTGAATCGGCTGAGCTATAGTAAGGTGATTTCTTCGAATCGATTTTTCTGTGAAATGTATGGAAATAATCAACCAATTTTAATGTGGTTTGGCATAACAATTACAAGTCCCGAGACCTATCATTTGAGGTATCAAGAACTGCAATCGGAGCACAATTGCAGATTTCGGATTTTTACAGCTCTGAATCGGCTGAGCTATAGTAAGGTGATTTCTTCGAATCGATTTTTCTGTGAAATGTATGGAAATAATCAACCAATTTTAATGTGGTTTGGCATAACAATTACAAGTCCCGAGACCTATCATTTGAGGTATCAAGAACTGCAATCGGAGCACAATTGCAGATTTCGGATTTTTACAGCTCTGAATCGGCTGAGCTATAGTAAGGTGATTTTATTCGAATCGAACTTTCTACGAAATGTATGGTATAGCAATTACAGGTCTCGTGACCTATCATTTAAGGTATCAAGAACCGCAATCGGAGCACAATTGCAGATTTCGGATTTTTACAGCTCTGAATCGGCTGAGCTATAGTAAGGTGATTTCTTCGAATCGATTTTTCTGTGAAATGTATGGAAATAATCAACCAATTTTAATGTGGTTTGGCATAACAATTACAAGTCCCGAGACCTATCATTTGAGGTATCAAGAACTGCAATCGGAGCACAATTGCAGATTTCGGATTTTTACAGCTCTGAATCGGCTGAGCTATAGTAAGGTGATTTCTTCGAATCGATTTTTCTGTGAAATGTATGGAAATAATCAACCAATTTTAATGTGGTTTGGCATAACAATTACAAGTCCCGAGACCTATCATTTGAGGTATCAAGAACTGCAATCGGAGCACAATTGCAGATTTCGGATTTTTACAGCTCTGAATCGGCTGAGCTATAGTAAGGTGATTTCTTCGAATCGATTTTTCTGTGAAATGTATGGAAATAATCAACCAATTTTAATGTGGTTTGGCATAACAATTACAAGTCCCGAGACCTATCATTTGAGGTATCAAGAACTGCAATCGGAGCACAATTGCAGATTTCGGATTTTTACAGCTCTGAATCGGCTGAGCTATAGTAAGGTGATTTTCTTCGAATCGAACTTTCTACGAAATGTATGGTATAGCAATTACAGGTCTCGTGACCTATCATTTAAGGTATCAAGAACCGCAATCGGAGCACAATTGCAGATTTCGGATTTTTACAGCTCTGAATCGGCTGAGCTATAGTAAGGTGATTTCTTCGAATCGATTTTTCTGTGAAATGTATGGAAATAATCAACCAATTTTAATGTGGTTTGGCATAACAATTACAAGTCCCGAGACCTATCATTTGAGGTATCAAGAACTGCAATCGGAGCACAATTGCAGATTTCGGATTTTTACAGCTCTGAATCGGCTGAGCTATAGTAAGGTGATTTCTTCGAATCGATTTTTCTGTGAAATGTATGGAAATAATCAACCAATTTTAATGTGGTTTGGCATAACAATTACAAGTCCCGAGACCTATCATTTGAGGTATCAAGAACTGCAATCGGAGCACAATTGCAGATTTCGGATTTTTACAGCTCTGAATCGGCTGAGCTATAGTAAGGTGATTTCTTCGAATCGATTTTTCTGTGAAATGTATGGAAATAATCAACCAATTTTAATGTGGTTTGGCATAACAATTACAAGTCCCGAGACCTATCATTTGAGGTATCAAGAACTGCAATCGGAGCACAATTGCAGATTTCGGATTTTTACAGCTCTGAATCGGCTGAGCTATAGTAAGGTGATTTTATTCGAATCGAACTTTCTACGAAATGTATGGTATAGCAATTACAGGTCTCGTGACCTATCATTTAAGGTATCAAGAACCGCAATCGGAGCACAATTGCAGATTTCGGATTTTTACAGCTCTGAATCGGCTGAGCTATAGTAAGGTGATTTCTTCGAATCGATTTTTCTGTGAAATGTATGGAAATAATCAACCAATTTTAATGTGGTTTGGCATAACAATTACAAGTCCCGAGACCTATCATTTGAGGTATCAAGAACTGCAATCGGAGCACAATTGCAGATTTCGGATTTTTACAGCTCTGAATCGGCTGAGCTATAGTAAGGTGATTTCTTCGAATCGATTTTTCTGTGAAATGTATGGAAATAATCAACCAATTTTAATGTGGTTTGGCATAACAATTACAAGTCCCGAGACCTATCATTTGAGGTATCAAGAACTGCAATCGGAGCACAATTGCAGATTTCGGATTTTTACAGCTCTGAATCGGCTGAGCTATAGTAAGGTGATTTTCTTCGAATCGAACTTTCTACGAAATGTATGGTATAGCAATTACAGGTCTCGTGACCTATCATTTAAGGTATCAAGAACCGCAATCGGAGCACAATTGCAGATTTCGGATTTTTACAGCTCTGAATCGGCTGAGCTATAGTAAGGTGATTTCTTCGAATCGATTTTTCTGTGAAATGTATGGAAATAATCAACCAATTTTAATGTGGTTTGGCATAACAATTACAAGTCCCGAGACCTATCATTTGAGGTATCAAGAACTGCAATCGGAGCACAATTGCAGATTTCGGATTTTTACAGCTCTGAATCGGCTGAGCTATAGTAAGGTGATTTCTTCGAATCGATTTTTCTGTGAAATGTATGGAAATAATCAACCAATTTTAATGTGGTTTGGCATAACAATTACAAGTCCCGAGACCTATCATTTGAGGTATCAAGAACTGCAATCGGAGCACAATTGCAGATTTCGGATTTTTACAGCTCTGAATCGGCTGAGCTATAGTAAGGTGATTTTATTCGAATCGAACTTTCTACGAAATGTATGGTATAGCAATTACAGGTCTCGTGACCTATCATTTAAGGTATCAAGAACCGCAATCGGAGCACAATTGCAGATTTCGGATTTTTACAGCTCTGAATCGGCTGAGCTATAGTAAGGTGATTTCTTCGAATCGATTTTTCTGTGAAATGTATGGAAATAATCAACCAATTTTAATGTGGTTTGGCATAACAATTACAAGTCCCGAGACCTATCATTTGAGGTATCAAGAACTGCAATCGGAGCACAATTGCAGATTTCGGATTTTTACAGCTCTGAATCGGCTGAGCTATAGTAAGGTGATTTTCTTCGAATCGAACTTTCTACGAAATGTATGGTATAGCAATTACAGGTCTCGTGACCTATCATTTAAGGTATCAAGAACCGCAATCGGAGCACAATTGCAGATTTCGGATTTTTACAGCTCTGAATCGGCTGAGCTATAGTAAGGTGATTTCTTCGAATCGATTTTTCTGTGAAATGTATGGAAATAATCAACCAATTTTAATGTGGTTTGGCATAACAATTACAAGTCCCGAGACCTATCATTTGAGGTATCAAGAACTGCAATCGGAGCACAATTGCAGATTTCGGATTTTTACAGCTCTGAATCGGCTGAGCTATAGTAAGGTGATTTCTTCGAATCGATTTTTCTGTGAAATGTATGGAAATAATCAACCAATTTTAATGTGGTTTGGCATAACAATTACAAGTCCCGAGACCTATCATTTGAGGTATCAAGAACTGCAATCGGAGCACAATTGCAGATTTCGGATTTTTACAGCTCTGAATCGGCTGAGCTATAGTAAGGTGATTTCTTCGAATCGATTTTTCTGTGAAATGTATGGAAATAATCAACCAATTTTAATGTGGTTTGGCATAACAATTACAAGTCCCGAGACCTATCATTTGAGGTATCAAGAACTGCAATCGGAGCACAATTGCAGATTTCGGATTTTTACAGCTCTGAATCGGCTGAGCTATAGTAAGGTGATTTTATTCGAATCGAACTTTCTACGAAATGTATGGTATAGCAATTACAGGTCTCGTGACCTATCATTTAAGGTATCAAGAACCGCAATCGGAGCACAATTGCAGATTTCGGATTTTTACAGCTCTGAATCGGCTGAGCTATAGTAAGGTGATTTCTTCGAATCGATTTTTCTGTGAAATGTATGGAAATAATCAACCAATTTTAATGTGGTTTGGCATAACAATTACAAGTCCCGAGACCTATCATTTGAGGTATCAAGAACTGCAATCGGAGCACAATTGCAGATTTCGGATTTTTACAGCTCTGAATCGGCTGAGCTATAGTAAGGTGATTTCTTCGAATCGATTTTTCTGTGAAATGTATGGAAATAATCAACCAATTTTAATGTGGTTTGGCATAACAATTACAAGTCCCGAGACCTATCATTTGAGGTATCAAGAACTGCAATCGGAGCACAATTGCAGATTTCGGATTTTTACAGCTCTGAATCGGCTGAGCTATAGTAAGGTGATTTTCTTCGAATCGAACTTTCTACGAAATGTATGGTATAGCAATTACAGGTCTTGTGACCTATCATTTAAGGTATCAAGAACCGCAATCGGAGCACAATTGCAGATTTCGGATTTTTACAGCTCTGAATCGGCTGAGCTATAGTAAGGTGATTTCTTCGAATCGATTTTTCTGTGAAATGTATGGAAATAATCAACCAATTTTAATGTGGTTTGGCATAACAATTACAAGTCCCGAGACCTATCATTTGAGGTATCAAGAACTGCAATCGGAGCACAATTGCAGATTTCGGATTTTTACAGCTCTGAATCGGCTGAGCTATAGTAAGGTGATTTCTTCGAATCGATTTTTCTGTGAAATGTATGGAAATAATCAACCAATTTTAATGTGGTTTGGCATAACAATTACAAGTCCCGAGACCTATCATTTGAGGTATCAAGAACTGCAATCGGAGCACAATTGCAGATTTCGGATTTTTACAGCTCTGAATCGGCTGAGCTATAGTAAGGTGATTTCTTCGAATCGATTTTTCTGTGAAATGTATGGAAATAATCAACCAATTTTAATGTGGTTTGGCATAACAATTACAAGTCCCGAGACCTATCATTTGAGGTATCAAGAACTGCAATCGGAGCACAATTGCAGATTTCGGATTTTTACAGCTCTGAATCGGCTGAGCTATAGTAAGGTGATTTTATTCGAATCGAACTTTCTACGAAATGTATGGTATAGCAATTACAGGTCTCGTGACCTATCATTTAAGGTATCAAGAACCGCAATCGGAGCACAATTGCAGATTTCGGATTTTTACAGCTCTGAATCGGCTGAGCTATAGTAAGGTGATTTCTTCGAATCGATTTTTCTGTGAAATGTATGGAAATAATCAACCAATTTTAATGTGGTTTGGCATAACAATTACAAGTCCCGAGACCTATCATTTGAGGTATCAAGAACTGCAATCGGAGCACAATTGCAGATTTCGGATTTTTACAGCTCTGAATCGGCTGAGCTATAGTAAGGTGATTTTATTCGAATCGAACTTTCTACGAAATGTATGGTATAGCAATTACAGGTCTCGTGACCTATCATTTGAGGTATCAAGAACCGCAATCGGAGCACAATTGCAGATTTCGGATTTTTACAGCTCTGAATCGGCTGAGCTATAGTAAGGTGATTTCTTCGAATCGATTTTTCTGTGAAATGTATGGAAATAATCAACCAATTTTAATGTGGTTTGGCATAACAATTACAAGTCCCGAGACCTATCATTTGAGGTATCAAGAACTGCAATCGGAGCACAATTGCAGATTTCGGATTTTTACAGCTCTGAATCGGCTGAGCTATAGTAAGGTGATTTTATTCGAATCGAACTTTCTACGAAATGTATGGTATAGCAATTACAGGTCTCGTGACCTATCATTTGAGGTATCAAGAACCGCAATCGGAGCACAATTGCAGATTTCGGATTTTTACAGCTCTGAATCGGCTGAGCTATAGTAAGGTGATTTCTTCGAATCGATTTTTCTGTGAAATGTATGGAAATAATCAACCAATTTCAATGTGGTTTGGCATAACAATTACAAGTCCCGAGACCTATCATTTGAGGTATCAAGAACTGCAATCGGAGCACAATTGCAGATTTCGGATTTTTACAGCTCTGAATCGGCTGAGCTATAGTAAGGTGATTTTATTCGAATCGAACTTTCTACGAAATGTATGGTATAGCAATTACAGGTCTCGTGACCTATCATTTAAGGTATCAAGAACCGCAATCGGAGCACAATTGCAGATTTCGGATTTTTACAGCTCTGAATCGGCTGAGCTATAGTAAGGTGATTTCTTCGAATCGATTTTTCTGTGAAATGTATGGAAATAATCAACCAATTTTAATGTGGTTTGGCATAACAATTACAAGTCCCGAGACCTATCATTTGAGGTATCAAGAACTGCAATCGGAGCACAATTGCAGATTTCGGATTTTTACAGCTCTGAATCGGCTGAGCTATAGTAAGGTGATTTTATTCGAATCGAACTTTCTACGAAATGTATGGTATAGCAATTACAGGTCTCGTGACCTATCATTTGAGGTATCAAGAACCGCAATCGGAGCACAATTGCAGATTTCGGATTTTTACAGCTCTGAATCGGCTGAGCTATAGTAAGGTGATTTCTTCGAATCGATTTTTCTGTGAAATGTATGGAAATAATCAACCAATTTTAATGTGGTTTGGCATAACAATTACAAGTCCCGAGACCTATCATTTGAGGTATCAAGAACTGCAATCGGAGCACAATTGCAGATTTCGGATTTTTACAGCTCTGAATCGGCTGAGCTATAGTAAGGTGATTTTATTCGAATCGAACTTTCTACGAAATGTATGGTATAGCAATTACAGGTCTCGTGACCTATCATTTAAGGTATCAAGAACCGCAATCGGAGCACAATTGCAGATTTCGGATTTTTACAGCTCTGAATCGGCTGAGCTATAGTAAGGTGATTTCTTCGAATCGATTTTTCTGTGAAATGTATGGAAATAATCAACCAATTTTAATGTGGTTTGGCATAACAATTACAAGTCCCGAGACCTATCATTTGAGGTATCAAGAACTGCAATCGGAGCACAATTGCAGATTTCGGATTTTTACAGCTCTGAATCGGCTGAGCTATAGTAAGGTGATTTTATTCGAATCGAACTTTCTACGAAATGTATGGTATAGCAATTACAGGTCTCGTGACCTATCATTTAAGGTATCAAGAACCGCAATCGGAGCACAATTGCAGATTTCGGATTTTTACAGCTCTGAATCGGCTGAGCTATAGTAAGGTGATTTCTTCGAATCGATTTTTCTGTGAAATGTATGGAAATAATCAACCAATTTTAATGTGGTTTGGCATAACAATTACAAGTCCCGAGACCTATCATTTGAGGTATCAAGAACTGCAATCGGAGCACAATTGCAGATTTCGGATTTTTACAGCTCTGAATCGGCTGAGCTATAGTAAGGTGATTTTATTCGAATCGAACTTTCTACGAAATGTATGGTATAGCAATTACAGGTCTCGTGACCTATCATTTGAGGTATCAAGAACCGCAATCGGAGCACAATTGCAGATTTCGGATTTTTACAGCTCTGAATCGGCTGAGCTATAGTAAGGTGATTTCTTCGAATCGATTTTTCTGTGAAATGTATGGAAATAATCAACCAATTTTAATGTGGTTTGGCATAACAATTACAAGTCCCGAGACCTATCATTTGAGGTATCAAGAACTGCAATCGGAGCACAATTGCAGATTTCGGATTTTTACAGCTCTGAATCGGCTGAGCTATAGTAAGGTGATTTTATTCGAATCGAACTTTCTACGAAATGTATGGTATAGCAATTACAGGTCTCGTGACCTATCATTTGAGGTATCAAGAACCGCAATCGGAGCACAATTGCAGATTTCGGATTTTTACAGCTCTGAATCGGCTGAGCTATAGTAAGGTGATTTCTTCGAATCGATTTTTCTGTGAAATGTATGGAAATAATCAACCAATTTTAATGTGGTTTGGCATAACAATTACAAGTCCCGAGACCTATCATTTGAGGTATCAAGAACTGCAATCGGAGCACAATTGCAGATTTCGGATTTTTACAGCTCTGAATCGGCTGAGCTCACCATAGTAAGGTGATTTTATTCGAATCGAACTTTCTACGAAATGTATGGTATAGCAATTACAGGTCTCGTGACCTATCATTTGAGGTATCAAGAACCGCAATCGGAGCACAATTGCAGATTTCGGATTTTTACAGCTCTGAATCGGCTGAGCTATAGTAAGGTGATTTCTTCGAATCGATTTTTCTGTGAAATGTATGGAAATAATCAACCAATTTTAATGTGGTTTGGCATAACAATTACAAGTCCCGAGACCTATCATTTGAGGTATCAAGAACTGCAATCGGAGCACAATTGCAGATTTCGGATTTTTACAGCTCTGAATCGGCTGAGCTATAGTAAGGTGATTTTATTCGAATCGAACTTTCTACGAAATGTATGGTATAGCAATTACAGGTCTCGTGACCTATCATTTGAGGTATCAAGAACCGCAATCGGGGCACAATTGCAGATTTCGGATTTTTACAGCTCTGAATCGGCTGAGCTATAGTAAGGTGATTTCTTCGAATCGATTTTTCTGTGAAATGTATGGAAATAATCAACCAATTTTAATGTGGTTTGGCATAACAATTACAAGTCCCGAGACCTATCATTTGAGGTATCAAGAACTGCAATCGGAGCACAATTGCAGATTTCGGATTTTTACAGCTCTGAATCGGCTGAGCTATAGTAAGGTGATTTTATTCGAATCGAACTTTCTACGAAATGTATGGTATAGCAATTACAGGTCTCGTGACCTATCATTTAAGGTATCAAGAACCGCAATCGGAGCACAATTGCAGATTTCGGATTTTTACAGCTCTGAATCGGCTGAGCTATAGTAAGGTGATTTCTTCGAATCGATTTTTCTGTGAAATGTATGGAAATAATCAACCAATTTTAATGTGGTTTGGCATAACAATTACAAGTCCCGAGACCTATCATTTGAGGTATCAAGAACTGCAATCGGAGCACAATTGCAGATTTCGGATTTTTACAGCTCTGAATCGGCTGAGCTATAGTAAGGTGATTTTATTCGAATCGAACTTTCTACGAAATGTATGGTATAGCAATTACAGGTCTCGTGACCTATCATTTAAGGTATCAAGAACCGCAATCGGAGCACAATTGCAGATTTCGGATTTTTACAGCTCTGAATCGGCTGAGCTATAGTAAGGTGATTTCTTCGAATCGATTTTTCTGTGAAATGTATGGAAATAATCAACCAATTTTAATGTGGTTTGGCATAACAATTACAAGTCCCGAGACCTATCATTTGAGGTATCAAGAACTGCAATCGGAGCACAATTGCAGATTTCGGATTTTTACAGCTCTGAATCGGCTGAGCTATAGTAAGGTGATTTTATTCGAATCGAACTTTCTACGAAATGTATGGTATAGCAATTACAGGTCTCGTGACCTATCATTTAAGGTATCAAGAACCGCAATCGGAGCACAATTGCAGATTTCGGATTTTTACAGCTCTGAATCGGCTGAGCTATAGTAAGGTGATTTCTTCGAATCGATTTTTCTGTGAAATGTATGGAAATAATCAACCAATTTTAATGTGGTTTGGCATAACAATTACAAGTCCCGAGACCTATCATTTGAGGTATCAAGAACTGCAATCGGAGCACAATTGCAGATTTCGGATTTTTACAGCTCTGAATCGGCTGAGCTATAGTAAGGTGATTTTATTCGAATCGAACTTTCTACGAAATGTATGGTATAGCAATTACAGGTCTCGTGACCTATCATTTAAGGTATCAAGAACCGCAATCGGAGCACAATTGCAGATTTCGGATTTTTACAGCTCTGAATCGGCTGAGCTATAGTAAGGTGATTTCTTCGAATCGATTTTTCTGTGAAATGTATGGAAATAATCAACCAATTTTAATGTGGTTTGGCATAACAATTACAAGTCCCGAGACCTATCATTTGAGGTATCAAGAACTGCAATCGGAGCACAATTGCAGATTTCGGATTTTTACAGCTCTGAATCGGCTGAGCTATAGTAAGGTGATTTCTTCGAATCGATTTTTCTGTGAAATGTATGGAAATAATCAACCAATTTTAATGTGGTTTGGCATAACAATTACAAGTCCCGAGACCTATCATTTGAGGTATCAAGAACTGCAATCGGAGCACAATTGCAGATTTCGGATTTTTACAGCTCTGAATCGGCTGAGCTATAGTAAGGTGATTTTATTCGAATCGAACTTTCTACGAAATGTATGGTATAGCAATTACAGGTCTCGTGACCTATCATTTGAGGTATCAAGAACCGCAATCGGAGCACAATTGCAGATTTCGGATTTTTACAGCTCTGAATCGGCTGAGCTATAGTAAGGTGATTTCTTCGAATCGATTTTTCTGTGAAATGTATGGAAATAATCAACCAATTTTAATGTGGTTTGGCATAACAATTACAAGTCCCGAGACCTATCATTTGAGGTATCAAGAACTGCAATCGGAGCACAATTGCAGATTTCGGATTTTTACAGCTCTGAATCGGCTGAGCTATAGTAAGGTGATTTCTTCGAATCGATTTTTCTGTGAAATGTATGGAAATAATCAACCAATTTTAATGTGGTTTGGCATAACAATTACAAGTCCCGAGACCTATCATTTGAGGTATCAAGAACTGCAATCGGAGCACAATTGCAGATTTCGGATTTTTACAGCTCTGAATCGGCTGAGCTATAGTAAGGTGATTTTATTCGAATCGAACTTTCTACGAAATGTATGGTATAGCAATTACAGGTCTCGTGACCTATCATTTAAGGTATCAAGAACCGCAATCGGAGCACAATTGCAGATTTCGGATTTTTACAGCTCTGAATCGGCTGAGCTATAGTAAGGTGATTTCTTCGAATCGATTTTTCTGTGAAATGTATGGAAATAATCAACCAATTTTAATGTGGTTTGGCATAACAATTACAAGTCCCGAGACCTATCATTTGAGGTATCAAGAACTGCAATCGGAGCACAATTGCAGATTTCGGATTTTTACAGCTCTGAATCGGCTGAGCTATAGTAAGGTGATTTTATTCGAATCGAACTTTCTACGAAATGTATGGTATAGCAATTACAGGTCTCGTGACCTATCATTTAAGGTATCAAGAACCGCAATCGGAGCACAATTGCAGATTTCGGATTTTTACAGCTCTGAATCGGCTGAGCTATAGTATGGTGATTTCTTCGAATCGATTTTTCTGTGAAATGTATGGAAATAATCAACCAATTTTAATGTGGTTTGGCATAACAATTACAAGTCCCGAGACCTATCATTTGAGGTATCAAGAACTGCAATCGGAGCACAATTGCAGATTTCGGATTTTTACAGCTCTGAATCGGCTGAGCTATAGTAAGGTGATTTTATTCGAATCGAACTTTCTACGAAATGTATGGTATAGCAATTACAGGTCTCGTGACCTATCATTTGAGGTATCAAGAACCGCAATCGGAGCACAATTGCAGATTTCGGATTTTTACAGCTCTGAATCGGCTGAGCTATAGTAAGGTGATTTCTTCGAATCGATTTTTCTGTGAAATGTATGGAAATAATCAACCAATTTTAATGTGGTTTGGCATAACAATTACAAGTCCCGAGACCTATCATTTGAGGTATCAAGAACTGCAATCGGAGCACAATTGCAGATTTCGGATTTTTACAGCTCTGAATCGGCTGAGCTATAGTAAGGTGATTTTATTCGAATCGAACTTTCTACGAAATGTATGGTATAGCAATTACAGGTCTCGTGACCTATCATTTAAGGTATCAAGAACCGCAATCGGAGCACAATTACAGATTTCGGATTTTTACAGCTCTGAATCGGCTGAGCTATAGTAAGGTGATTTCTTCGAATCGATTTTTCTGTGAAATGTATGGAAATAATCAACCAATTTTAATGTGGTTTGGCATAACAATTACAAGTCCCGAGACCTATCATTTGAGGTATCAAGAACTGCAATCGGAGCACAATTGCAGATTTCGGATTTTTACAGCTCTGAATCGGCTGAGCTATAGTAAGGTGATTTTATTCGAATCGAACTTTCTACGAAATGTATGGTATAGCAATTACAGGTCTCGTGACCTATCATTTGAGGTATCAAGAACCGCAATCGGAGCACAATTGCAGATTTCGGATTTTTACAGCTCTGAATCGGCTGAGCTATAGTAAGGTGATTTCTTCGAATCGATTTTTCTGTGAAATGTATGGAAATAATCAACCAATTTTAATGTGGTTTGGCATAACAATTACAAGTCCCGAGACCTATCATTTGAGGTATCAAGAACTGCAATCGGAGCACAATTGCAGATTTCGGATTTTTACAGCTCTGAATCGGCTGAGCTATAGTAAGGTGATTTTATTCGAATCGAACTTTCTACGAAATGTATGGTATAGCAATTACAGGTCTCGTGACCTATCATTTAAGGTATCAAGAACCGCAATCGGAGCACAATTGCAGATTTCGGATTTTTACAGCTCTGAATCGGCTGAGCTATAGTAAGGTGATTTCTTCGAATCGATTTTTCTGTGAAATGTATGGAAATAATCAACCAATTTTAATGTGGTTTGGCATAACAATTACAAGTCCCGAGACCTATCATTTGAGGTATCAAGAACTGCAATCGGAGCACAATTGCAGATTTCGGATTTTTACAGCTCTGAATCGGCTGAGCTATAGTAAGGTGATTTTATTCGAATCGAACTTTCTACGAAATGTATGGTATAGCAATTACAGGTCTCGTGACCTATCATTTAAGGTATCAAGAACCGCAATCGGAGCACAATTGCAGATTTCGGATTTTTACAGCTCTGAATCGGCTGAGCTATAGTAAGGTGATTTCTTCGAATCGATTTTTCTGTGAAATGTATGGAAATAATCAACCAATTTTAATGTGGTTTGGCATAACAATTACAAGTCCCGAGACCTATCATTTGAGGTATCAAGAACTGCAATCGGAGCACAATTGCAGATTTCGGATTTTTACAGCTCTGAATCGGCTGAGCTATAGTAAGGTGATTTTATTCGAATCGAACTTTCTACGAAATGTATGGTATAGCAATTACAGGTCTCGTGACCTATCATTTAAGGTATCAAGAACCGCAATCGGAGCACAATTGCAGATTTCGGATTTTTACAGCTCTGAATCGGCTGAGCTATAGTAAGGTGATTTCTTCGAATCGATTTTTCTGTGAAATGTATGGAAATAATCAACCAATTTTAATGTGGTTTGGCATAACAATTACAAGTCCCGAGACCTATCATTTGAGGTATCAAGAACCGCAATCGGAGCACAATTGCAGATTTCGGATTTTTACAGCTCTGAATCGGCTGAGCTATAGTAAGGTGATTTTATTCGAATCGAACTTTCTACGAAATGTATGGTATAGCAATTACAGGTCTCGTGACCTATCATTTGAGGTATCAAGAACCGCAATCGGAGCACAATTGCAGATTTCGGATTTTTACAGCTCTGAATCGGCTGAGCTATAGTAAGGTGATTTCTTCGAATCGATTTTTCTGTGAAATGTATGGAAATAATCAACCAATTTTAATGTGGTTTGGCATAACAATTACAAGTCCCGAGACCTATCATTTGAGGTATCAAGAACTGCAATCGGAGCACAATTGCAGATTTCGGATTTTTACAGCTCTGAATCGGCTGAGCTATAGTAAGGTGATTTCTTCGAATCGATTTTTCTGTGAAATGTATGGAAATAATCAACCAATTTTAATGTGGTTTGGCATAACAATTACAAGTCCCGAGACCTATCATTTGAGGTATCAAGAACTGCAATCGGAGCACAATTGCAGATTTCGGATTTTTACAGCTCTGAATCGGCTGAGCTATAGTAAGGTGATTTTATTCGAATCGAACTTTCTACGAAATGTATGGTATAGCAATTACAGGTCTCGTGACCTATCATTTGAGGTATCAAGAACCGCAATCGGAGCACAATTGCAGATTTCGGATTTTTACAGCTCTGAATCGGCTGAGCTATAGTAAGGTGATTTCTTCGAATCGATTTTTCTGTGAAATGTATGGAAATAATCAACCAATTTTAATGTGGTTTGGCATAACAATTACAAGTCCCGAGACCTATCATTTGAGGTATCAAGAACTGCAATCGGAGCACAATTGCAGATTTCGGATTTTTACAGCTCTGAATCGGCTGAGCTATAGTAAGGTGATTTTATTCGAATCGAACTTTCTACGAAATGTATGGTATAGCAATTACAGGTCTCGTGACCTATCATTTAAGGTATCAAGAACCGCAATCGGAGCACAATTGCAGATTTCGGATTTTTACAGCTCTGAATCGGCTGAGCTATAGTAAGGTGATTTCTTCGAATCGATTTTTCTGTGAAATGTATGGAAATAATCAACCAATTTTAATGTGGTTTGGCATAACAATTACAAGTCCCGAGACCTATCATTTGAGGTATCAAGAACTGCAATCGGAGCACAATTGCAGATTTCGGATTTTTACAGCTCTGAATCGGCTGAGCTATAGTAAGGTGATTTTATTCGAATCGAACTTTCTACGAAATGTATGGTATAGCAATTACAGGTCTCGTGACCTATCATTTAAGGTATCAAGAACCGCAATCGGAGCACAATTGCAGATTTCGGATTTTTACAGCTCTGAATCGGCTGAGCTATAGTAAGGTGATTTCTTCGAATCGATTTTTCTGTGAAATGTATGGAAATAATCAACCAATTTTAATGTGGTTTGGCATAACAATTACAAGTCCCGAGACCTATCATTTGAGGTATCAAGAACTGCAATCGGAGCACAATTGCAGATTTCGGATTTTTACAGCTCTGAATCGGCTGAGCTATAGTAAGGTGATTTTATTCGAATCGAACTTTCTACGAAATGAATGGTATAGCAATTACAGGTCTCGTGACCTATCATTTGAGGTATCAAGAACCGCAATCGGAGCACAATTGCAGATTTCGGATTTTTACAGCTCTGAATCGGCTGAGCTATAGTAAGGTGATTTCTTCGAATCGATTTTTCTGTGAAATGTATGGAAATAATCAACCAATTTTAATGTGGTTTGGCATAACAATTACAAGTCCCGAGACCTATCATTTGAGGTATCAAGAACTGCAATCGGAGCACAATTGCAGATTTCGGATTTTTACAGCTCTGAATCGGCTGAGCTATAGTAAGGTGATTTTATTCGAATCGAACTTTCTACGAAATGTATGGTATAGCAATTACAGGTCTCGTGACCTATCATTTAAGGTATCAAGAACCGCAATCGGAGCACAATTGCAGATTTCGGATTTTTACAGCTCTGAATCGGCTGAGCTATAGTAAGGTGATTTCTTCGAATCGATTTTTCTGTGAAATGTATGGAAATAATCAACCAATTTTAATGTGGTTTGGCATAACAATTACAAGTCCCGAGACCTATCATTTGAGGTATCAAGAACTGCAATCGGAGCACAATTGCAGATTTCGGATTTTTACAGCTCTGAATCGGCTGAGCTATAGTAAGGTGATTTTATTCGAATCGAACTTTCTACGAAATGTATGGTATAGCAATTACAGGTCTCGTGACCTATCATTTAAGGTATCAAGAACCGCAATCGGAGCACAATTGCAGATTTCGGATTTTTACAGCTCTGAATCGGCTGAGCTATAGTAAGGTGATTTCTTCGAATCGATTTTTCTGTGAAATGTATGGAAATAATCAACCAATTTAATGTGGTTTGGCATAACAATTACAAGTCCCGAGACCTATCATTTGAGGTATCAAGAACTGCAATCGGAGCACAATTGCAGATTTCGGATTTTTACAGCTCTGAATCGGCTGAGCTATAGTAAGGTGATTTTATTCGAATCGAACTTTCTACGAAATGTATGGTATAGCAATTACAGGTCTCGTGACCTATCATTTAAGGTATCAAGAACCGCAATCGGAGCACAATTGCAGATTTCGGATTTTTACAGCTCTGAATCGGCTGAGCTATAGTAAGGTGATTTCTTCGAATCGATTTTTCTGTGAAATGTATGGAAATAATCAACCAATTTTAATGTGGTTTGGCATAACAATTACAAGTCCCGAGACCTATCATTTGAGGTATCAAGAACTGCAATCGGAGCACAATTGCAGATTTCGGATTTTTACAGCTCTGAATCGGCTGAGCTATAGTAAGGTGATTTCTTCGAATCGATTTTTCTGTGAAATGTATGGAAATAATCAACCAATTTTAATGTGGTTTGGCATAACAATTACAAGTCCCGAGACCTATCATTTGAGGTATCAAGAACTGCAATCGGAGCACAATTGCAGATTTCGGATTTTTACAGCTCTGAATCGGCTGAGCTATAGTAAGGTGATTTTATTCGAATCGAACTTTCTACGAAATGTATGGTATAGCAATTACAGGTCTCGTGACCTATCATTTAAGGTATCAAGAACCGCAATCGGAGCACAATTGCAGATTTCGGATTTTTACAGCTCTGAATCGGCTGAGCTATAGTAAGGTGATTTCTTCGAATCGATTTTTCTGTGAAATGTATGGAAATAATCAACCAATTTTAATGTGGTTTGGCATAACAATTACAAGTCCCGAGACCTATCATTTGAGGTATCAAGAACTGCAATCGGAGCACAATTGCAGATTTCGGATTTTTACAGCTCTGAATCGGCTGAGCTATAGTAAGGTGATTTTATTCGAATCGAACTTTCTACGAAATGTATGGTATAGCAATTACAGGTCTCGTGACCTATCATTTAAGGTATCAAGAACCGCAATCGGAGCACAATTGCAGATTTCGGATTTTTACAGCTCTGAATCGGCTGAGCTATAGTAAGGTGATTTCTTCGAATCGATTTTTCTGTGAAATGTATGGAAATAATCAACCAATTTTAATGTGGTTTGGCATAACAATTACAAGTCCCGAGACCTATCATTTGAGGTATCAAGAACTGCAATCGGAGCACAATTGCAGATTTCGGATTTTTACAGCTCTGAATCGGCTGAGCTATAGTAAGGTGATTTTATTCGAATCGAACTTTCTACGAAATGTATGGTATAGCAATTACAGGTCTCGTGACCTATCATTTAAGGTATCAAGAACCGCAATCGGAGCACAATTGCAGATTTCGGATTTTTACAGCTCTGAATCGGCTGAGCTATAGTAAGGTGATTTCTTCGAATCGATTTTTCTGTGAAATGTATGGAAATAATCAACCAATTTTAATGTGGTTTGGCATAACAATTACAAGTCCCGAGACCTATCATTTGAGGTATCAAGAACTGCAATCGGAGCACAATTGCAGATTTCGGATTTTTACAGCTCTGAATCGGCTGAGCTATAGTAAGGTGATTTTATTCGAATCGAACTTTCTACGAAATGTATGGTATAGCAATTACAGGTCTCGTGACCTATCATTTAAGGTATCAAGAACCGCAATCGGAGCACAATTGCAGATTTCGGATTTTTACAGCTCTGAATCGGCTGAGCTATAGTAAGGTGATTTCTTCGAATCGATTTTTCTGTGAAATGTATGGAAATAATCAACCAATTTTAATGTGGTTTGGCATAACAATTACAAGTCCCGAGACCTATCATTTGAGGTATCAAGAACTGCAATCGGAGCACAATTGCAGGTTTCGGATTTTTACAGCTCTGAATCGGCTGAGCTATAGTAAGGTGATTTCTTCGAATCGATTTTTCTGTGAAATGTATGGAAATAATCAACCAATTTTAATGTGGTTTGGCATAACAATTACAAGTCCCGAGACCTATCATTTGAGGTATCAAGAACTGCAATCGGAGCACAATTGCAGATTTCGGATTTTTACAGCTCTGAATCGGCTGAGCTATAGTAAGGTGATTTTATTCGAATCGAACTTTCTACGAAATGTATGGTATAGCAATTACAGGTCTCGTGACCTATCATTTAAGGTATCAAGAACCGCAATTGGAGCACAATTGCAGATTTCGGATTTTTACAGCTCTGAATCGGCTGAGCTATAGTAAGGTGATTTCTTCGAATCGATTTTTCTGTGAAATGTATGGAAATAATCAACCAATTTTAATGTGGTTTGGCATAACAATTACAAGTCCCGAGACCTATCATTTGAGGTATCAAGAACTGCAATCGGAGCACAATTGCAGATTTCGGATTTTTACAGCTCTGAATCGGCTGAGCTATAGTAAGGTGATTTTATTCGAATCGAACTTTCTACGAAATGTATGGTATAGCAATTACAGGTCTCGTGACCTATCATTTGAGGTATCAAGAACCGCAATCGGAGCACAATTGCAGATTTCGGATTTTTACAGCTCTGAATCGGCTGAGCTATAGTAAGGTGATTTCTTCGAATCGATTTTTCTGTGAAATGTATGGAAATAATCAACCAATTTTAATGTGGTTTGGCATAACAATTACAAGTCCCGAGACCTATCATTTGAGGTATCAAGAACTGCAATCGGAGCACAATTGCAGATTTCGGATTTTTACAGCTCTGAATCGGCTGAGCTATAGTAAGGTGATTTTATTCGAATCGAACTTTCTACGAAATGTATGGTATAGCAATTACAGGTCTCGTGACCTATCATTTGAGGTATCAAGAACCGCAATCGGAGCACAATTGCAGATTTCGGATTTTTACAGCTCTGAATCGGCTGAGCTATAGTAAGGTGATTTCTTCGAATCGATTTTTCTGTGAAATGTATGGAAATAATCAACCAATTTTAATGTGGTTTGGCATAACAATTACAAGTCCCGAGACCTATCATTTGAGGTATCAAGAACTGCAATCGGAGCACAATTGCAGATTTCGGATTTTTACAGCTCTGAATCGGCTGAGCTATAGTAAGGTGATTTTATTCGAATCGAACTTTCTACGAAATGTATGGTATAGCAATTACAGGTCTCGTGACCTATCATTTGAGGTATCAAGAACCGCAATCGGAGCACAATTGCAGATTTCGGATTTTTACAGCTCTGAATCGGCTGAGCTATAGTAAGGTGATTTCTTCGAATCGATTTTTCTGTGAAATGTATGGAAATAATCAACCAATTTTAATGTGGTTTGGCATAACAATTACAAGTCCCGAGACCTATCATTTGAGGTATCAAGAACTGCAATCGGAGCACAATTGCAGATTTCGGATTTTTACAGCTCTGAATCGGCTGAGCTATAGTAAGGTGATTTTATTCGAATCGAACTTTCTACGAAATGTATGGTATGGCAATTACAGGTCTCGTGACCTATCATTTGAGGTATCAAGAACCACAATCGGAGCACAATTGCAGATTTCGGATTTTTACAGCTCTGAATCGGCTGAGCTATAGTAAGGTGATTTCTTCGAATCGATTTTTCTGTGAAATGTATGGAAATAATCAACCAATTTTAATGTGGTTTGGCATAACAATTACAAGTCCCGAGACCTATCATTTGAGGTATCAAGAACTGCAATCGGAGCACAATTGCAGATTTCGGATTTTTACAGCTCTGAATCGGCTGAGCTATAGTAAGGTGATTTTATTCGAATCGAACTTTCTACGAAATGTATGGTATAGCAATTACAGGTCTCGTGACCTATCATTTGAGGTATCAAGAACCACAATCGGAGCACAATTGCAGATTTCGGATTTTTACAGCTCTGAATCGGCTGAGCTATAGTAAGGTGATTTCTTCGAATCGATTTTTCTGTGAAATGTATGGAAATAATCAACCAATTTTAATGTGGTTTGGCATAACAATTACAAGTCCCGAGACCTATCATTTGAGGTATCAAGAACTGCAATCGGAGCACAATTGCAGATTTCGGATTTTTACAGCTCTGAATCGGCTGAGCTATAGTAAGGTGATTTCTTCGAATCGATTTTTCTGTGAAATGTATGGAAATAATCAACCAATTTTAATGTGGTTTGGCATAACAATTACAAGTCCCGAGACCTATCATTTGAGGTATCAAGAACTGCAATCGGAGCACAATTGCAGATTTCGGATTTTTACAGCTCTGAATCGGCTGAGCTATAGTAAGGTGATTTTATTCGAATCGAACTTTCTACGAAATGTATGGTATGGCAATTACAGGTCTCGTGACCTATCATTTGAGGTATCAAGAACCACAATCGGAGCACAATTGCAGATTTCGGATTTTTACAGCTCTGAATCGGCTGAGCTATAGTAAGGTGATTTCTTCGAATCGATTTTTCTGTGAAATGTATGGAAATAATCAACCAATTTTAATGTGGTTTGGCATAACAATTACAAGTCCCGAGACCTATCATTTGAGGTATCAAGAACTGCAATCGGAGCACAATTGCAGATTTCGGATTTTTACAGCTCTGAATCGGCTGAGCTATATAGTAAGGTGATTTTCTTCGAATCGAACTTTCTACGAAATGTATGGTATAGCAATTACAGGTCTCGTGACCTATCATTTGAGGTATCAAGAACCGCAATCGGAGCACAATTGCAGATTTCGGATTTTTACAGCTCTGAATCGGCTGAGCTATAGTAAGGTGATTTTCTTCGAATCGAACTTTCTACGAAATGTATGGTATAGCAATTACAGGTCTCGTGACCTATCATTTAAGGTATCAAGAACCGCAATTGGAGCACAATTGCAGATTTCGGATTTTTACAGCTCTGAATCGGCTGAGCCATAGTAAGGTGATTTTATTCGAATCGAACTTTCTACGAAATGTATGGTATAGCAATTACAGGTCTCGTGACCTATCATTTAAGGTATCAAGAACCGCAATTGGAGCACAATTGCAGATTTCGGATTTTTACAGCTCTGAATCGGCTGAGCTATAGTAAGGTGATTTTATTCGAATCGAACTTTCTACGAAATGTATGGTATAGCAATTACAGGTCTCGTGACCTATCATTTGAGGTATCAAGAACCGCAATCGGAGCACAATTGCAGATTTCGGATTTTTACAGCTCTGAATCGGCTGAGCTATAGTAAGGTGATTTCTTCGAATCGATTTTTCTGTGAAATGTATGGAAATAATCAACCAATTTTAATGTGGTTTGGCATAACAATTACAAGTCCCGAGACCTATCATTTGAGGTATCAAGAACTGCAATCGGAGCACAATTGCAGATTTCGGATTTTTACAGCTCTGAATCGGCTGAGCTATATAGTAAGGTGATTTTATTCGAATCGAACTTTCTACGAAATGTATGGTATAGCAATTACAGGTCTCGTGACCTATCATTTAAGGTATCAAGAACCGCAATTGGAGCACAATTGCAGATTTCGGATTTTTACAGCTCTGAATCGGCTGAGCTATAGTAAGGTGATTTCTTCGAATCGATTTTTCTGTGAAATGTATGGAAATAATCAACCAATTTTAATGTGGTTTGGCATAACAATTACAAGTCCCGAGACCTATCATTTGAGGTATCAAGAACTGCAATCGGAGCACAATTGCAGATTTCGGATTTTTACAGCTCTGAATCGGCTGAGCTATATAGTAAGGTGATTTTATTCGAATCGAACTTTCTACGAAATGTATGGTATAGCAATTACAGGTCTCGTGACCTATCATTTGAGGTATCAAGAACCGCAATCGGAGCACAATTGCAGATTTCGGATTTTTACAGCTCTGAATCGGCTGAGCTATAGTAAGGTGATTTTATTCGAATCGAACTTTCTACGAAATGTATGGTATAGCAATTACAGGTCTCGTGACCTATCATTTGAGGTATCAAGAACCGCAATCGGAGCACAATTGCAGATTTCGGATTTTTACAGCTCTGAATCGGCTGAGCTATAGTAAGGTGATTTCTTCGAATCGATTTTTCTGTGAAATGTATGGAAATAATCAACCAATTTTAATGTGGTTTGGCATAACAATTACAAGTCCCGAGACCTATCATTTGAGGTATCAAGAACTGCAATCGGAGCACAATTGCAGATTTCGGATTTTTACAGCTCTGAATCGGCTGAGCTATAGTAAGGTGATTTTATTCGAATCGAACTTTCTACGAAATGTATGGTATAGCAATTACAGGTCTCGTGACCTATCATTTGAGGTATCAAGAACCGCAATCGGAGCACAATTGCAGATTTCGGATTTTTACAGCTCTGAATCGGCTGAGCTATAGTAAGGTGATTTCTTCGAATCGATTTTTCTGTGAAATGTATGGAAATAATCAACCAATTTTAATGTGGTTTGGCATAACAATTACAAGTCCCGAAACCTATCATTTGAGGTATCAAGAACTGCAATCGGAGCACAATTGCAGATTTCGGATTTTTACAGCTCTGAATCGGCTGAGCTATAGTAAGGTGATTTTATTCGAATCGAACTTTCTACGAAATGTATGGTATAGCAATTACAGGTCTCGTGACCTATCATTTGAGGTATCAAGAACCGCAATCGGAGCACAATTGCAGATTTCGGATTTTTACAGCTCTGAATCGGCTGAGCTATAGTAAGGTGATTTCTTCGAATCGATTTTTCTGTGAAATGTATGGAAATAATCAACCAATTTTAATGTGGTTTGGCATAACAATTACAAGTCCCGAGACCTATCATTTGAGGTATCAAGAACTGCAATCGGAGCACAATTGCAGATTTCGGATTTTTACAGCTCTGAATCGGCTGAGCTATAGTAAGGTGATTTTCTTCGAATCGAACTTTCTACGAAATGTATGGTATAGCAATTACAGGTCTCGTGACCTATCATTTGAGGTATCAAGAACCGCAATCGGAGCACAATTGCAGATTTCGGATTTTTACAGCTCTGAATCGGCTGAGCTATAGTAAGGTGATTTCTTCGAATCGATTTTTCTGTGAAATGTATGGAAATAATCAACCAATTTTAATGTGGTTTGGCATAACAATTACAAGTCCCGAGACCTATCATTTGAGGTATCAAGAACTGCAATCGGAGCACAATTGCAGATTTCGGATTTTTACAGCTCTGAATCGGCTGAGCTATAGTAAGGTGATTTTATTCGAATCGAACTTTCTACGAAATGTATGGTATGGCAATTACAGGTCTCGTGACCTATCATTTGAGGTATCAAGAACCACAATCGGAGCACAATTGCAGATTTCGGATTTTTACAGCTCTGAATCGGCTGAGCTATAGTAAGGTGATTTCTTCGAATCGATTTTTCTGTGAAATGTATGGAAATAATCAACCAATTTTAATGTGGTTTGGCATAACAATTACAAGTCCCGAGACCTATCATTTGAGGTATCAAGAACTGCAATCGGAGCACAATTGCAGATTTCGGATTTTTACAGCTCTGAATCGGCTGAGCTATATAGTAAGGTGATTTTCTTCGAATCGAACTTTCTACGAAATGTATGGTATAGCAATTACAGGTCTCGTGACCTATCATTTAAGGTATCAAGAACCGCAATTGGAGCACAATTGCAGATTTCGGATTTTTACAGCTCTGAATCGGCTGAGCTATAGTAAGGTGATTTCTTCGAATCGATTTTTCTGTGAAATGTATGGAAATAATCAACCAATTTTAATGTGGTTTGGCATAACAATTACAAGTCCCGAGACCTATCATTTGAGGTATCAAGAACTGCAATCGGAGCACAATTGCAGATTTCGGATTTTTACAGCTCTGAATCGGCTGAGCTATAGTAAGGTGATTTCTTCGAATCGATTTTTCTGTGAAATGTATGGAAATAATCAACCAATTTTAATGTGGTTTGGCATAACAATTACAAGTCCCGAGACCTATCATTTGAGGTATCAAGAACTGCAATCGGAGCACAATTGCAGATTTCGGATTTTTACAGCTCTGAATCGGCTGAGCTATAGTAAGGTGATTTTATTCGAATCGAACTTTCTACGAAATGTATGGTATGGCAATTACAGGTCTCGTGACCTATCATTTGAGGTATCAAGAACCACAATCGGAGCACAATTGCAGATTTCGGATTTTTACAGCTCTGAATCGGCTGAGCTATAGTAAGGTGATTTCTTCGAATCGATTTTTCTGTGAAATGTATGGAAATAATCAACCAATTTTAATGTGGTTTGGCATAACAATTACAAGTCCCGAGACCTATCATTTGAGGTATCAAGAACTGCAATCGGAGCACAATTGCAGATTTCGGATTTTTACAGCTCTGAATCGGCTGAGCTATATAGTAAGGTGATTTTCTTCGAATCGAACTTTCTACGAAATGTATGGTATAGCAATTACAGGTCTCGTGACCTATCATTTGAGGTATCAAGAACCGCAATCGGAGCACAATTGCAGATTTCGGATTTTTACAGCTCTGAATCGGCTGAGCTATAGTAAGGTGATTTTCTTCGAATCGAACTTTCTACGAAATGTATGGTATAGCAATTACAGGTCTCGTGACCTATCATTTAAGGTATCAAGAACCGCAATTGGAGCACAATTGCAGATTTCGGATTTTTACAGCTCTGAATCGGCTGAGCCATAGTAAGGTGATTTTATTCGAATCGAACTTTCTACGAAATGTATGGTATAGCAATTACAGGTCTCGTGACCTATCATTTAAGGTATCAAGAACCGCAATTGGAGCACAATTGCAGATTTCGGATTTTTACAGCTCTGAATCGGCTGAGCTATAGTAAGGTGATTTTATTCGAATCGAACTTTCTACGAAATGTATGGTATAGCAATTACAGGTCTCGTGACCTATCATTTGAGGTATCAAGAACCGCAATCGGAGCACAATTGCAGATTTCGGATTTTTACAGCTCTGAATCGGCTGAGCTATAGTAAGGTGATTTTATTCGAATCGAACTTTCTACGAAATGTATGGTATAGCAATTAAAGGTCTCGTGACCTATCATTTGAGGTATCAAGAACCGCAATTGGAGCACAATTGCAGATTTCGGATTTTTACAGCTCTGAATCGGCTGAGCTATAGTAAGGTGATTTCTTCGAATCGATTTTTCTGTTAAATGTATGGAAATAATCAACCAATTTTAATGTGGTTTGGCATAACAATTACAAGGCCCGAGACCTATCATTTGAGGTATCAAGAACCGCAATCGGAGCACAATTGCAGATTTCGGATTTTTACAGCTCTGAATCGGCTGAGCTATAGTAAGGTGATTTTCTTCGAATCGAACTTTCTACGAAATGTATGGTATAGCAATTACAGGTCTCGTGACCTATCATTTAAGGTATCAAGAACCGCAATTGGAGCACAATTGCAGATTTCGGATTTTTACAGCTCTGAATCGGCTGAGCTATAGTAAGGTGATTTCTTCGAATCGATTTTTCTGTGAAATGTATGGAAATAATCAACCAATTTTAATGTGGTTTGGCATAACAATTACAAGTCCCGAGACCTATCATTTGAGGTATCAAGAACCGCAATTGGAGCACAATTGCAGATTTCGGATTTTTACAGCTCTGAATCGGCTGAGCTATAGTAAGGTGATTTTCTTCGAATCGAACTTTCTACGAAATGTATGGTATAGCAATTACAGGTCTCGTGACCTATCATTTAAGGTATCAAGAACCGCAATTGGAGCACAATTGCAGATTTCGGATTTTTACAGCTCTGAATCGGCTGAGCTATAGTAAGGTGATTTCTTCGAATCGATTTTTCTGTTAAATGTATGGAAATAATCAACCAATTTTAATGTGGTTTGGCATAACAATTACAAGTCCCGAGACCTATCATTTGAGGTATCAAGAACCGCAATTGGAGCACAATTGCAGATTTCGGATTTTTACAGCTCTGAATCGGCTGAGCTATAGTAAGGTGATTTTCTTCGAATCGAACTTTCTACGAAATGTATGGTATAGCAATTACAGGTCTCGTGACCTATCATTTAAGGTATCAAGAACCGCAATTGGAGCACAATTGCAGATTTCGGATTTTTACAGCTCTGAATCGGCTGAGCTATAGTAAGGTGATTTTCTTCGAATCGAACTTTCTACGAAATGTATGGTATAGCAATTACAGGTCTCGTGACCTATCATTTAAGGTATCAAGAACCGCCATTGGAGCACAATTGCAGATTTCGGATTTTTACAGCTCTGAATCGGCTGAGCTATAGTAAGGTGATTTCTTCGAATCGATTTTTCTGTTAAATGTATGGAAATAATCAACCAATTTTAATGTGGTTTGGCATAACAATTACAAGGCCCGAGACCTATCATTTGAGGTATCAAGAACCGCAATTGGAGCACAATTGCAGATTTCGGATTTTTACAGCTCTGAATCGGCTGAGCTATAGTAAGGTGATTTTCTTCGAATCGAACTTTCTACGAAATGTATGGTATAGCAATTACAGGTCTCGTGACCTATCATTTAAGGTATCAAGAACCGCAATTGGAGCACAATTGCAGATTTCGGATTTTTACAGCTCTGAATCGGCTGAGCTATAGTAAGGTGATTTCTTCGAATCGATTTTTCTGTTAAATGTATGGAAATAATCAACCAATTTTAATGTGGTTTGGCATAACAATTACAAGGCCCGAGACCTATCATTTGAGGTATCAAGAACCGCAATCGGAGCACAATTGCAGATTTCGGATTTTTACAGCTCTGAATCGGCTGAGCTATAGTAAGGTGATTTTCTTCGAATCGAACTTTCTACGAAATGTATGGTATAGCAATTACAGGTCTCGTGACCTATCATTTAAGGTATCAAGAACCGCAATTGGAGCACAATTGCAGATTTCGGATTTTTACAGCTCTGAATCGGCTGAGCTATAGTAAGGTGATTTCTTCGAATCGATTTTTCTGTTAAATGTATGGAAATAATCAACCAATTTTAATGTGGTTTGGCATAACAATTACAAGTCCCGAGACCTATCATTTGAGGTATCAAGAACCGCAATTGGAGCACAATTGCAGATTTCGGATTTTTACAGCTCTGAATCGGCTGAGCTATAGTAAGGTGATTTTCTTCGAATCGAACTTTCTACGAAATGTATGGTATAGCAATTACAGGTCTCGTGACCTATCATTTAAGGTATCAAGAACCGCAATTGGAGCACAATTGCAGATTTCGGATTTTTACAGCTCTGAATCGGCTGAGCTATAGTAAGGTGATTTCTTCGAATCGATTTTTCTGTTAAATGTATGGAAATAATCAACCAATTTTAATGTGGTTTGGCATAACAATTACAAGGCCCGAGACCTATCATTTGAGGTATCAAGAACCGCAATCGGAGCACAATTGCAGATTTCGGATTTTTACAGCTCTGAATCGGCTGAGCTATAGTAAGGTGATTTCTTCGAATCGATTTTTCTGTGAAATGTATGGAAATAATCAACCAATTTTAATGTGGTTTGGCATAACAATTACAAGTCCCGAGACCTATCATTTGAGGTATCAAGAACTGCAATCGGAGCACAATTGCAGATTTCGGATTTTTACAGCTCTGAATCGGCTGAGCTATAGTAAGGTGATTTTCTTCGAATCGAACTTTCTACGAAATGTATGGTATGGCAATTACAGGTCTCGTGACCTATCATTTGAGGTATCAAGAACCACAATCGGAGCACAATTGCAGATTTCGGATTTTTACAGCTCTGAATCGGCTGAGCTATAGTAAGGTGATTTCTTCGAATCGATTTTTCTGTGAAATGTATGGAAATAATCAACCAATTTTAATGTGGTTTGGCATAACAATTACAAGGCCCGAGACCTATCATTTGAGGTATCAAGAACCGCAATCGGAGCACAATTGCAGATTTCGGATTTTTACAGCTCTGAATCGGCTGAGCTATAGTAAGGTGATTTTCTTCGAATCGAACTTTCTACGAAATGTATGGTATAGCAATTACAGGTCTCGTGACCTATCATTTGAGGTATCAAGAACCACAATTGGAGCACAATTGCAGATTTCGGATTTTTACAGCTCTGAATCGGCTGAGCTATAGTAAGGTGATTTCTTCGAATCGATTTTTCTGTGAAATGTATGGAAATAATCAACCAATTTTAATGTGGTTTGGCATAACAATTACAAGGCCCGAGACCTATCATTTGAGGTATCAAGAACCGCAATCGGAGCACAATTGCAGATTTCGGATTTTTACAGCTCTGAATCGGCTGAGCTATAGTAAGGTGATTTTCTTCGAATCGAACTTTCTACGAAATGTATGGTATAGCAATTACAGGTCTCGTGACCTATCATTTAAGGTATCAAGAACCGCAATTGGAGCACAATTGCAGATTTCGGATTTTTACAGCTCTGAATCGGCTGAGCTATAGTAAGGTGATTTCTTCGAATCGATTTTTCTGTTAAATGTATGGAAATAATCAACCAATTTTAATGTGGTTTGGCATAACAATTACAAGTCCCGAGACCTATCATTTGAGGTATCAAGAACCGCAATTGGAGCACAATTGCAGATTTCGGATTTTTACAGCTCTGAATCGGCTGAGCTATAGTAAGGTGATTTTCTTCGAATCGAACTTTCTACGAAATGTATGGTATAGCAATTACAGGTCTCGTGACCTATCATTTAAGGTATCAAGAACCGCAATTGGAGCACAATTGCAGATTTCGGATTTTTACAGCTCTGAATCGGCTGAGCTATAGTAAGGTGATTTCTTCGAATCGATTTTTCTGTTAAATGTATGGAAATAATCAACCAATTTTAATGTGGTTTGGCATAACAATTACAAGGCCCGAGACATATCATTTGAGGTATCAAGAACCGCAATTGGAGCACAATTGCAGATTTCGGATTTTTACAGCTCTGAATCGGCTGAGCTATAGTAAGGTGATTTTCTTCGAATCGAACTTTCTACGAAATGTATGGTATAGCAATTACAGGTCTCGTGACCTATCATTTAAGGTATCAAGAACCGCAATTGGAGCACAATTGCAGATTTCGGATTTTTACAGCTCTGAATCGGCTGAGCTATAGTAAGGTGATTTCTTCGAATCGATTTTTCTGTTAAATGTATGGAAATAATCAACCAATTTTAATGTGGTTTGGCATAACAATTACAAGTCCCGAGACCTATCATTTGAGGTATCAAGAACCGCAATCGGAGCACAATTGCAGATTTCGGATTTTTACAGCTCTGAATCGGCTGAGCTATAGTAAGGTGATTTCTTCGAATCGATTTTTCTGTGAAATGTATGGAAATAATCAACCAATTTTAATGTGGTTTGGCATAACAATTACAAGTCCCGAGACCTATCATTTGAGGTATCAAGAACCGCAATTGGAGCACAATTGCAGATTTCGGATTTTTACAGCTCTGAATCGGCTGAGCTATAGTAAGGTGATTTTCTTCGAATCGAACTTTCTACGAAATGTATGGTATAGCAATTAAAGGTCTCGTGACCTATCATTTAAGGTATCAAGAACCGCAATTGGAGCACAATTGCAGATTTCGGATTTTTACAGCTCTGAATCGGCTGAGCTATAGTAAGGTGATTTCTCCGAATCGATTTTTCTGTTAAATGTATGGAAATAATCAACCAATTTTAATGTGGTTTGGCATAACAATTACAAGGCCCGAGACCTATCATTTGAGGTATCAAGAACCGCAATCGGAGCACAATTGCAGATTTCGGATTTTTACAGCTCTGAATCGGCTGAGCTATAGTAAGGTGATTTTCTTCGAATCGAACTTTCTACGAAATGTATGGTATAGCAATTACAGGTCTCGTGACCTATCATTTAAGGTATCAAGAACCGCAATTGGAGCACAATTGCAGATTTCGGATTTTTACAGCTCTGAATCGGCTGAGCTATAGTAAGGTGATTTCTTCGAATCGATTTTTCTGTGAAATGTATGGAAATAATCAACCAATTTTAATGTGGTTTGGCATAACAATTACAAGTCCCGAGACCTATCATTTGAGGTATCAAGAACTGCAATCGGAGCACAATTGCAGATTTCGGATTTTTACAGCTCTGAATCGGCTGAGCTATAGTAAGGTGATTTTCTTCGAATCGAACTTTCTACGAAATGTATGGTATGGCAATTACAGGTCTCGTGACCTATCATTTGAGGTATCAAGAACCACAATCGGAGCACAATTGCAGATTTCGGATTTTTACAGCTCTGAATCGGCTGAGCTATAGTAAGGTGATTTCTTCGAATCGATTTTTCTGTGAAATGTATGGAAATAATCAACCAATTTTAATGTGGTTTGGCATAACAATTACAAGTCCCGAGACCTATCATTTGAGGTATCAAGAACTGCAATCGGAGCACAATTGCAGATTTCGGATTTTTACAGCTCTGAATCGGCTGAGCTATAGTAAGGTGATTTTATTCGAATCGAACTTTCTACGAAATGTATGGTATAGCAATTACAGGTCTCGTGACCTATCATTTAAGGTATCAAGAACCGCAATTGGAGCACAATTGCAGATTTCGGATTTTTACAGCTCTGAATCGGCTGAGCTATAGTAAGGTGATTTCTTCGAATCGATTTTTCTGTGAAATGTATGGAAATAATCAACCAATTTTAATGTGGTTTGGCATAACAATTACAAGTCCCGAGACCTATCATTTGAGGTATCAAGAACTGCAATCGGAGCACAATTGCAGATTTCGGATTTTTACAGCTCTGAATCGGCTGAGCTATAGTAAGGTGATTTTATTCGAATCGAACTTTCTACGAAATGTATGGTATAGCAATTACAGGTCTCGTGACCTATCATTTGAGGTATCAAGAACCGCAATCGGAGCACAATTGCAGATTTCGGATTTTTACAGCTCTGAATCGGCTGAGCTATAGTAAGGTGATTTCTTCGAACCGATTTTTCTGTGAAATGTATGGAAATAATCAACCAATTTTAATGTGGTTTGGCATAACAATTACAAGTCCCGAGACCTATCATTTGAGGTATCAAGAACTGCAATCGGAGCACAATTGCAGATTTCGGATTTTTACAGCTCTGAATCGGCTGAGCTATAGTAAGGTGATTTTATTCGAATCGAACTTTCTACGAAATGTATGGTATGGCAATTACAGGTCTCGTGACCTATCATTTAAGGTATCAAGAACCGCAATTGGAGCACAATTGCAGATTTCGGATTTTTACAGCTCTGAATCGGCTGAGCTATAGTAAGGTGATTTCTTCGAATCGATTTTTCTGTGAAATGTATGGAAATAATCAACCAATTTTAATGTGGTTTGGCATAACAATTACAAGTCCCGAGACCTATCATTTGAGGTATCAAGAACCGCAATCGGAGCACAATTGCAGATTTCGGATTTTTACAGCTTTGAATCGGCTGAGCTATAGTAAGGTGATTTTCTTCGAATCGAACTTTCTACGAAATGTATGGTATAGCAATTAAAGGTCTCGTGACCTATCATTTAAGGTATCAAGAACCGCAATTGGAGCACAATTGCAGATTTCGGATTTTTACAGCTCTGAATCGGCTGAGCTATAGTAAGGTGATTTCTTCGAATCGATTTTTCTGTTAAATGTATGGAAATAATCAACCAATTTTAATGTGGTTTGGCATAACAATTACAAGGCCCGAGACCTATCATTTGAGGTATCAAGAACCGCAATCGGAGCACAATTGCAGATTTCGGATTTTTACAGCTCTGAATCGGCTGAGCTATAGTAAGGTGATTTTCTTCGAATCGAACTTTCTACGAAATGTATGGTATAGCAATTACAGGTCTCGTGACCTATCATTTAAGGTATCAAGAACCGCAATTGGAGCACAATTGCAGATTTCGGATTTTTACAGCTCTGAATCGGCTGAGCTATAGTAAGGTGATTTCTTCGAATCGATTTTTCTGTGAAATGTATGGAAATAATCAACCAATTTTAATGTGGTTTGGCATAACAATTACAAGTCCCGAGACCTATCATTTGAGGTATCAAGAACCGCAATTGGAGCACAATTGCAGATTTCGGATTTTTACAGCTCTGAATCGGCTGAGCTATAGTAAGGTGATTTTCTTCGAATCGAACTTTCTACGAAATGTATGGTATAGCAATTACAGGTCTCGTGACCTATCATTTAAGGTATCAAGAACCGCAATTGGAGCACAATTGCAGATTTCGGATTTTTACAGCTCTGAATCGGCTGAGCTATAGTAAGGTGATTTCTTCGAATCGATTTTTCTGTTAAATGTATGGAAATAATCAACCAATTTTAATGTGGTTTGGCATAACAATTACAAGTCCCGAGACCTATCATTTGAGGTATCAAGAACCGCAATTGGAGCACAATTGCAGATTTCGGATTTTTACAGCTCTGAATCGGCTGAGCTATAGTAAGGTGATTTTCTTCGAATCGAACTTTCTACGAAATGTATGGTATAGCAATTACAGGTCTCGTGACCTATCATTTAAGGTATCAAGAACCGCAATTGGAGCACAATTGCAGATTTCGGATTTTTACAGCTCTGAATCGGCTGAGCTATAGTAAGGTGATTTTCTTCGAATCGAACTTTCTACGAAATGTATGGTATAGCAATTACAGGTCTCGTGACCTATCATTTAAGGTATCAAGAACCGCCATTGGAGCACAATTGCAGATTTCGGATTTTTACAGCTCTGAATCGGCTGAGCTATAGTAAGGTGATTTCTTCGAATCGATTTTTCTGTTAAATGTATGGAAATAATCAACCAATTTTAATGTGGTTTGGCATAACAATTACAAGGCCCGAGACCTATCATTTGAGGTATCAAGAACCGCAATTGGAGCACAATTGCAGATTTCGGATTTTTACAGCTCTGAATCGGCTGAGCTATAGTAAGGTGATTTTCTTCGAATCGAACTTTCTACGAAATGTATGGTATAGCAATTACAGGTCTCGTGACCTATCATTTAAGGTATCAAGAACCGCAATTGGAGCACAATTGCAGATTTCGGATTTTTACAGCTCTGAATCGGCTGAGCTATAGTAAGGTGATTTCTTCGAATCGATTTTTCTGTTAAATGTATGGAAATAATCAACCAATTTTAATGTGGTTTGGCATAACAATTACAAGGCCCGAGACCTATCATTTGAGGTATCAAGAACCGCAATCGGAGCACAATTGCAGATTTCGGATTTTTACAGCTCTGAATCGGCTGAGCTATAGTAAGGTGATTTTCTTCGAATCGAACTTTCTACGAAATGTATGGTATAGCAATTACAGGTCTCGTGACCTATCATTTAAGGTATCAAGAACCGCAATTGGAGCACAATTGCAGATTTCGGATTTTTACAGCTCTGAATCGGCTGAGCTATAGTAAGGTGATTTCTTCGAATCGATTTTTCTGTTAAATGTATGGAAATAATCAACCAATTTTAATGTGGTTTGGCATAACAATTACAAGTCCCGAGACCTATCATTTGAGGTATCAAGAACCGCAATTGGAGCACAATTGCAGATTTCGGATTTTTACAGCTCTGAATCGGCTGAGCTATAGTAAGGTGATTTTCTTCGAATCGAACTTTCTACGAAATGTATGGTATAGCAATTACAGGTCTCGTGACCTATCATTTAAGGTATCAAGAACCGCAATTGGAGCACAATTGCAGATTTCGGATTTTTACAGCTCTGAATCGGCTGAGCTATAGTAAGGTGATTTCTTCGAATCGATTTTTCTGTTAAATGTATGGAAATAATCAACCAATTTTAATGTGGTTTGGCATAACAATTACAAGGCCCGAGACCTATCATTTGAGGTATCAAGAACCGCAATCGGAGCACAATTGCAGATTTCGGATTTTTACAGCTCTGAATCGGCTGAGCTATAGTAAGGTGATTTTCTTCGAATCGAACTTTCTACGAAATGTATGGTATAGCAATTACAGGTCTCGTGACCTATCATTTAAGGTATCAAGAACCGCAATTGGAGCACAATTGCAGATTTCGGATTTTTACAGCTCTGAATCGGCTGAGCTATAGTAAGGTGATTTTCTTCGAATCGAACTTTCTACGAAATGTATGGTATAGCAATTACAGGTCTCGTGACCTATCATTTAAGGTATCAAGAACCGCAATTGGAGCACAATTGCAGATTTCGGATTTTTACAGCTCTGAATCGGCTGAGCTATAGTAAGGTGATTTCTTCGAATCGATTTTTCTGTTAAATGTATGGAAATAATCAACCAATTTTAATGTGGTTTGGCATAACAATTACAAGTCCCGAGACCTATCATTTGAGGTATCAAGAACCGCAATTGGAGCACAATTGCAGATTTCGGATTTTTACAGCTCTGAATCGGCTGAGCTATAGTAAGGTGATTTTCTTCGAATCGAACTTTCTACGAAATGTATGGTATAGCAATTACAGGTCTCGTGACCTATCATTTAAGGTATCAAGAACCGCAATTGGAGCACAATTGCAGATTTCGGATTTTTACAGCTCTGAATCGGCTGAGCTATAGTAAGGTGATTTCTTCGAATCGATTTTTCTGTTAAATGTATGGAAATAATCAACCAATTTTAATGTGGTTTGGCATAACAATTACAAGGCCCGAGACCTATCATTTGAGGTATCAAGAACCGCAATTGGAGCACAATTGCAGATTTCGGATTTTTACAGCTCTGAATCGGCTGAGTTATAGTAAGGTGATTTTCTTCGAATCGAACTTTCTACGAAATGTATGGTATAGCAATTAAAGGTCTCGTGACCTATCATTTAAGGTATCAAGAACCGCAATTGGAGCACAATTGCAGATTTCGGATTTTTAGAGCTCTGAATCGGCTGAGCTATAGTAAGGTGATTTCTTCGAATCGATTTTTCTGTTAAATGTATGGAAATAATCAACCAATTTTAATGTGGTTTGGCATAACAATTACAAGGCCCGAGACCTATCATTTGAGGTATCAAGAACCGCAATCGGAGCACAATTGCAGATTTCGGATTTTTACAGCTCTGAATCGGCTGAGCTATAGTAAGGTGATTTTCTTCGAATCGAACTTTCTACGAAATGTATGGTATAGCAATTACAGGTCTCGTGACCTATCATTTAAGGTATCAAGAACCGCAATTGGAGCACAATTGCAGATTTCGGATTTTTACAGCTCTGAATCGGCTGAGCTATAGTAAGGTGATTTCTTCGAATCGATTTTTCTGTTAAATGTATGGAAATAATCAACCAATTTTAATGTGGTTTGGCATAACAATTACAAGTCCCGAGACCTATCATTTGAGGTATCAAGAACCGCAATTGGAGCACAATTGCAGATTTCGGATTTTTACAGCTCTGAATCGGCTGAGCTATAGTAAGGTGATTTTCTTCGAATCGAACTTTCTACGAAATGTATGGTATAGCAATTACAGGTCTCGTGACCTATCATTTAAGGTATCAAGAACCGCAATTGGAGCACAATTGCAGATTTCGGATTTTTACAGCTCTGAATCGGCTGAGCTACAGTAAGGTGATTTCTTCGAATCGATTTTTCTGTTAAATGTATGGAAATAATCAACCAATTTTAATGTGGTTTGGCATAACAATTACAAGTCCCGAGACCTATCATTTGAGGTATCAAGAACCGCAATTGGAGCACAATTGCAGATTTCGGATTTTTACAGCTCTGAATCGGCTGAGCTATAGTAAGGTGATTTTCTTCGAATCGAACTTTCTACGAAATGTATGGTATAGCAATTACAGGTCTCGTGACCTATCATTTAAGGTATCAAGAACCGCAATTGGAGCACAATTGCAGATTTCGGATTTTTACAGCTCTGAATCGGCTGAGCTATAGTAAGGTGATTTCTTCGAATCGATTTTTCTGTTAAATGTATGGAAATAATCAACCAATTTTAATGTGGTTTGGCATAACAATTACAAGTCCCGAGACCTATCATTTGAGGTATCAAGAACCGCAATTGGAGCACAATTGCAGATTTCGGATTTTTACAGCTCTGAATCGGCTGAGCTATAGTAAGGTGATTTTCTTCGAATCGAACTTTCTACGAAATGTATGGTATAGCAATTACAGGTCTCGTGACCTATCATTTAAGGTATCAAGAACCGCAATTGGAGCACAATTGCAGATTTCGGATTTTTACAGCTCTGAATCGGCTGAGCTATAGTAAGGTGATTTCTTCGAATCGATTTTTCTGTTAAATGTATGGAAATAATCAACCAATTTTAATGTGGTTTGGCATAACAATTACAAGTCCCGAGACCTATCATTTGAGGTATCAAGAACCGCAATTGGAGCACAATTGCAGATTTCGGATTTTTACAGCTCTGAATCGGCTGAGCTATAGTAAGGTGATTTTCTTCGAATCGAACTTTCTACGAAATGTATGGTATAGCAATTACAGGTCTCGTGACCTATCATTTAAGGTATCAAGAACCGCAATTGGAGCACAATTGCAGATTTCGGATTTTTACAGCTCTGAATCGGCTGAGCTATAGTAAGGTGATTTCTTCGAATCGATTTTTCTGTTAAATGTATGGAAATAATCAACCAATTTTAATGTGGTTTGGCATAACAATTACAAGGCCCGAGACATATCATTTGAGGTATCAAGAACCGCAATTGGAGCACAATTGCAGATTTCGGATTTTTACAGCTCTGAATCGGCTGAGCTATAGTAAGGTGATTTTCTTCGAATCGAACTTTCTACGAAATGTATGGTATAGCAATTACAGGTCTCGTGACCTATCATTTAAGGTATCAAGAACCGCAATTGGAGCACAATTGCAGATTTCGGATTTTTACAGCTCTGAATCGGCTGAGCTATAGTAAGGTGATTTCTTCGAATCGATTTTTCTGTTAAATGTATGGAAATAATCAACCAATTTTAATGTGGTTTGGCATAACAATTACAAGTCCCGAGACCTATCATTTGAGGTATCAAGAACCGCAATCGGAGCACAATTGCAGATTTCGGATTTTTACAGCTCTGAATCGGCTGAGCTATAGTAAGGTGATTTCTTCGAATCGATTTTTCTGTGAAATGTATGGAAATAATCAACCAATTTTAATGTGGTTTGGCATAACAATTACAAGTCCCGAGACCTATCATTTGAGGTATCAAGAACCGCAATTGGAGCACAATTGCAGATTTCGGATTTTTACAGCTCTGAATCGGCTGAGCTATAGTAAGGTGATTTTCTTCGAATCGAACTTTCTACGAAATGTATGGTATAGCAATTAAAGGTCTCGTGACCTATCATTTAAGGTATCAAGAACCGCAATTGGAGCACAATTGCAGATTTCGGATTTTTACAGCTCTGAATCGGCTGAGCTATTGTAAGGTGATTTCTTCGAATCGATTTTTCTGTTAAATGTATGGAAATAATCAACTAATTTTAATGTGGTTTGGCATAACAATTACAAGTCCCGAGACCTATCATTTGAGGTATCAAGACCGCAATCGGAGCACAATTGCAGATTTCGGATTTTTACAGCTCTGAATCGGCTGAGCTATAGTAAGGTGATTTTCTTCGAATCGAACTTTCTACGAAATGTATGGTATAGCAATTACAGGTCTCGTGACCTATCATTTAAGGTATCAAGAACCGCAATTGGAGCACAATTGCAGATTTCGGATTTTTACAGCTCTGAATCGGCTGAGCTATAGTAAGGTGATTTTCTTCGAATCGAACTTTCTACGAAATGTATGGTATAGCAATTACAGGTCTCGTGACCTATCATTTAAGGTATCAAGAACCGCAATTGGAGCACAATTGCAGATTTCGGATTTTTACAGCTCTGAATCGGCTGAGCTATAGTAAGGTGATTTCTTCGAATCGATTTTTCTGTTAAATGTATGGAAATAATCAACCAATTTTAATGTGGTTTGGCATAACAATTACAAGTCCCGAGACCTATCATTTGAGGTATCAAGAACCGCAATTGGAGCACAATTGCAGATTTCGGATTTTTACAGCTCTGAATCGGCTGAGCTATAGTAAGGTGATTTTCTTCGAATCGAACTTTCTACGAAATGTATGGTATAGCAATTAAAGGTCTCGTGACCTATCATTTAAGGTATCAAGAACCGCAATTGGAGCACAATTGCAGATTTCGGATTTTTACAGCTCTGAATCGGCTGAGCTATAGTAAGGTGATTTCTTCGAATCGATTTTTCTGTTAAATGTATGGAAATAATCAACCAATTTTAATGTGGTTTGGCATAACAATAACAAGGCCCGAGACCTATCATTTGAGGTATCAAGAACCGCAATCGGAGCACAATTGCAGATTTCGGATTTTTACAGCTCTGAATCGGCTGAGCTATAGTAAGGTGATTTTCTTCGAATCGAACTTTCTACGAAATGTATGGTATAGCAATTACAGGTCTCGTGACCTATCATTTAAGGTATCAAGAAACGCAATTGGAGCACAATTGCAGATTTCGGATTTTTACAGCTCTGAATCGGCTGAGCTATAGTAAGGTGATTTCTTCGAATCGATTTTTCTGTTAAATGTATGGAAATAATCAACCAATTTTAATGTGGTTTGGCATAACAATTACAAGTCCCGAGACCTATCATTTGAGGTATCAAGAACCGCAATTGGAGCACAATTGCAGATTTCGGATTTTTACAGCTCTGAATCGGCTGAGCTATAGTAAGGTGATTTTCTTCGAATCGAACTTTCTACGAAATGTATGGTATAGCAATTAAAGGTCTCGTGACCTATCATTTAAGGTATCAAGAACCGCAATTGGAGCACAATTGCAGATTTCGGATTTTTACAGCTCTGAATCGGCTGAGCTATAGTAAGGTGATTTCTTCGAATCGATTTTTCTGTTAAATGTATGGAAATAATCAACCAATTTTAATGTGGTTTGGCATAACAATTACAAGTCCCGAGACCTATCATTTAAGGTATCAAGAACCGCAATTGGAGCACAATTGCAGATTTCGGATTTTTACAGCTCTGAATCGGCTGAGCTATAGTAAGGTGATTTTCTTCGAATCGAACTTTCTACGAAATGTATGGTATAGCAATTAAAGGTCTCGTGACCTATCATTTAAGGTATCAAGAACCGCAATTGGAGCACAATTGCAGATTTCGGATTTTTACAGCTCTGAATCGGCTGAGCTATAGTAAGGTGATTTCTTCGAATCGATTTTTCTGTTAAATGTATGGAAATAATCAACCAATTTTAATGTGGTTTGGCATAACAATTACAAGTCCCGAGACCTATCATTTGAGGTATCAAGAACCGCAATTGGAGCACAATTGCAGATTTCGGATTTTTACAGCTCTGAATCGGCTGAGCTATAGTAAGGTGATTTTCTTCGAATCGAACTTTCTACGAAATGTATGGTATAGCAATTACAGGTCTCGTGACCTATCATTTAAGGTATCAAGAACCGCAATTGGAGCACAATTGCAGATTTCGGATTTTTACAGCTCTGAATCGGCTGAGCTATAGTAAGGTGATTTCTTCGAATCGATTTTTCTGTTAAATGTATGGAAATAATCAACCAATTTTAATGTGGTTTGGCATAACAATTACAAGTCCCGAGACCTATCATTTAAGGTATCAAGAACCGCAATTGGAGCACAATTGCAGATTTCGGATTTTTACAGCTCTGAATCGGCTGAGCTATAGTAAGGTGATTTTCTTCGAATCGAACTTTCTACGAAATGTATGGTATAGCAATTAAAGGTCTCGTGACCTATCATTTAAGGTATCAAGAACCGCAATTGGAGCACAATTGCAGATTTCGGATTTTTACAGCTCTGAATCGGCTGAGCTATAGTAAGGTGATTTCTTCGAATCGATTTTTCTGTTAAATGTATGGAAATAATCAACCAATTTTAATGTGGTTTGGCATAACAATTACAAGTCCCGAGACCTATCATTTGAGGTATCAAGAACCGCAATCGGAGCACAATTGCAGATTTCGGATTTTTACAGCTCTGAATCGGCTGAGCTATAGTAAGGTGATTTTCTTCGAATCGAACTTTCTACGAAATGTATGGTATAGCAATTACAGGTCTCGTGACCTATCATTTAAGGTATCAAGAACCGCAATTGGAGCACAATTGCAGATTTCGGATTTTTACAGCTCTGAATCGGCTGAGCTATAGTAAGGTGATTTCTTCGAATCGATTTTTCTGTTAAATGTATGGAAATAATCAACCAATTTTAATGTGGTTTGGCATAACAATTACAAGTCCCGAGACCTATCATTTGAGGTATCAAGAACCGCAATTGGAGCACAATTGCAGATTTCGGATTTTTACAGCTCTGAATCGGCTGAGCTATAGTAAGGTGATTTTCTTCGAATCGAACTTTCTACGAAATGTATGGTATAGCAATTACAGGTCTCGTGACCTATCATTTAAGGTATCAAGAACCGCAATTGGAGCACAATTGCAGATTTCGGATTTTTACAGCTCTGAATCGGCTGAGCTATAGTAAGGTGATTTTCTTCGAATCGAACTTTCTACGAAATGTATGGTATAGCAATTACAGGTCTCGTGACCTATCATTTAAGGTATCAAGAACCGCAATTGGAGCACAATTGCAGATTTCGGATTTTTACAGCTCTGAATCGGCTGAGCTATAGTAAGGTGATTTCTTCGAATCGATTTTTCTGTTAAATGTATGGAAATAATCAACCAATTTTAATGTGGTTTGGCATAACAATTACAAGGCCCGAGACCTATCATTTGAGGTATCAAGAACCGCAATCGGAGCACAATTGCAGATTTCGGATTTTTACAGCTCTGAATCGGCTGAGCTATAGTAAGGTGATTTTCTTCGAATCGAACTTTCTACGAAATGTATGGTATAGCAATTACAAGTCTCGTGACCTATCATTTAAGGTATCAAGAACCGCAATTGGAGCACAATTGCAGATTTCGGATTTTTACAGCTCTGAATCGGCTGAGCTATAGTAAGGTGATTTTCTTCGAATCGAACTTTCTACGAAATGTATGGTATAGCAATTACAGGTCTCGTGACCTATCATTTAAGGTATCAAGAACCGCAATTGGAGCACAATTGCAGATTTCGGATTTTTACAGCTCTGAATCGGCTGAGCTATAGTAAGGTGATTTCTTCGAATCGATTTTTCTGTGAAATGTATGGAAATAATCAACCAAATTTAATGTGGTTTGGCATAACAATTACAAGTCCCGAGACCTATCATTTGAGGTATCAAGAACCGCAATCGGAGCACAATTGCAGATTTCGGATTTTTACAGCTCTGAATCGGCTGAGCTATAGTAAGGTGATTTTCTTCGAATCGAACTTTCTACGAAATGTATGGTATAGCAATTACAGGTCTCGTGACCTATCATTTAAGGTATCAAGAACCGCAATTGGAGCACAATTGCAGATTTCGGATTTTTACAGCTCTGAATCGGCTGAGCTATAGTAAGGTGATTTCTTCGAATCGATTTTTCTGTGAAATGTATGGAAATAATCAACCAATTTTAATGTGGTTTGGCATAACAATTACAAGGCCCGAGACCTATCATTTGAGGTATCAAGAACCGCAATCGGAGCACAATTGCAGATTTCGGATTTTTACAGCTCTGAATCGGCTGAGCTATAGTAAGGTGATTTTCTTCGAATCGAACTTTCTACGAAATGTATGGTATAGCAATTACAGGTCTCGTGACCTATCATTTAAGGTATCAAGAACCGCAATTGGAGCACAATTGCAGATTTCGGATTTTTACAGCTCTGAATCGGCTGAGCTATAGTAAGGTGATTTTCTTCGAATCGAACTTTCTACGAAATGTATGGTATAGCAATTACAGGTCTCGTGACCTATCATTTAAGGTATCAAGAACCGCAATTGGAGCACAATTGCAGATTTCGGATTTTTACAGCTCTGAATCGGCTGAGCTATAGTAAGGTGATTTCTTCGAATCGATTTTTCTGTGAAATGTATGGAAATAATCAACCAATTTTAATGTGGTTTGGCATAACAATTACAAGTCCCGAGACCTATCATTTGAGGTATCAAGAACCGCAATTTCAGCACAATTGCAGATTTCGGATTTTTACAGCTCTGAATCGGCTGAGCTATAGTAAGGTGATTTTCTTCGAATCGAACTTTCTACGAAATGTATGGTATAGCAATTAAAGGTCTCGTGACCTATCATTTAAGGTATCAAGAACCGCAATTGGAGCACAATTGCAGATTTCGGATTTTTACAGCTCTGAATCGGCTGAGCTATAGTAAGGTGATTTCTTCGAATCGATTTTTCTGTTAAATGTATGGAAATAATCAACCAATTTTAATGTGGTTTGGCATAACAATTACAAGGCCCGAGACCTATCATTTGAGGTATCAAGAACCGCAATCGGAGCACAATTGCAGATTTCGGATTTTTACAGCTCTGAATCGGCTGAGCTATAGTAAGGTGATTTTCTTCGAATCGAACTTTCTACGAAATGTATGGTATAGCAATTACAGGTCTCGTGACCTATCATTTAAGGTATCAAGAACCGCAATTGGAGCACAATTGCAGATTTCGGATTTTTACAGCTCTGAATCGGCTGAGCTATAGTAAGGTGATTTCTTCGAATCGATTTTTCTGTTAAATGTATGGAAATAATCAACCAATTTTAATGTGGTTTGGCATAACAATTACAAGTCCCGAGACCTATCATTTGAGGTATCAAGAACCGCAATTGGAGCACAATTGCAGATTTCGGATTTTTACAGCTCTGAATCGGCTGAGCTATAGTAAGGTGATTTTCTTCGAATCGAACTTTCTACGAAATGTATGGTATAGCAATTAAAGGTCTCGTGACCTATCATTTAAGGTATCAAGAACCGCAATTGGAGCACAATTGCAGATTTCGGATTTTTACAGCTCTGAATCGGCTGAGCTATAGTAAGGTGATTTCTTCGAATCGATTTTTCTGTTAAATGTATGGAAATAATCAACCAATTTTAATGTGGTTTGGCATAACAATTACAAGTCCCGAGACCTATCATTTAAGGTATCAAGAACCGCAATTGGAGCACAATTGCAGATTTCGGATTTTTACAGCTCTGAATCGGCTGAGCTATAGTAAGGTGATTTTCTTCGAATCGAACTTTCTACGAAATGTATGGTATAGCAATTACAGGTCTCGTGACCTATCATTTAAGGTATCAAGAACCGCAATTGGAGCACAATTGCAGATTTCGGATTTTTACAGCTCTGAATCGGCTGAGCTATAGTAAGGTGATTTCTTCGAATCGATTTTTCTGTTAAATGTATGGAAATAATCAACCAATTTTAATGTGGTTTGGCATAACAATTACAAGTCCCGAGACCTATCATTTAAGGTATCAAGAACCGCAATTGGAGCACAATTGCAGATTTCGGATTTTTACAGCTCTGAATCGGCTGAGCTATAGTAAGGTGATTTTCTTCGAATCGAACTTTCTACGAAATGTATGGTATAGCAATTAAAGGTCTCGTGACCTATCATTTAAGGTATCAAGAACCGCAATTGGAGCACAATTGCAGATTTCGGATTTTTACAGCTCTGAATCGGCTGAGCTATAGTAAGGTGATTTCTTCGAATCGATTTTTCTGTTAAATGTATGGAAATAATCAACCAATTTTAATGTGGTTTGGCATAACAATTACAAGTCCCGAGACCTATCATTTGAGGTATCAAGAACCGCAATTGGAGCACAATTGCAGATTTCGGATTTTTACAGCTCTGAATCGGCTGAGCTATAGTAAGGTGATTTCTTCGAATCGATTTTTCTGTTAAATGTATGGAAATAATCAACCAATTTTAATGTGGTTTGGCATAACAATTACAAGTCCCGAGACCTATCATTTAAGGTATCAAGAACCGCAATTGGAGCACAATTGCAGATTTCGGATTTTTACAGCTCTGAATCGGCTGAGCTATAGTAAGGTGATTTTCTTCGAATCGAACTTTCTACGAAATGTATGGTATAGCAATTACAGGTCTCGTGACCTATCATTTAAGGTATCAAGAACCGCAATTGGAGCACAATTGCAGATTTCGGATTTTTACAGCTCTGAATCGGCTGAGCTATAGTAAGGTGATTTCTTCGAATCGATTTTTCTGTTAAATGTATGGAAATAATCAACCAATTTTAATGTGGTTTGGCATAACAATTACAAGTCCCGAGACCTATCATTTGAGGTATCAAGAACCGCAATCGGAGCACAATTGCAGATTTCGGATTTTTACAGCTCTGAATCGGCTGAGCTATAGTAAGGTGATTTTCTTCGAATCGAACTTTCTACGAAATGTATGGTATAGCAATTACAGGTCTCGTGACCTATCATTTAAGGTATCAAGAACCGCAATTGGAGCACAATTGCAGATTTCGGATTTTTACAGCTCTGAATCGGCTGAGCTATAGTAAGGTGATTTCTTCGAATCGATTTTTCTGTTAAATGTATGGAAATAATCAACCAATTTTAATGTGGTTTGGCATAACAATTACAAGTCCCGAGACCTATCATTTGAGGTATCAAGAACCGCAATTGGAGCACAATTGCAGATTTCGGATTTTTACAGCTCTGAATCGGCTGAGCTATAGTAAGGTGATTTTCTTCGAATCGAACTTTCTACGAAATGTATGGTATAGCAATTACAGGTCTCGTGACCTATCATTTAAGGTATCAAGAACCGCAATTGGAGCACAATTGCAGATTTCGGATTTTTACAGCTCTGAATCGGCTGAGCTATAGTAAGGTGATTTTCTTCGAATCGAACTTTCTACGAAATGTATGGTATAGCAATTACAGGTCTCGTGACCTATCATTTAAGGTATCAAGAACCGCAATTGGAGCACAATTGCAGATTTCGGATTTTTACAGCTCTGAATCGGCTGAGCTATAGTAAGGTGATTTCTTCGAATCGATTTTTCTGTTAAATGTATGGAAATAATCAACCAATTTTAATGTGGTTTGGCATAACAATTACAAGGCCCGAGACCTATCATTTGAGGTATCAAGAACCGCAATCGGAGCACAATTGCAGATTTCGGATTTTTACAGCTCTGAATCGGCTGAGCTATAGTAAGGTGATTTTCTTCGAATCGAACTTTCTACGAAATGTATGGTATAGCAATTACAAGTCTCGTGACCTATCATTTAAGGTATCAAGAACCGCAATTGGAGCACAATTGCAGATTTCGGATTTTTACAGCTCTGAATCGGCTGAGCTATAGTAAGGTGATTTTCTTCGAATCGAACTTTCTACGAAATGTATGGTATAGCAATTACAGGTCTCGTGACCTATCATTTAAGGTATCAAGAACCGCAATTGGAGCACAATTGCAGATTTCGGATTTTTACAGCTCTGAATCGGCTGAGCTATAGTAAGGTGATTTCTTCGAATCGATTTTTCTGTGAAATGTATGGAAATAATCAACCAAATTTAATGTGGTTTGGCATAACAATTACAAGTCCCGAGACCTATCATTTGAGGTATCAAGAACCGCAATCGGAGCACAATTGCAGATTTCGGATTTTTACAGCTCTGAATCGGCTGAGCTATAGTAAGGTGATTTTCTTCGAATCGAACTTTCTACGAAATGTATGGTATAGCAATTACAGGTCTCGTGACCTATCATTTAAGGTATCAAGAACCGCAATTGGAGCACAATTGCAGATTTCGGATTTTTACAGCTCTGAATCGGCTGAGCTATAGTAAGGTGATTTCTTCGAATCGATTTTTCTGTGAAATGTATGGAAATAATCAACCAATTTTAATGTGGTTTGGCATAACAATTACAAGGCCCGAGACCTATCATTTGAGGTATCAAGAACCGCAATCGGAGCACAATTGCAGATTTCGGATTTTTACAGCTCTGAATCGGCTGAGCTATAGTAAGGTGATTTTCTTCGAATCGAACTTTCTACGAAATGTATGGTATAGCAATTACAGGTCTCGTGACCTATCATTTAAGGTATCAAGAACCGCAATTGGAGCACAATTGCAGATTTCGGATTTTTACAGCTCTGAATCGGCTGAGCTATAGTAAGGTGATTTTCTTCGAATCGAACTTTCTACGAAATGTATGGTATAGCAATTACAGGTCTCGTGACCTATCATTTAAGGTATCAAGAACCGCAATTGGAGCACAATTGCAGATTTCGGATTTTTACAGCTCTGAATCGGCTGAGCTATAGTAAGGTGATTTCTTCGAATCGATTTTTCTGTGAAATGTATGGAAATAATCAACCAATTTTAATGTGGTTTGGCATAACAATTACAAGTCCCGAGACCTATCATTTGAGGTATCAAGAACCGCAATTTCAGCACAATTGCAGATTTCGGATTTTTACAGCTCTGAATCGGCTGAGCTATAGTAAGGTGATTTTCTTCGAATCGAACTTTCTACGAAATGTATGGTATAGCAATTAAAGGTCTCGTGACCTATCATTTAAGGTATCAAGAACCGCAATTGGAGCACAATTGCAGATTTCGGATTTTTACAGCTCTGAATCGGCTGAGCTATAGTAAGGTGATTTCTTCGAATCGATTTTTCTGTTAAATGTATGGAAATAATCAACCAATTTTAATGTGGTTTGGCATAACAATTACAAGGCCCGAGACCTATCATTTGAGGTATCAAGAACCGCAATCGGAGCACAATTGCAGATTTCGGATTTTTACAGCTCTGAATCGGCTGAGCTATAGTAAGGTGATTTTCTTCGAATCGAACTTTCTACGAAATGTATGGTATAGCAATTACAGGTCTCGTGACCTATCATTTAAGGTATCAAGAACCGCAATTGGAGCACAATTGCAGATTTCGGATTTTTACAGCTCTGAATCGGCTGAGCTATAGTAAGGTGATTTCTTCGAATCGATTTTTCTGTTAAATGTATGGAAATAATCAACCAATTTTAATGTGGTTTGGCATAACAATTACAAGTCCCGAGACCTATCATTTGAGGTATCAAGAACCGCAATCGGAGCACAATTGCAGATTTCGGATTTTTACAGCTCTGAATCGGCTGAGCTATAGTAAGGTGATTTTCTTCGAATCGAACTTTCTACGAAATGTATGGTATAGCAATTACAGGTCTCGTGACCTATCATTTAAGGTATCAAGAACCGCAATTGGAGCACAATTGCAGATTTCGGATTTTTACAGCTCTGAATCGGCTGAGCTATAGTAAGGTGATTTCTTCGAATCGATTTTTCTGTTAAATGTATGGAAATAATCAACCAATTTTAATGTGGTTTGGCATAACAATTACAAGTCCCGAGACCTATCATTTGAGGTATCAAGAACCGCAATTGGAGCACAATTGCAGATTTCGGATTTTTACAGCTCTGAATCGGCTGAGCTATAGTAAGGTGATTTTCTTCGAATCGAACTTTCTACGAAATGTATGGTATAGCAATTAAAGGTCTCGTGACCTATCATTTAAGGTATCAAGAACCGCAATTGGAGCACAATTGCAGATTTCGGATTTTTACAGCTCTGAATCGGCTGAGCTATAGTAAGGTGATTTCTTCGAATCGATTTTTCTGTTAAATGTATGGAAATAATCAACCAATTTTAATGTGGTTTGGCATAACAATTACAAGTCCCGAGACCTATCATTTGAGGTATCAAGAACCGCAATTGGAGCACAATTGCAGATTTCGGATTTTTACAGCTCTGAATCGGCTGAGCTATAGTAAGGTGATTTTCTTCGAATCGAACTTTCTACGAAATGTATGGTATAGCAATTACAGGTCTCGTGACCTATCATTTAAGGTATCAAGAACCGCAATTGGAGCACAATTGCAGATTTCGGATTTTTACAGCTCTGAATCGGCTGAGCTATAGTAAGGTGATTTCTTCGAATCGATTTTTCTGTTAAATGTATGGAAATAATCAACCAATTTTAATGTGGTTTGGCATAACAATTACAAGTCCCGAGACCTATCATTTGAGGTATCAAGAACCGCAATTGGAGCACAATTGCAGATTTCGGATTTTTACAGCTCTGAATCGGCTGAGCTATAGTAAGGTGATTTTCTTCGAATCGAACTTTCTACGAAATGTATGGTATAGCAATTACAGGTCTCGTGACCTATCATTTAAGGTATCAAGAACCGCAATTGGAGCACAATTGCAGATTTCGGATTTTTACAGCTCTGAATCGGCTGAGCTATAGTAAGGTGATTTCTTCGAATCGATTTTTCTGTTAAATGTATGGAAATAATCAACCAATTTTAATGTGGTTTGGCATAACAATTACAAGTCCCGAGACCTATCATTTGAGGTATCAAGAACCGCAATTGGAGCACAATTGCAGATTTCGGATTTTTACAGCTCTGAATCGGCTGAGCTATAGTAAGGTGATTTTCTTCGAATCGAACTTTCTACGAAATGTATGGTATAGCAATTAAAGGTCTCGTGACCTATCATTTAAGGTATCAAGAACCGCAATTGGAGCACAATTGCAGATTTCGGATTTTTACAGCTCTGAATCGGCTGAGCTATAGTAAGGTGATTTCTTCGAATCGATTTTTCTGTTAAATGTATGGAAATAATCAACCAATTTTAATGTGGTTTGGCATAACAATTACAAGTCCCGAGACCTATCATTTGAGGTATCAAGAACCGCAATTGGAGCACAATTGCAGATTTCGGATTTTTACAGCTCTGAATCGGCTGAGCTATAGTAAGGTGATTTTCTTCGAATAGAACTTTCTACGAAATGTATGGTATAGCAATTACAGGTCTCGTGACCTATCATTTAAGGTATCAAGAACCGCAATTGGAGCACAATTGCAGATTTCGGATTTTTACAGCTCTGAATCGGCTGAGCTATAGTAAGGTGATTTCTTCGAATCGATTTTTCTGTTAAATGTATGGAAATAATCAACCAATTTTAATGTGGTTTGGCATAACAATTACAAGTCCCGAGACCTATCATTTGAGGTATCAACAACCGCAATTGGAGCACAATTGCAGATTTCGGATTTTTACAGCTCTGAATCGGCTGAGCTATAGTAAGGTGATTTTCTTCGAATCGAACTTTCTACGAAATGTATGGTATAGCAATTAAAGGTCTCGTGACCTATCATTTAAGGTATCAAGAACCGCAATTGGAGCACAATTGCAGATTTCGGATTTTTACAGCTCTGAATCGGCTGAGCTATAGTAAGGTGATTTCTTCGAATCGATTTTTCTGTTAAATGTATGGAAATAATCAACCAATTTTAATGTGGTTTGGCATAACAATTACAAGTCCCGAGACCTATCATTTGAGGTATCAAGAACCGCAATTGGAGCACAATTGCAGATTTCGGATTTTTACAGCTCTGAATCGGCTGAGCTATAGTAAGGTGATTTTCTTCGAATCGAACTTTCTACGAAATGTATGGTATAGCAATTAAAGGTCTCGTGACCTATCATTTAAGGTATCAAGAACCGCAATTGGAGCACAATTGCAGATTTCGGATTTTTACAGCTCTGAATCGGCTGAGCTATAGTAAGGTGATTTCTTCGAATCGATTTTTCTGTTAAATGTATGGAAATAATCAACCAATTTTAATGTGGTTTGGCATAACAATTACAAGTCCCGAGACCTATCATTTGAGGTATCAAGAACCGCAATTGGAGCACAATTGCAGATTTCGGATTTTTACAGCTCTGAATCGGCTGAGCTATAGTAAGGTGATTTTCTTCGAATAGAACTTTCTACGAAATGTATGGTATAGCAATTAAAGGTCTCGTGACCTATCATTTAAGGTATCAAGAACCGCAATTGGAGCACAATTGCAGATTTCGGATTTTTACAGCTCTGAATCGGCTGAGCTATAGTAAGGTGATTTCTTCGAATCGATTTTTCTGTTAAATGTATGGAAATAATCAACCAATTTTAATGTGGTTTGGCATAACAATTACAAGTCCCGAGACCTATCATTTGAGGTATCAAGAACCGCAATCGGAGCACAATTGCAGATTTCGGATTTTTACAGCTCTGAATCGGCTGAGCTATAGTAAGGTGATTTTCTTCGAATCGAACTTTCTACGAAATGTATGGTATAGCAATTACAGGTCTCGTGACCTATCATTTAAGGTATCAAGAACCGCAATTGGAGCACAATTGCAGATTTCGGATTTTTACAGCTCTGAATCGGCTGAGCTATAGTAAGGTGATTTCTTCGAATCGATTTTTCTGTTAAATGTATGGAAATAATCAACCAATTTTAATGTGGTTTGGCATAACAATTACAAGTCCCGAGACCTATCATTTGAGGTATCAAGAACCGCAATTGGAGCACAATTGCAGATTTCGGATTTTTACAGCTCTGAATCGGCTGAGCTATAGTAAGGTGATTTTCTTCGAATCGAACTTTCTACGAAATGTATGGTATAGCAATTAAAGGTCTCGTGACCTATCATTTAAGGTATCAAGAACCGCAATTGGAGCACAATTGCAGATTTCGGATTTTTACAGCTCTGAATCGGCTGAGCTATAGTAAGGTGATTTCTTCGAATCGATTTTTCTGTTAAATGTATGGAAATAATCAACCAATTTTAATGTGGTTTGGCATAACAATTACAAGTCCCGAGACCTATCATTTGAGGTATCAAGAACCGCAATTGGAGCACAATTGCAGATTTCGGATTTTTACAGCTCTGAATCGGCTGAGCTATAGTAAGGTGATTTTCTTCGAATCGAACTTTCTACGAAATGTATGGTATAGCAATTACAGGTCTCGTGACCTATCATTTAAGGTATCAAGAACCGCAATTGGAGCACAATTGCAGATTTCGGATTTTTACAGCTCTGAATCGGCTGAGCTATAGTAAGGTGATTTCTTCGAATCGATTTTTCTGTTAAATGTATGGAAATAATCAACCAATTTTAATGTGGTTTGGCATAACAATTACAAGTCCCGAGACCTATCATTTGAGGTATCAAGAACCGCAATTGGAGCACAATTGCAGATTTCGGATTTTTACAGCTCTGAATCGGCTGAGCTATAGTAAGGTGATTTTCTTCGAATCGAACTTTCTACGAAATGTATGGTATAGCAATTACAGGTCTCGTGACCTATCATTTAAGGTATCAAGAACCGCAATTGGAGCACAATTGCAGATTTCGGATTTTTACAGCTCTGAATCGGCTGAGCTATAGTAAGGTGATTTCTTCGAATCGATTTTTCTGTTAAATGTATGGAAATAATCAACCAATTTTAATGTGGTTTGGCATAACAATTACAAGTCCCGAGACCTATCATTTGAGGTATCAAGAACCGCAATTGGAGCACAATTGCAGATTTCGGATTTTTACAGCTCTGAATCGGCTGAGCTATAGTAAGGTGATTTTCTTCGAATCGAACTTTCTACGAAATGTATGGTATAGCAATTAAAGGTCTCGTGACCTATCATTTAAGGTATCAAGAACCGCAATTGGAGCACAATTGCAGATTTCGGATTTTTACAGCTCTGAATCGGCTGAGCTATAGTAAGGTGATTTCTTCGAATCGATTTTTCTGTTAAATGTATGGAAATAATCAACCAATTTTAATGTGGTTTGGCATAACAATTACAAGTCCCGAGACCTATCATTTGAGGTATCAAGAACCGCAATTGGAGCACAATTGCAGATTTCGGATTTTTACAGCTCTGAATCGGCTGAGCTATAGTAAGGTGATTTTCTTCGAATAGAACTTTCTACGAAATGTATGGTATAGCAATTACAGGTCTCGTGACCTATCATTTAAGGTATCAAGAACCGCAATTGGAGCACAATTGCAGATTTCGGATTTTTACAGCTCTGAATCGGCTGAGCTATAGTAAGGTGATTTCTTCGAATCGATTTTTCTGTTAAATGTATGGAAATAATCAACCAATTTTAATGTGGTTTGGCATAACAATTACAAGTCCCGAGACCTATCATTTGAGGTATCAAGAACCGCAATTGGAGCACAATTGCAGATTTCGGATTTTTACAGCTCTGAATCGGCTGAGCTATAGTAAGGTGATTTTCTTCGAATAGAACTTTCTACGAAATGTATGGTATAGCAATTAAAGGTCTCGTGACCTATCATTTAAGGTATCAAGAACCGCAATTGGAGCACAATTGCAGATTTCGGATTTTTACAGCTCTGAATCGGCTGAGCTATAGTAAGGTGATTTCTTCGAATCGATTTTTCTGTTAAATGTATGGAAATAATCAACCAATTTTAATGTGGTTTGGCATAACAATTACAAGTCCCGAGACCTATCATTTGAGGTATCAAGAACCGCAATTGGAGCACAATTGCAGATTTCGGATTTTTACAGCTCTGAATCGGCTGAGCTATAGTAAGGTGATTTTCTTCGAATAGAACTTTCTACGAAATGTATGGTATAGCAATTACAGGTCTCGTGACCTATCATTTAAGGTATCAAGAACCGCAATTGGAGCACAATTGCAGATTTCGGATTTTTACAGCTCTGAATCGGCTGAGCTATAGTAAGGTGATTTCTTCGAATCGATTTTTCTGTTAAATGTATGGAAATAATCAACCAATTTTAATGTGGTTTGGCATAACAATTACAAGTCCCGAGACCTATCATTTGAGGTATCAAGAACCGCAATTGGAGCACAATTGCAGATTTCGGATTTTTACAGCTCTGAATCGGCTGAGCTATAGTAAGGTGATTTTCTTCGAATAGAACTTTCTACGAAATGTATGGTATAGCAATTACAGGTCTCGTGACCTATCATTTAAGGTATCAAGAACCGCAATTGGAGCACAATTGCAGATTTCGGATTTTTACAGCTCTGAATCGGCTGAGCTATAGTAAGGTGATTTCTTCGAATCGATTTTTCTGTTAAATGTATGGAAATAATCAACCAATTTTAATGTGGTTTGGCATAACAATTACAAGTCCCGAGACCTATCATTTGAGGTATCAAGAACCGCAATTGGAGCACAATTGCAGATTTCGGATTTTTACAGCTCTGAATCGGCTGAGCTATAGTAAGGTGATTTTCTTCGAATAGAACTTTCTACGAAATGTATGGTATAGCAATTAAAGGTCTCGTGACCTATCATTTAAGGTATCAAGAACCGCAATTGGAGCACAATTGCAGATTTCGGATTTTTACAGCTCTGAATCGGCTGAGCTATAGTAAGGTGATTTCTTCGAATCGATTTTTCTGTTAAATGTATGGAAATAATCAACCAATTTTAATGTGGTTTGGCATAACAATTACAAGTCCCGAGACCTATCATTTGAGGTATCAAGAACCGCAATTGGAGCACAATTGCAGATTTCGGATTTTTACAGCTCTGAATCGGCTGAGCTATAGTAAGGTGATTTTCTTCGAATCGAACTTTCTACGAAATGTATGGTATAGCAATTAAAGGTCTCGTGACCTATCATTTAAGGTATCAAGAACCGCAATTGGAGCACAATTGCAGATTTCGGATTTTTACAGCTCTGAATCGGCTGAGCTATAGTAAGGTGATTTCTTCGAATCGATTTTTCTGTTAAATGTATGGAAATAATCAACCAATTTTAATGTGGTTTGGCATAACAATTACAAGTCCCGAGACCTATCATTTGAGGTATCAAGAACCGCAATCGGAGCACAATTGCAGATTTCGGATTTTTACAGCTCTGAATCGGCTGAGCTATAGTAAGGTGATTTTCTTCGAATAGAACTTTCTACGAAATGTATGGTATAGCAATTACAGGTCTCGTGACCTATCATTTAAGGTATCAAGAACCGCAATTGGAGCACAATTGCAGATTTCGGATTTTTACAGCTCTGAATCGGCTGAGCTATAGTAAGGTGATTTCTTCGAATCGATTTTTCTGTTAAATGTATGGAAATAATCAACCAATTTTAATGTGGTTTGGCATAACAATTACAAGTCCCGAGACCTATCATTTGAGGTATCAAGAACCGCAATTGGAGCACAATTGCAGATTTCGGATTTTTACAGCTCTGAATCGGCTGAGCTATAGTAAGGTGATTTTCTTCGAATCGAACTTTCTACGAAATGTATGGTATAGCAATTAAAGGTCTCGTGACCTATCATTTAAGGTATCAAGAACCGCAATTGGAGCACAATTGCAGATTTCGGATTTTTACAGCTCTGAATCGGCTGAGCTATAGTAAGGTGATTTCTTCGAATCGATTTTTCTGTTAAATGTATGGAAATAATCAACCAATTTTAATGTGGTTTGGCATAACAATTACAAGTCCCGAGACCTATCATTTGAGGTATCAAGAACCGCAATCGGAGCACAATTGCAGATTTCGGATTTTTACAGCTCTGAATCGGCTGAGCTATAGTAAGGTGATTTTCTTCGAATCGAACTTTCTACGAAATGTATGGTATAGCAATTACAGGTCTCGTGACCTATCATTTAAGGTATCAAGAACCGCAATTGGAGCACAATTGCAGATTTCGGATTTTTACAGCTCTGAATCGGCTGAGCTATAGTAAGGTGATTTTCTTCGAATCGAACTTTCTACGAAATGTATGGTATAGCAATTAAAGGTCTCGTGACCTATCATTTAAGGTATCAAGAACCGCAATTGGAGCACAATTGCAGATTTCGGATTTTTACAGCTCTGAATCGGCTGAGCTATAGTAAGGTGATTTCTTCGAATCGATTTTTCTGTTAAATGTATGGAAATAATCAACCAATTTTAATGTGGTTTGGCATAACAATTACAAGTCCCGAGACCTATCATTTGAGGTATCAAGAACCGCAATTGGAGCACAATTGCAGATTTCGGATTTTTACAGCTCTGAATCGGCTGAGCTATAGTAAGGTGATTTTCTTCGAATCGAACTTTCTACGAAATGTATGGTATAGCAATTAAAGGTCTCGTGACCTATCATTTAAGGTATCAAGAACCGCAATTGGAGCACAATTGCAGATTTCGGATTTTTACAGCTCTGAATCGGCTGAGCTATAGTAAGGTGATTTCTTCGAATCGATTTTTCTGTTAAATGTATGGAAATAATCAACCAATTTTAATGTGGTTTGGCATAACAATTACAAGTCCCGAGACCTATCATTTGAGGTATCAAGAACCGCAATCGGAGCACAATTGCAGATTTCGGATTTTTACAGCTCTGAATCGGCTGAGCTATAGTAAGGTGATTTTCTTCGAATAGAACTTTCTACGAAATGTATGGTATAGCAATTACAGGTCTCGTGACCTATCATTTAAGGTATCAAGAACCGCAATTGGAGCACAATTGCAGATTTCGGATTTTTACAGCTCTGAATCGGCTGAGCTATAGTAAGGTGATTTCTTCGAATCGATTTTTCTGTTAAATGTATGGAAATAATCAACCAATTTTAATGTGGTTTGGCATAACAATTACAAGTCCCGAGACCTATCATTTGAGGTATCAAGAACCGCAATCGGAGCACAATTGCAGATTTCGGATTTTTACAGCTCTGAATCGGCTGAGCTATAGTAAGGTGATTTTCTTCGAATCGAACTTTCTACGAAATGTATGGTATAGCAATTACAGGTCTCGTGACCTATCATTTAAGGTATCAAGAACCGCAATTGGAGCACAATTGCAGATTTCGGATTTTTACAGCTCTGAATCGGCTGAGCTATAGTAAGGTGATTTCTTCGAATCGATTTTTCTGTTAAATGTATGGAAATAATCAACCAATTTTAATGTGGTTTGGCATAACAATTACAAGTCCCGAGACCTATCATTTGAGGTATCAAGAACCGCAATTGGAGCACAATTGCAGATTTCGGATTTTTACAGCTCTGAATCGGCTGAGCTATAGTAAGGTGATTTTCTTCGAATAGAACTTTCTACGAAATGTATGGTATAGCAATTACAGGTCTCGTGACCTATCATTTAAGGTATCAAGAACCGCAATTGGAGCACAATTGCAGATTTCGGATTTTTACAGCTCTGAATCGGCTGAGCTATAGTAAGGTGATTTCTTCGAATCGATTTTTCTGTTAAATGTATGGAAATAATCAACCAATTTTAATGTGGTTTGGCATAACAATTACAAGTCCCGAGACCTATCATTTGAGGTATCAAGAACCGCAATTGGAGCACAATTGCAGATTTCGGATTTTTACAGCTCTGAATCGGCTGAGCTATAGTAAGGTGATTTTCTTCGAATAGAACTTTCTACGAAATGTATGGTATAGCAATTACAGGTCTCGTGACCTATCATTTAAGGTATCAAGAACCGCAATTGGAGCACAATTGCAGATTTCGGATTTTTACAGCTCTGAATCGGCTGAGCTATAGTAAGGTGATTTCTTCGAATCGATTTTTCTGTTAAATGTATGGAAATAATCAACCAATTTTAATGTGGTTTGGCATAACAATTACAAGTCCCGAGACCTATCATTTGAGGTATCAAGAACCGCAATTGGAGCACAATTGCAGATTTCGGATTTTTACAGCTCTGAATCGGCTGAGCTATAGTAAGGTGATTTTCTTCGAATAGAACTTTCTACGAAATGTATGGTATAGCAATTAAAGGTCTCGTGACCTATCATTTAAGGTATCAAGAACCGCAATTGGAGCACAATTGCAGATTTCGGATTTTTACAGCTCTGAATCGGCTGAGCTATAGTAAGGTGATTTCTTCGAATCGATTTTTCTGTTAAATGTATGGAAATAATCAACCAATTTTAATGTGGTTTGGCATAACAATTACAAGTCCCGAGACCTATCATTTGAGGTATCAAGAACCGCAATTGGAGCACAATTGCAGATTTCGGATTTTTACAGCTCTGAATCGGCTGAGCTATAGTAAGGTGATTTTCTTCGAATCGAACTTTCTACGAAATGTATGGTATAGCAATTAAAGGTCTCGTGACCTATCATTTAAGGTATCAAGAACCGCAATTGGAGCACAATTGCAGATTTCGGATTTTTACAGCTCTGAATCGGCTGAGCTATAGTAAGGTGATTTCTTCGAATCGATTTTTCTGTTAAATGTATGGAAATAATCAACCAATTTTAATGTGGTTTGGCATAACAATTACAAGTCCCGAGACCTATCATTTGAGGTATCAAGAACCGCAATTGGAGCACAATTGCAGATTTCGGATTTTTACAGCTCTGAATCGGCTGAGCTATAGTAAGGTGATTTTCTTCGAATAGAACTTTCTACGAAATGTATGGTATAGCAATTACAGGTCTCGTGACCTATCATTTAAGGTATCAAGAACCGCAATTGGAGCACAATTGCAGATTTCGGATTTTTACAGCTCTGAATCGGCTGAGCTATAGTAAGGTGATTTCTTCGAATCGATTTTTCTGTTAAATGTATGGAAATAATCAACCAATTTTAATGTGGTTTGGCATAACAATTACAAGTCCCGAGACCTATCATTTGAGGTATCAAGAACCGCAATTGGAGCACAATTGCAGATTTCGGATTTTTACAGCTCTGAATCGGCTGAGCTATAGTAAGGTGATTTTCTTCGAATCGAACTTTCTACGAAATGTATGGTATAGCAATTAAAGGTCTCGTGACCTATCATTTAAGGTATCAAGAACCGCAATTGGAGCACAATTGCAGATTTCGGATTTTTACAGCTCTGAATCGGCTGAGCTATAGTAAGGTGATTTCTTCGAATCGATTTTTCTGTTAAATGTATGGAAATAATCAACCAATTTTAATGTGGTTTGGCATAACAATTACAAGTCCCGAGACCTATCATTTGAGGTATCAAGAACCGCAATTGGAGCACAATTGCAGATTTCGGATTTTTACAGCTCTGAATCGGCTGAGCTATAGTAAGGTGATTTTCTTCGAATCGAACTTTCTACGAAATGTATGGTATAGCAATTAAAGGTCTCGTGACCTATCATTTAAGGTATCAAGAACCGCAATTGGAGCACAATTGCAGATTTCGGATTTTTACAGCTCTGAATCGGCTGAGCTATAGTAAGGTGATTTCTTCGAATCGATTTTTCTGTTAAATGTATGGAAATAATCAACCAATTTTAATGTGGTTTGGCATAACAATTACAAGTCCCGAGACCTATCATTTGAGGTATCAAGAACCGCAATCGGAGCACAATTGCAGATTTCGGATTTTTACAGCTCTGAATCGGCTGAGCTATAGTAAGGTGATTTTCTTCGAATCGAACTTTCTACGAAATGTATGGTATAGCAATTACAGGTCTCGTGACCTATCATTTAAGGTATCAAGAACCGCAATTGGAGCACAATTGCAGATTTCGGATTTTTACAGCTCTGAATCGGCTGAGCTATAGTAAGGTGATTTCTTCGAATCGATTTTTCTGTTAAATGTATGGAAATAATCAACCAATTTTAATGTGGTTTGGCATAACAATTACAAGTCCCGAGACCTATCATTTGAGGTATCAAGAACCGCAATTGGAGCACAATTGCAGATTTCGGATTTTTACAGCTCTGAATCGGCTGAGCTATAGTAAGGTGATTTTCTTCGAATCGAACTTTCTACGAAATGTATGGTATAGCAATTACAGGTCTCGTGACCTATCATTTAAGGTATCAAGAACCGCAATTGGAGCACAATTGCAGATTTCGGATTTTTACAGCTCTGAATCGGCTGAGCTATAGTAAGGTGATTTCTTCGAATCGATTTTTCTGTTAAATGTATGGAAATAATCAACCAATTTTAATGTGGTTTGGCATAACAATTACAAGTCCCGAGACCTATCATTTTAGGTATCAAGAACCGCAATCGGAGCACAATTGCAGATTTCGGATTTTTACAGCTCTGAATCGGCTGAGCTATAGTAAGGTGATTTTCTTCGAATCGAACTTTCTACGAAATGTATGGTATAGCAATTACAGGTCTCGTGACCTATCATTTAAGGTATCAAGAACCGCAATTGGAGCACAATTGCAGATTTCGGATTTTTACAGCTCTGAATCGGCTGAGCTATAGTAAGGTGATTTCTTCGAATCGATTTTTCTGTTAAATGTATGGAAATAATCAACCAATTTTAATGTGGTTTGGCATAACAATTACAAGTCCCGAGACCTATCATTTGAGGTATCAAGAACCGCAATTGGAGCACAATTGCAGATTTCGGATTTTTACAGCTCTGAATCGGCTGAGCTATAGTAAGGTGATTTTCTTCGAATCGAACTTTCTACGAAATGTATGGTATAGCAATTAAAGGTCTCGTGACCTATCATTTAAGGTATCAAGAACCGCAATTGGAGCACAATTGCAGATTTCGGATTTTTACAGCTCTGAATCGGCTGAGCTATAGTAAGGTGATTTCTTCGAATCGATTTTTCTGTTAAATGTATGGAAATAATCAACCAATTTTAATGTGGTTTGGCATAACAATTACAAGTCCCGAGACCTATCATTTGAGGTATCAAGAACCGCAATTGGAGCACAATTGCAGATTTCGGATTTTTACAGCTCTGAATCGGCTGAGCTATAGTAAGGTGATTTCTTCGAATCGATTTTTCTGTTAAATGTATGGAAATAATCAACCAATTTTAATGTGGTTTGGCATAACAATTACAAGTCCCGAGACCTATCATTTGAGGTATCAAGAACCGCAATTGGAGCACAATTGCAGATTTCGGATTTTTACAGCTCTGAATCGGCTGAGCTATAGTAAGGTGATTTTCTTCGAATCGAACTTTCTACGAAATGTATGGTATAGCAATTAAAGGTCTCGTGACCTATCATTTAAGGTATCAAGAACCGCAATTGGAGCACAATTGCAGATTTCGGATTTTTACAGCTCTGAATCGGCTGAGCTATAGTAAGGTGATTTCTTCGAATCGATTTTTCTGTTAAATGTATGGAAATAATCAACCAATTTTAATGTGGTTTGGCATAACAAATACAAGTCCCGAGACCTATCATTTGAGGTATCAAGAACCGCAATTGGAGCACAATTGCAGATTTCGGATTTTTACAGCTCTGAATCGGCTGAGCTATAGTAAGGTGATTTTCTTCGAATAGAACTTTCTACGAAATGTATGGTATAGCAATTACAGGTCTCGTGACCTATCATTTAAGGTATCAAGAACCGCAATTGGAGCACAATTGCAGATTTCGGATTTTTACAGCTCTGAATCGGCTGAGCTATAGTAAGGTGATTTCTTCGAATCGATTTTTCTGTTAAATGTATGGAAATAATCAACCAATTTTAATGTGGTTTGGCATAACAATTACAAGTCCCGAGACCTATCATTTGAGGTATCAAGAACCGCAATTGGAGCACAATTGCAGATTTCGGATTTTTACAGCTCTGAATCGGCTGAGCTATAGTAAGGTGATTTTCTTCGAATCGAACTTTCTACGAAATGTATGGTATAGCAATTAAAGGTCTCGTGACCTATCATTTAAGGTATCAAGAACCGCAATTGGAGCACAATTGCAGATTTCGGATTTTTACAGCTCTGAATCGGCTGAGCTATAGTAAGGTGATTTCTTCGAATCGATTTTTCTGTTAAATGTATGGAAATAATCAACCAATTTTAATGTGGTTTGGCATAACAATTACAAGTCCCGAGACCTATCATTTGAGGTATCAAGAACCGCAATCGGAGCACAATTGCAGATTTCGGATTTTTACAGCTCTGAATCGGCTGAGCTATAGTAAGGTGATTTTCTTCGAATCGAACTTTCTACGAAATGTATGGTATAGCAATTACAGGTCTCGTGACCTATCATTTAAGGTATCAAGAACCGCAATTGGAGCACAATTGCAGATTTCGGATTTTTACAGCTCTGAATCGGCTGAGCTATAGTAAGGTGATTTCTTCGAATCGATTTTTCTGTTAAATGTATGGAAATAATCAACCAATTTTAATGTGGTTTGGCATAACAATTACAAGTCCCGAGACCTATCATTTGAGGTATCAAGAACCGCAATTGGAGCACAATTGCAGATTTCGGATTTTTACAGCTCTGAATCGGCTGAGCTATAGTAAGGTGATTTTCTTCGAATCGAACTTTCTACGAAATGTATGGTATAGCAATTACAGGTCTCGTGACCTATCATTTAAGGTATCAAGAACCGCAATTGGAGCACAATTGCAGATTTCGGATTTTTACAGCTCTGAATCGGCTGAGCTATAGTAAGGTGATTTCTTCGAATCGATTTTTCTGTTAAATGTATGGAAATAATCAACCAATTTTAATGTGGTTTGGCATAACAATTACAAGTCCCGAGACCTATCATTTGAGGTATCAAGAACCGCAATTGGAGCACAATTGCAGATTTCGGATTTTTACAGCTCTGAATCGGCTGAGCTATAGTAAGGTGATTTTCTTCGAATAGAACTTTCTACGAAATGTATGGTATAGCAATTACAGGTCTCGTGACCTATCATTTAAGGTATCAAGAACCGCAATTGGAGCACAATTGCAGATTTCGGATTTTTACAGCTCTGAATCGGCTGAGCTATAGTAAGGTGATTTCTTCGAATCGATTTTTCTGTTAAATGTATGGAAATAATCAACCAATTTTAATGTGGTTTGGCATAACAATTACAAGTCCCGAGACCTATCATTTGAGGTATCAAGAACCGCAATTGGAGCACAATTGCAGATTTCGGATTTTTACAGCTCTGAATCGGCTGAGCTATAGTAAGGTGATTTTCTTCGAATAGAACTTTCTACGAAATGTATGGTATAGCAATTACAGGTCTCGTGACCTATCATTTAAGGTATCAAGAACCGCAATTGGAGCACAATTGCAGATTTCGGATTTTTACAGCTCTGAATCGGCTGAGCTATAGTAAGGTGATTTCTTCGAATCGATTTTTCTGTTAAATGTATGGAAATAATCAACCAATTTTAATGTGGTTTGGCATAACAATTACAAGTCCCGAGACCTATCATTTGAGGTATCAAGAACCGCAATTGGAGCACAATTGCAGATTTCGGATTTTTACAGCTCTGAATCGGCTGAGCTATAGTAAGGTGATTTTCTTCGAATCGAACTTTCTACGAAATGTATGGTATAGCAATTAAAGGTCTCGTGACCTATCATTTAAGGTATCAAGAACCGCAATTGGAGCACAATTGCAGATTTCGGATTTTTACAGCTCTGAATCGGCTGAGCTATAGTAAGGTGATTTCTTCGAATCGATTTTTCTGTTAAATGTATGGAAATAATCAACCAATTTTAATGTGGTTTGGCATAAAAATTACAAGTCCCGAGACCTATCATTTGAGGTATCAAGAACCGCAATCGGAGCACAATTGCAGATTTCGGATTTTTACAGCTCTGAATCGGCTGAGCTATAGTAAGGTGATTTTCTTCGAATCGAACTTTCTACGAAATGTATGGTATAGCAATTACAGGTCTCGTGACCTATCATTTAAGGTATCAAGAACCGCAATTGGAGCACAATTGCAGATTTCGGATTTTTACAGCTCTGAATCGGCTGAGCTATAGTAAGGTGATTTCTTCGAATCGATTTTTCTGTTAAATGTATGGAAATAATCAACCAATTTTAATGTGGTTTGGCATAACAATTACAAGTCCCGAGACCTATCATTTGAGGTATCAAGAACCGCAATTGGAGCACAATTGCAGATTTCGGATTTTTACAGCTCTGAATCGGCTGAGCTATAGTAAGGTGATTTTCTTCGAATCGAACTTTCTACGAAATGTATGGTATAGCAATTACAGGTCTCGTGACCTATCATTTAAGGTATCAAGAACCGCAATTGGAGCACAATTGCAGATTTCGGATTTTTACAGCTCTGAATCGGCTGAGCTATAGTAAGGTGATTTCTTCGAATCGATTTTTCTGTTAAATGTATGGAAATAATCAACCAATTTTAATGTGGTTTGGCATAACAATTACAAGTCCCGAGACCTATCATTTGAGGTATCAAGAACCGCAATTGGAGCACAATTGCAGATTTCGGATTTTTACAGCTCTGAATCGGCTGAGCTATAGTAAGGTGATTTTCTTCGAATAGAACTTTCTACGAAATGTATGGTATAGCAATTACAGGTCTCGTGACCTATCATTTAAGGTATCAAGAACCGCAATTGGAGCACAATTGCAGATTTCGGATTTTTACAGCTCTGAATCGGCTGAGCTATAGTAAGGTGATTTCTTCGAATCGATTTTTCTGTTAAATGTATGGAAATAATCAACCAATTTTAATGTGGTTTGGCATAACAATTACAAGTCCCGAGACCTATCATTTGAGGTATCAAGAACCGCAATCGGAGCACAATTGCAGATTTCGGATTTTTACAGCTCTGAATCGGCTGAGCTATAGTAAGGTGATTTTCTTCGAATCGAACTTTCTACGAAATGTATGGTATAGCAATTACAGGTCTCGTGACCTATCATTTAAGGTATCAAGAACCGCAATTGGAGCACAATTGCAGATTTCGGATTTTTACAGCTCTGAATCGGCTGAGCTATAGTAAGGTGATTTCTTCGAATCGATTTTTCTGTTAAATGTATGGAAATAATCAACCAATTTTAATGTGGTTTGGCATAACAATTACAAGTCCCGAGACCTATCATTTGAGGTATCAAGAACCGCAATCGGAGCACAATTGCAGATTTCGGATTTTTACAGCTCTGAATCGGCTGAGCTATAGTAAGGTGATTTTCTTCGAATAGAACTTTCTACGAAATGTATGGTATAGCAATTACAGGTCTCGTGACCTATCATTTAAGGTATCAAGAACCGCAATTGGAGCACAATTGCAGATTTCGGATTTTTACAGCTCTGAATCGGCTGAGCTATAGTAAGGTGATTTCTTCGAATCGATTTTTCTGTTAAATGTATGGAAATAATCAACCAATTTTAATGTGGTTTGGCATAACAATTACAAGTCCCGAGACCTATCATTTGAGGTATCAAGAACCGCAATCGGAGCACAATTGCAGATTTCGGATTTTTACAGCTCTGAATCGGCTGAGCTATAGTAAGGTGATTTTCTTCGAATAGAACTTTCTACGAAATGTATGGTATAGCAATTACAGGTCTCGTGACCTATCATTTAAGGTATCAAGAACCGCAATTGGAGCACAATTGCAGATTTCGGATTTTTACAGCTCTGAATCGGCTGAGCTATAGTAAGGTGATTTCTTCGAATCGATTTTTCTGTTAAATGTATGGAAATAATCAACCAATTTTAATGTGGTTTGGCATAACAATTACAAGTCCCGAGACCTATCATTTGAGGTATCAAGAACCGCAATCGGAGCACAATTGCAGATTTCGGATTTTTACAGCTCTGAATCGGCTGAGCTATAGTAAGGTGATTTTCTTCGAATAGAACTTTCTACGAAATGTATGGTATAGCAATTACAGGTCTCGTGACCTATCATTTAAGGTATCAAGAACCGCAATTGGAGCACAATTGCAGATTTCGGATTTTTACAGCTCTGAATCGGCTGAGCTATAGTAAGGTGATTTCTTCGAATCGATTTTTCTGTTAAATGTATGGAAATAATCAACCAATTTTAATGTGGTTTGGCATAACAATTACAAGTCCCGAGACCTATCATTTGAGGTATCAAGAACCGCAATTGGAGCACAATTGCAGATTTCGGATTTTTACAGCTCTGAATCGGCTGAGCTATAGTAAGGTGATTTTCTTCGAATAGAACTTTCTACGAAATGTATGGTATAGCAATTACAGGTCTCGTGACCTATCATTTAAGGTATCAAGAACCGCAATTGGAGCACAATTGCAGATTTCGGATTTTTACAGCTCTGAATCGGCTGAGCTATAGTAAGGTGATTTCTTCGAATCGATTTTTCTGTTAAATGTATGGAAATAATCAACCAATTTTAATGTGGTTTGGCATAACAATTACAAGTCCCGAGACCTATCATTTGAGGTATCAAGAACCGCAATTGGAGCACAATTGCAGATTTCGGATTTTTACAGCTCTGAATCGGCTGAGCTATAGTAAGGTGATTTTCTTCGAATAGAACTTTCTACGAAATGTATGGTATAGCAATTACAGGTCTCGTGACCTATCATTTAAGGTATCAAGAACCGCAATTGGAGCACAATTGCAGATTTCGGATTTTTACAGCTCTGAATCGGCTGAGCTATAGTAAGGTGATTTCTTCGAATCGATTTTTCTGTTAAATGTATGGAAATAATCAACCAATTTTAATGTGGTTTGGCATAACAATTACAAGTCCCGAGACCTATCATTTGAGGTATCAAGAACCGCAATTGGAGCACAATTGCAGATTTCGGATTTTTACAGCTCTGAATCGGCTGAGCTATAGTAAGGTGATTTTCTTCGAATCGAACTTTCTACGAAATGTATGGTATAGCAATTAAAGGTCTCGTGACCTATCATTTAAGGTATCAAGAACCGCAATTGGAGCACAATTGCAGATTTCGGATTTTTACAGCTCTGAATCGGCTGAGCTATAGTAAGGTGATTTCTTCGAATCGATTTTTCTGTTAAATGTATGGAAATAATCAACCAATTTTAATGTGGTTTGGCATAACAATTACAAGTCCCGAGACCTATCATTTGAGGTATCAAGAACCGCAATTGGAGCACAATTGCAGATTTCGGATTTTTACAGCTCTGAATCGGCTGAGCTATAGTAAGGTGATTTTCTTCGAATCGAACTTTCTACGAAATGTATGGTATAGCAATTACAGGTCTCGTGACCTATCATTTAAGGTATCAAGAACCGCAATTGGAGCACAATTGCAGATTTCGGATTTTTACAGCTCTGAATCGGCTGAGCTATAGTAAGGTGATTTCTTCGAATCGATTTTTCTGTTAAATGTATGGAAATAATCAACCAATTTTAATGTGGTTTGGCATAACAATTACAAGTCCCGAGACCTATCATTTGAGGTATCAAGAACCGCAATTGGAGCACAATTGCAGATTTCGGATTTTTACAGCTCTGAATCGGCTGAGCTATAGTAAGGTGATTTTCTTCGAATAGAACTTTCTACGAAATGTATGGTATAGCAATTACAGGTCTCGTGACCTATCATTTAAGGTATCAAGAACCGCAATTGGAGCACAATTGCAGATTTCGGATTTTTACAGCTCTGAATCGGCTGAGCTATAGTAAGGTGATTTTCTTCGAATAGAACTTTCTACGAAATGTATGGTATAGCAATTACAGGTCTCGTGACCTATCATTTAAGGTATCAAGAACCGCAATTGGAGCACAATTGCAGATTTCGGATTTTTACAGCTCTGAATCGGCTGAGCTATAGTAAGGTGATTTCTTCGAATCGATTTTTCTGTTAAATGTATGGAAATAATCAACCAATTTTAATGTGGTTTGGCATAACAATTACAAGTCCCGAGACCTATCATTTGAGGTATCAAGAACCGCAATTGGAGCACAATTGCAGATTTCGGATTTTTACAGCTCTGAATCGGCTGAGCTATAGTAAGGTGATTTTCTTCGAATAGAACTTTCTACGAAATGTATGGTATAGCAATTACAGGTCTCGTGACCTATCATTTAAGGTATCAAGAACCGCAATTGGAGCACAATTGCAGATTTCGGATTTTTACAGCTCTGAATCGGCTGAGCTATAGTAAGGTGATTTCTTCGAATCGATTTTTCTGTTAAATGTATGGAAATAATCAACCAATTTTAATGTGGTTTGGCATAACAATTACAAGTCCCGAGACCTATCATTTGAGGTATCAAGAACCGCAATTGGAGCACAATTGCAGATTTCGGATTTTTACAGCTCTGAATCGGCTGAGCTATAGTAAGGTGATTTTCTTCGAATCGAACTTTCTACGAAATGTATGGTATAGCAATTAAAGGTCTCGTGACCTATCATTTAAGGTATCAAGAACCGCAATTGGAGCACAATTGCAGATTTCGGATTTTTACAGCTCTGAATCGGCTGAGCTATAGTAAGGTGATTTCTTCGAATCGATTTTTCTGTTAAATGTATGGAAATAATCAACCAATTTTAATGTGGTTTGGCATAACAATTACAAGTCCCGAGACCTATCATTTGAGGTATCAAGAACCGCAATCGGAGCACAATTGCAGATTTCGGATTTTTACAGCTCTGAATCGGCTGAGCTATAGTAAGGTGATTTTCTTCGAATAGAACTTTCTACGAAATGTATGGTATAGCAATTACAGGTCTCGTGACCTATCATTTAAGGTATCAAGAACCGCAATTGGAGCACAATTGCAGATTTCGGATTTTTACAGCTCTGAATCGGCTGAGCTATAGTAAGGTGATTTCTTCGAATCGATTTTTCTGTTAAATGTATGGAAATAATCAACCAATTTTAATGTGGTTTGGCATAACAATTACAAGTCCCGAGACCTATCATTTGAGGTATCAAGAACCGCAATTGGAGCACAATTGCAGATTTCGGATTTTTACAGCTCTGAATCGGCTGAGCTATAGTAAGGTGATTTTCTTCGAATCGAACTTTCTACGAAATGTATGGTATAGCAATTACAGGTCTCGTGACCTATCATTTAAGGTATCAAGAACCGCAATTGGAGCACAATTGCAGATTTCGGATTTTTACAGCTCTGAATCGGCTGAGCTATAGTAAGGTGATTTCTTCGAATCGATTTTTCTGTTAAATGTATGGAAATAATCAACCAATTTTAATGTGGTTTGGCATAACAATTACAAGTCCCGAGACCTATCATTTGAGGTATCAAGAACCGCAATTGGAGCACAATTGCAGATTTCGGATTTTTACAGCTCTGAATCGGCTGAGCTATAGTAAGGTGATTTTCTTCGAATAGAACTTTCTACGAAATGTATGGTATAGCAATTACAGGTCTCGTGACCTATCATTTAAGGTATCAAGAACCGCAATTGGAGCACAATTGCAGATTTCGGATTTTTACAGCTCTGAATCGGCTGAGCTATAGTAAGGTGATTTCTTCGAATCGATTTTTCTGTTAAATGTATGGAAATAATCAACCAATTTTAATGTGGTTTGGCATAACAATTACAAGTCCCGAGACCTATCATTTGAGGTATCAAGAACCGCAATCGGAGCACAATTGCAGATTTCGGATTTTTACAGCTCTGAATCGGCTGAGCTATAGTAAGGTGATTTTCTTCGAATCGAACTTTCTACGAAATGTATGGTATAGCAATTACAGGTCTCGTGACCTATCATTTAAGGTATCAAGAACCGCAATTGGAGCACAATTGCAGATTTCGGATTTTTACAGCTCTGAATCGGCTGAGCTATAGTAAGGTGATTTCTTCGAATCGATTTTTCTGTTAAATGTATGGAAATAATCAACCAATTTTAATGTGGTTTGGCATAACAATTACAAGTCCCGAGACCTATCATTTGAGGTATCAAGAACCGCAATTGGAGCACAATTGCAGATTTCGGATTTTTACAGCTCTGAATCGGCTGAGCTATAGTAAGGTGATTTTCTTCGAATCGAACTTTCTACGAAATGTATGGTATAGCAATTAAAGGTCTCGTGACCTATCATTTAAGGTATCAAGAACCGCAATTGGAGCACAATTGCAGATTTCGGATTTTTACAGCTCTGAATCGGCTGAGCTATAGTAAGGTGATTTCTTCGAATCGATTTTTCTGTTAAATGTATGGAAATAATCAACCAATTTTAATGTGGTTTGGCATAACAATTACAAGTCCCGAGACCTATCATTTGAGGTATCAAGAACCGCAATTGGAGCACAATTGCAGATTTCGGATTTTTACAGCTCTGAATCGGCTGAGCTATAGTAAGGTGATTTTCTTCGAATCGAACTTTCTACGAAATGTATGGTATAGCAATTACAGGTCTCGTGACCTATCATTTAAGGTATCAAGAACCGCAATTGGAGCACAATTGCAGATTTCGGATTTTTACAGCTCTGAATCGGCTGAGCTATAGTAAGGTGATTTCTTCGAATCGATTTTTCTGTTAAATGTATGGAAATAATCAACCAATTTTAATGTGGTTTGGCATAACAATTACAAGTCCCGAGACCTATCATTTGAGGTATCAAGAACCGCAATTGGAGCACAATTGCAGATTTCGGATTTTTACAGCTCTGAATCGGCTGAGCTATAGTAAGGTGATTTTCTTCGAATAGAAATTTCTACGAAATGTATGGTATAGCAATTACAGGTCTCGTGACCTATCATTTAAGGTATCAAGAACCGCAATTGGAGCACAATTGCAGATTTCGGATTTTTACAGCTCTGAATCGGCTGAGCTATAGTAAGGTGATTTCTTCGAATCGATTTTTCTGTTAAATGTATGGAAATAATCAACCAATTTTAATGTGGTTTGGCATAACAATTACAAGTCCCGAGACCTATCATTTGAGGTATCAAGAACCGCAATTGGAGCACAATTGCAGATTTCGGATTTTTACAGCTCTGAATCGGCTGAGCTATAGTAAGGTGATTTTCTTCGAATAGAACTTTCTACGAAATGTATGGTATAGCAATTACAGGTCTCGTGACCTATCATTTAAGGTATCAAGAACCGCAATTGGAGCACAATTGCAGATTTCGGATTTTTACAGCTCTGAATCGGCTGAGCTATAGTAAGGTGATTTCTTCGAATCGATTTTTCTGTTAAATGTATGGAAATAATCAACCAATTTTAATGTGGTTTGGCATAACAATTACAAGTCCCGAGACCTATCATTTGAGGTATCAAGAACCGCAATTGGAGCACAATTGCAGATTTCGGATTTTTACAGCTCTGAATCGGCTGAGCTATAGTAAGGTGATTTTCTTCGAATCGAACTTTCTACGAAATGTATGGTATAGCAATTAAAGGTCTCGTGACCTATCATTTAAGGTATCAAGAACCGCAATTGGAGCACAATTGCAGATTTCGGATTTTTACAGCTCTGAATCGGCTGAGCTATAGTAAGGTGATTTCTTCGAATCGATTTTTCTGTTAAATGTATGGAAATAATCAACCAATTTTAATGTGGTTTGGCATAACAATTACAAGTCCCGAGACCTATCATTTGAGGTATCAAGAACCGCAATCGGAGCACAATTGCAGATTTCGGATTTTTACAGCTCTGAATCGGCTGAGCTATAGTAAGGTGATTTTCTTCGAATCGAACTTTCTACGAAATGTATGGTATAGCAATTAAAGGTCTCGTGACCTATCATTTAAGGTATCAAGAACCGCAATTGGAGCACAATTGCAGATTTCGGATTTTTACAGCTCTGAATCGGCTGAGCTATAGTAAGGTGATTTCTTCGAATCGATTTTTCTGTTAAATGTATGGAAATAATCAACCAATTTTAATGTGGTTTGGCATAACAATTACAAGTCCCGAGACCTATCATTTGAGGTATCAAGAACCGCAATTGGAGCACAATTGCAGATTTCGGATTTTTACAGCTCTGAATCGGCTGAGCTATAGTAAGGTGATTTTCTTCGAATCGAACTTTCTACGAAATGTATGGTATAGCAATTACAGGTCTCGTGACCTATCATTTAAGGTATCAAGAACCGCAATTGGAGCACAATTGCAGATTTCGGATTTTTACAGCTCTGAATCGGCTGAGCTATAGTAAGGTGATTTCTTCGAATCGATTTTTCTGTTAAATGTATGGAAATAATCAACCAATTTTAATGTGGTTTGGCATAACAATTACAAGTCCCGAGACCTATCATTTGAGGTATCAAGAACCGCAATTGGAGCACAATTGCAGATTTCGGATTTTTACAGCTCTGAATCGGCTGAGCTATAGTAAGGTGATTTTCTTCGAATAGAACTTTCTACGAAATGTATGGTATAGCAATTACAGGTCTCGTGACCTATCATTTAAGGTATCAAGAACCGCAATTGGAGCACAATTGCAGATTTCGGATTTTTACAGCTCTGAATCGGCTGAGCTATAGTAAGGTGATTTCTTCGAATCGATTTTTCTGTTAAATGTATGGAAATAATCAACCAATTTTAATGTGGTTTGGCATAACAATTACAAGTCCCGAGACCTATCATTTGAGGTATCAAGAACCGCAATTGGAGCACAATTGCAGATTTCGGATTTTTACAGCTCTGAATCGGCTGAGCTATAGTAAGGTGATTTTCTCCGAATCGAACTTTCTACGAAATGTATGGTATAGCAATTAAAGGTCTCGTGACCTATCATTTAAGGTATCAAGAACCGCAATTGGAGCACAATTGCAGATTTCGGATTTTTACAGCTCTGAATCGGCTGAGCTATAGTAAGGTGATTTCTTCGAATCGATTTTTCTGTTAAATGTATGGAAATAATCAACCAATTTTAATGTGGTTTGGCATAACAATTACAAGTCCCGAGACCTATCATTTGAGGTATCAAGAACCGCAATTGGAGCACAATTGCAGATTTCGGATTTTTACAGCTCTGAATCGGCTGAGCTATAGTAAGGTGATTTTCTTCGAATCGAACTTTCTACGAAATGTATGGTATAGCAATTAAAGGTCTCGTGACCTATCATTTAAGGTATCAAGAACCGCAATTGGAGCACAATTGCAGATTTCGGATTTTTACAGCTCTGAATCGGCTGAGCTATAGTAAGGTGATTTCTTCGAATCGATTTTTCTGTTAAATGTATGGAAATAATCAACCAATTTTAATGTGGTTTGGCATAACAATTACAAGTCCCGAAACCTATCATTTGAGGTATCAAGAACCGCAATCGGAGCACAATTGCAGATTTCGGATTTTTACAGCTCTGAATCGGCTGAGCTATAGTAAGGTGATTTCTTCGAATCGATTTTTCTGTTAAATGTATGGAAATAATCAACCAATTTTAATGTGGTTTGGCATAACAATTACAAGTCCCGAGACCTATCATTTGAGGTATCAAGAACCGCAATTGGAGCACAATTGCAGATTTCGGATTTTTACAGCTCTGAATCGGCTGAGCTATAGTAAGGTGATTTTCTTCGAATAGAACTTTCTACGAAATGTATGGTATAGCAATTACAGGTCTCGTGACCTATCATTTAAGGTATCAAGAACCGCAATTGGAGCACAATTGCAGATTTCGGATTTTTACAGCTCTGAATCGGCTGAGCTATAGTAAGGTGATTTCTTCGAATCGATTTTTCTGTTAAATGTATGGAAATAATCAACCAATTTTAATGTGGTTTGGCATAACAATTACAAGTCCCGAGACCTATCATTTGAGGTATCAAGAACCGCAATTGGAGCACAATTGCAGATTTCGGATTTTTACAGCTCTGAATCGGCTGAGCTATAGTAAGGTGATTTTCTTCGAATCGAACTTTCTACGAAATGTATGGTATAGCAATTAAAGGTCTCGTGACCTATCATTTAAGGTATCAAGAATCGCAATTGGAGCACAATTGCAGATTTCGGATTTTTACAGCTCTGAATCGGCTGAGCTATAGTAAGGTGATTTCTTCGAATCGATTTTTCTGTTAAATGTATGGAAATAATCAACCAATTTTAATGTGGTTTGGCATAACAATTACAAGTCCCGAGACCTATCATTTGAGGTATCAAGAACCGCAATTGGAGCACAATTGCAGATTTCGGATTTTTACAGCTCTGAATCGGCTGAGCTATAGTAAGGTGATTTTCTTCGAATCGAACTTTCTACGAAATGTATGGTATAGCAATTACAGGTCTCGTGACCTATCATTTAAGGTATCAAGAACCGCAATTGGAGCACAATTGCAGATTTCGGATTTTTACAGCTCTGAATCGGCTGAGCTATAGTAAGGTGATTTCTTCGAATCGATTTTTCTGTTAAATGTATGGAAATAATCAACCAATTTTAATGTGGTTTGGCATAACAATTACAAGTCCCGAGACCTATCATTTGAGGTATCAAGAACCGCAATTGGAGCACAATTGCAGATTTCGGATTTTTACAGCTCTGAATCGGCTGAGCTATAGTAAGGTGATTTTCTTCGAATCGAACTTTCTACGAAATGTATGGTATAGCAATTAAAGGTCTCGTGACCTATCATTTAAGGTATCAAGAACCGCAATTGGAGCACAATTGCAGATTTCGGATTTTTACAGCTCTGAATCGGCTGAGCTATAGTAAGGTGATTTCTTCGAATCGATTTTTCTGTTAAATGTATGGAAATAATCAACCAATTTTAATGTGGTTTGGCATAACAATTACAAGTCCCGAGACCTATCATTTGAGGTATCAAGAACCGCAATCGGAGCACAATTGCAGATTTCGGATTTTTACAGCTCTGAATCGGCTGAGCTATAGTAAGGTGATTTTCTTCGAATCGAACTTTCTACGAAATGTATGGTATAGCAATTACAGGTCTCGTGACCTATCATTTAAGGTATCAAGAACCGCAATTGGAGCACAATTGCAGATTTCGGATTTTTACAGCTCTGAATCGGCTGAGCTATAGTAAGGTGATTTCTTCGAATCGATTTTTCTGTGAAATGTATGGAAATAATCAACCAATTTTAATGTGGTTTGGCATAACAATTACAAGTCCCGAGACCTATCATTTGAGGTATCAAGAACCGCAATTGGAGCACAATTGCAGATTTCGGATTTTTACAGCTCTGAATCGGCTGAGCTATAGTAAGGTGATTTTCTTCGAATCGAACTTTCTACGAAATGTATGGTATAGCAATTAAAGGTCTCGTGACCTATCATTTAAGGTATCAAGAACCGCAATTGGAGCACAATTGCAGATTTCGGATTTTTACAGCTCTGAATCGGCTGAGCTATAGTAAGGTGATTTCTTCGAATCGATTTTTCTGTGAAATGTATGGAAATAATCAACCAATTTTAATGTGGTTTGGCATAACAATTACAAGTCCCGAGACCTATCATTTGAGGTATCAAGAACCGCAATTGGAGCACAATTGCAGATTTCGGATTTTTACAGCTCTGAATCGGCTGAGCTATAGTAAGGTGATTTCTTCGAATCGATTTTTCTGTGAAATGTATGGAAATAATCAACCAATTTTAATGTGGTTTGGCATAACAATTACAAGTCCCGAGACCTATCATTTGAGGTATCAAGAACCGCAATTGGAGCACAATTGCAGATTTCGGATTTTTACAGCTCTGAATCGGCTGAGCTATAGTAAGGTGATTTTCTTCGAATCGAACTTTCTACGAAATGTATGGTATAGCAATTAAAGGTCTCGTGACCTATCATTTAAGGTATCAAGAACCGCAATTGGAGCACAATTGCAGATTTCGGATTTTTACAGCTCTGAATCGGCTGAGCTATAGTAAGGTGATTTCTTCGAATCGATTTTTCTGTTAAATGTATGGAAATAATCAACCAATTTTAATGTGGTTTGGCATAACAATTACAAGTCCCGAGACCTATCATTTGAGGTATCAAGAACCGCAATCGGAGCACAATTGCAGATTTCGGATTTTTACAGCTCTGAATCGGCTGAGCTATAGTAAGGTGATTTTCTTCGAATCGAACTTTCTACGAAATGTATGGTATAGCAATTACAGGTCTCGTGACCTATCATTTAAGGTATCAAGAACCGCAATTGGAGCACAATTGCAGATTTCGGATTTTTACAGCTCTGAATCGGCTGAGCTATAGTAAGGTGATTTCTTCGAATCGATTTTTCTGTTAAATGTATGGAAATAATCAACCAATTTTAATGTGGTTTGGCATAACAATTACAAGTCCCGAGACCTATCATTTGAGGTATCAAGAACCGCAATTGGAGCACAATTGCAGATTTCGGATTTTTACAGCTCTGAATCGGCTGAGCTATAGTAAGGTGATTTCTTCGAATCGATTTTTCTGTGAAATGTATGGAAATAATCAACCAATTTTAATGTGGTTTGGCATAACAATTACAAGTCCCGAGACCTATCATTTGAGGTATCAAGAACCGCAATTGGAGCACAATTGCAGATTTCGGATTTTTACAGCTCTGAATCGGCTGAGCTATAGTAAGGTGATTTTCTTCGAATCGAACTTTCTACGAAATGTATGGTATAGCAATTAAAGGTCTCGTGACCTATCATTTAAGGTATCAAGAACCGCAATTGGAGCACAATTGCAGATTTCGGATTTTTACAGCTCTGAATCGGCTGAGCTATAGTAAGGTGATTTCTTCGAATCGATTTTTCTGTTAAATGTATGGAAATAATCAACCAATTTTAATGTGGTTTGGCATAACAATTACAAGTCCCGAGACCTATCATTTGAGGTATCAAGAACCGCAATCGGAGCACAATTGCAGATTTCGGATTTTTACAGCTCTGAATCGGCTGAGCTATAGTAAGGTGATTTTCTTCGAATCGAACTTTCTACGAAATGTATGGTATAGCAATTACAGGTCTCGTGACCTATCATTTAAGGTATCAAGAACCGCAATTGGAGCACAATTGCAGATTTCGGATTTTTACAGCTCTGAATCGGCTGAGCTATAGTAAGGTGATTTCTTCGAATCGATTTTTCTGTTAAATGTATGGAAATAATCAACCAATTTTAATGTGGTTTGGCATAACAATTACAAGTCCCGAGACCTATCATTTGAGGTATCAAGAACCGCAATTGGAGCACAATTGCAGATTTCGGATTTTTACAGCTCTGAATCGGCTGAGCTATAGTAAGGTGATTTCTTCGAATCGATTTTTCTGTGAAATGTATGGAAATAATCAACCAATTTTAATGTGGTTTGGCATAACAATTACAAGTCCCGAGACCTATCATTTGAGGTATCAAGAACCGCAATTGGAGCACAATTGCAGATTTCGGATTTTTACAGCTCTGAATCGGCTGAGCTATAGTAAGGTGATTTTCTTCGAATCGAACTTTCTACGAAATGTATGGTATAGCAATTAAAGGTCTCGTGACCTATCATTTAAGGTATCAAGAACCGCAATTGGAGCACAATTGCAGATTTCGGATTTTTACAGCTCTGAATCGGCTGAGCTATAGTAAGGTGATTTCTTCGAATCGATTTTTCTGTTAAATGTATGGAAATAATCAACCAATTTTAATGTGGTTTGGCATAACAATTACAAGTCCCGAGACCTATCATTTGAGGTATCAAGAACCGCAATCGGAGCACAATTGCAGATTTCGGATTTTTACAGCTCTGAATCGGCTGAGCTATAGTAAGGTGATTTTCTTCGAATCGAACTTTCTACGAAATGTATGGTATAGCAATTACAGGTCTCGTGACCTATCATTTAAGGTATCAAGAACCGCAATTGGAGCACAATTGCAGATTTCGGATTTTTACAGCTCTGAATCGGCTGAGCTATAGTAAGGTGATTTCTTCGAATCGATTTTTCTGTTAAATGTATGGAAATAATCAACCAATTTTAATGTGGTTTGGCATAACAATTACAAGTCCCGAGACCTATCATTTGAGGTATCAAGAACCGCAATTGGAGCACAATTGCAGATTTCGGATTTTTACAGCTCTGAATCGGCTGAGCTATAGTAAGGTGATTTTCTTCGAATCGAACTTTCTACGAAATGTATGGTATAGCAATTAAAGGTCTCGTGACCTATCATTTAAGGTATCAAGAACCGCAATTGGAGCACAATTGCAGATTTCGGATTTTTACAGCTCTGAATCGGCTGAGCTATAGTAAGGTGATTTCTTCGAATCGATTTTTCTGTTAAATGTATGGAAATAATCAACCAATTTTAATGTGGTTTGGCATAACAATTACAAGTCCCGAGACCTATCATTTGAGGTATCAAGAACCGCAATTGGAGCACAATTGCAGATTTCGGATTTTTACAGCTCTGAATCGGCTGAGCTATAGTAAGGTGATTTTCTTCGAATCGAACTTTCTACGAAATGTATGGTATAGCAATTAAAGGTCTCGTGACCTATCATTTAAGGTATCAAGAACCGCAATTGGAGCACAATTGCAGATTTCGGATTTTTACAGCTCTGAATCGGCTGAGCTATAGTAAGGTGATTTCTTCGAATCGATTTTTCTGTTAAATGTATGGAAATAATCAACCAATTTTAATGTGGTTTGGCATAACAATTACAAGTCCCGAGACCTATCATTTGAGGTATCAAGAACCGCAATTGGAGCACAATTGCAGATTTCGGATTTTTACAGCTCTGAATCGGCTGAGCTATAGTAAGGTGATTTTCTTCGAATCGAACTTTCTACGAAATGTATGGTATAGCAATTAAAGGTCTCGTGACCTATCATTTAAGGTATCAAGAACCGCAATTGGAGCACAATTGCAGATTTCGGATTTTTACAGCTCTGAATCGGCTGAGCTATAGTAAGGTGATTTCTTCGAATCGATTTTTCTGTGAAATGTATGGAAATAATCAACCAATTTTAATGTGGTTTGGCATAACAATTACAAGTCCCGAGACCTATCATTTGAGGTATCAAGAACCGCAATTGGAGCACAATTGCAGATTTCGGATTTTTACAGCTCTGAATCGGCTGAGCTATAGTAAGGTGATTTTCTTCGAATCGAACTTTCTACGAAATGTATGGTATAGCAATTAAAGGTCTCGTGACCTATCATTTAAGGTATCAAGAACCGCAATTGGAGCACAATTGCAGATTTCGGATTTTTACAGCTCTGAATCGGCTGAGCTATAGTAAGGTGATTTCTTCGAATCGATTTTTCTGTTAAATGTATGGAAATAATCAACCAATTTTAATGTGGTTTGGCATAACAATTACAAGTCCCGAGACCTATCATTTGAGGTATCAAGAACCGCAATTGGAGCACAATTGCAGATTTCGGATTTTTACAGCTCTGAATCGGCTGAGCTATAGTAAGGTGATTTTCTTCGAATCGAACTTTCTACGAAATGTATGGTATAGCAATTACAGGTCTCGTGACCTATCATTTAAGGTATCAAGAACCGCAATTGGAGCACAATTGCAGATTTCGGATTTTTACAGCTCTGAATCGGCTGAGCTATAGTAAGGTGATTTTCTTCGAATCGAACTTTCTACGAAATGTATGGTATAGCAATTAAAGGTCTCGTGACCTATCATTTAAGGTATCAAGAACCGCAATTGGAGCACAATTGCAGATTTCGGATTTTTACAGCTCTGAATCGGCTGAGCTATAGTAAGGTGATTTCTTCGAATCGATTTTTCTGTTAACTGTATGGAAATAATCAACCAATTTTAATGTGGTTTGGCATAACAATTACAAGTCCCGAGACCTATCATTTGAGGTATCAAGAACCGCAATCGGAGCACAATTGCAGATTTCGGATTTTTACAGCTCTGAATCGGCTGAGCTATAGTAAGGTGATTTTCTTCGAATCGAACTTTCTACGAAATGTATGGTATAGCAATTACAGGTCTCGTGACCTATCATTTAAGGTATCAAGAACCGCAATTGGAGCACAATTGCAGATTTCGGATTTTTACAGCTCTGAATCGGCTGAGCTATAGTAAGGTGATTTCTTCGAATCGATTTTTCTGTTAAATGTATGGAAATAATCAACCAATTTTAATGTGGTTTGGCATAACAATTACAAGTCCCGAGACCTATCATTTGAGGTATCAAGAACCGCAATTGGAGCACAATTGCAGATTTCGGATTTTTACAGCTCTGAATCGGCTGAGCTATAGTAAGGTGATTTCTTCGAATCGATTTTTCTGTGAAATGTATGGAAATAATCAACCAATTTTAATGTGGTTTGGCATAACAATTACAAGTCCCGAGACCTATCATTTGAGGTATCAAGAACCGCAATTGGAGCACAATTGCAGATTTCGGATTTTTACAGCTCTGAATCGGCTGAGCTATAGTAAGGTGATTTTCTTCGAATCGAACTTTCTACGAAATGTATGGTATAGCAATTAAAGGTCTCGTGACCTATCATTTAAGGTATCAAGAACCGCAATTGGAGCACAATTGCAGATTTCGGATTTTTACAGCTCTGAATCGGCTGAGCTATAGTAAGGTGATTTCTTCGAATCGATTTTTCTGTTAAATGTATGGAAATAATCAACCAATTTTAATGTGGTTTGGCATAACAATTACAAGTCCCGAGACCTATCATTTGAGGTATCAAGAACCGCAATTGGAGCACAATTGCAGATTTCGGATTTTTACAGCTCTGAATCGGCTGAGCTATAGTAAGGTGATTTTCTTCGAATCGAACTTTCTACGAAATGTATGGTATAGCAATTACAGGTCTCGTGACCTATCATTTAAGGTATCAAGAACCGCAATTGGAGCACAATTGCAGATTTCGGATTTTTACAGCTCTGAATCGGCTGAGCTATAGTAAGGTGATTTTCTTCGAATCGAACTTTCTACGAAATGTATGGTATAGCAATTAAAGGTCTCGTGACCTATCATTTAAGGTATCAAGAACCGCAATTGGAGCACAATTGCAGATTTCGGATTTTTACAGCTCTGAATCGGCTGAGCTATAGTAAGGTGATTTCTTCGAATCGATTTTTCTGTTAAATGTATGGAAATAATCAACCAATTTTAATGTGGTTTGGCATAACAATTACAAGTCCCGAGACCTATCATTTGAGGTATCAAGAACCGCAATCGGAGCACAATTGCAGATTTCGGATTTTTACAGCTCTGAATCGGCTGAGCTATAGTAAGGTGATTTTCTTCGAATCGAACTTTCTACGAAATGTATGGTATAGCAATTACAGGTCTCGTGACCTATCATTTAAGGTATCAAGAACCGCAATTGGAGCACAATTGCAGATTTCGGATTTTTACAGCTCTGAATCGGCTGAGCTATAGTAAGGTGATTTCTTCGAATCGATTTTTCTGTTAAATGTATGGAAATAATCAACCAATTTTAATGTGGTTTGGCATAACAATTACAAGTCCCGAGACCTATCATTTGAGGTATCAAGAACCGCAATTGGAGCACAATTGCAGATTTCGGATTTTTACAGCTCTGAATCGGCTGAGCTATAGTAAGGTGATTTCTTCGAATCGATTTTTCTGTGAAATGTATGGAAATAATCAACCAATTTTAATGTGGTTTGGCATAACAATTACAAGTCCCGAGACCTATCATTTGAGGTATCAAGAACCGCAATTGGAGCACAATTGCAGATTTCGGATTTTTACAGCTCTGAATCGGCTGAGCTATAGTAAGGTGATTTTCTTCGAATCGAACTTTCTACGAAATGTATGGTATAGCAATTAAAGGTCTCGTGACCTATCATTTAAGGTATCAAGAACCGCAATTGGAGCACAATTGCAGATTTCGGATTTTTACAGCTCTGAATCGGCTGAGCTATAGTAAGGTGATTTCTTCGAATCGATTTTTCTGTTAAATGTATGGAAATAATCAACCAATTTTAATGTGGTTTGGCATAACAATTACAAGTCCCGAGACCTATCATTTGAGGTATCAAGAACCGCAATTGGAGCACAATTGCAGATTTCGGATTTTTACAGCTCTGAATCGGCTGAGCTATAGTAAGGTGATTTTCTTCGAATCGAACTTTCTACGAAATGTATGGTATAGCAATTACAGGTCTCGTGACCTATCATTTAAGGTATCAAGAACCGCAATTGGAGCACAATTGCAGATTTCGGATTTTTACAGCTCTGAATCGGCTGAGCTATAGTAAGGTGATTTTCTTCGAATCGAACTTTCTACGAAATGTATGGTATAGCAATTAAAGGTCTCGTGACCTATCATTTAAGGTATCAAGAACCGCAATTGGAGCACAATTGCAGATTTCGGATTTTTACAGCTCTGAATCGGCTGAGCTATAGTAAGGTGATTTCTTCGAATCGATTTTTCTGTTAAATGTATGGAAATAATCAACCAATTTTAATGTGGTTTGGCATAACAATTACAAGTCCCGAGACCTATCATTTGAGGTATCAAGAACCGCAATCGGAGCACAATTGCAGATTTCGGATTTTTACAGCTCTGAATCGGCTGAGCTATAGTAAGGTGATTTTCTTCGAATCGAACTTTCTACGAAATGTATGGTATAGCAATTACAGGTCTCGTGACCTATCATTTAAGGTATCAAGAACCGCAATTGGAGCACAATTGCAGATTTCGGATTTTTACAGCTCTGAATCGGCTGAGCTATAGTAAGGTGATTTCTTCGAATCGATTTTTCTGTTAAATGTATGGAAATAATCAACCAATTTTAATGTGGTTTGGCATAACAATTACAAGTCCCGAGACCTATCATTTGAGGTATCAAGAACCGCAATTGGAGCACAATTGCAGATTTCGGATTTTTACAGCTCTGAATCGGCTGAGCTATAGTAAGGTGATTTCTTCGAATCGATTTTTCTGTGAAATGTATGGAAATAATCAACCAATTTTAATGTGGTTTGGCATAACAATTACAAGTCCCGAGACCTATCATTTGAGGTATCAAGAACCGCAATTGGAGCACAATTGCAGATTTCGGATTTTTACAGCTCTGAATCGGCTGAGCTATAGTAAGGTGATTTTCTTCGAATCGAACTTTCTACGAAATGTATGGTATAGCAATTACAGGTCTCGTGACCTATCATTTAAGGTATCAAGAACCGCAATTGGAGCACAATTGCAGATTTCGGATTTTTACAGCTCTGAATCGGCTGAGCTATAGTAAGGTGATTTTCTTCGAATCGAACTTTCTACGAAATGTATGGTATAGCAATTAAAGGTCTCGTGACCTATCATTTAAGGTATCAAGAACCGCAATTGGAGCACAATTGCAGATTTCGGATTTTTACAGCTCTGAATCGGCTGAGCTATAGTAAGGTGATTTCTTCGAATCGATTTTTCTGTTAAATGTATGGAAATAATCAACCAATTTTAATGTGGTTTGGCATAACAATTACAAGTCCCGAGACCTATCATTTGAGGTATCAAGAACCGCAATCGGAGCACAATTGCAGATTTCGGATTTTTACAGCTCTGAATCGGCTGAGCTATAGTAAGGTGATTTTCTTCGAATCGAACTTTCTACGAAATGTATGGTATAGCAATTACAGGTCTCGTGACCTATCATTTAAGGTATCAAGAACCGCAATTGGAGCACAATTGCAGATTTCGGATTTTTACAGCTCTGAATCGGCTGAGCTATAGTAAGGTGATTTCTTCGAATCGATTTTTCTGTTAAATGTATGGAAATAATCAACCAATTTTAATGTGGTTTGGCATAACAATTACAAGTCCCGAGACCTATCATTTGAGGTATCAAGAACCGCAATTGGAGCACAATTGCAGATTTCGGATTTTTACAGCTCTGAATCGGCTGAGCTATAGTAAGGTGATTTCTTCGAATCGATTTTTCTGTGAAATGTATGGAAATAATCAACCAATTTTAATGTGGTTTGGCATAACAATTACAAGTCCCGAGACCTATCATTTGAGGTATCAAGAACCGCAATTGGAGCACAATTGCAGATTTCGGATTTTTACAGCTCTGAATCGGCTGAGCTATAGTAAGGTGATTTTCTTCGAATCGAACTTTCTACGAAATGTATGGTATAGCAATTACAGGTCTCGTGACCTATCATTTGAGGTATCAAGAACCGCAATTGGAGCACAATTGCAGATTTCGGATTTTTACAGCTCTGAATCGGCTGAGCTATAGTAAGGTGATTTTCTTCGAATCGAACTTTCTACGAAATGTATGGTATAGCAATTAAAGGTCTCGTGACCTATCATTTAAGGTATCAAGAACCGCAATTGGAGCACAATTGCAGATTTCGGATTTTTACAGCTCTGAATCGGCTGAGCTATAGTAAGGTGATTTCTTCGAATCGATTTTTCTGTTAAATGTATGGAAATAATCAACCAATTTTAATGTGGTTTGGCATAACAATTACAAGTCCCGAGACCTATCATTTGAGGTATCAAGAACCGCAATCGGAGCACAATTGCAGATTTCGGATTTTTACAGCTCTGAATCGGCTGAGCTATAGTAAGGTGATTTTCTTCGAATCGAACTTTCTACGAAATGTATGGTATAGCAATTACAGGTCTCGTGACCTATCATTTAAGGTATCAAGAACCGCAATTGGAGCACAATTGCAGATTTCGGATTTTTACAGCTCTGAATCGGCTGAGCTATAGTAAGGTGATTTCTTCGAATCGATTTTTCTGTTAAATGTATGGAAATAATCAACCAATTTTAATGTGGTTTGGCATAACAATTACAAGTCCCGAGACCTATCATTTGAGGTATCAAGAACCGCAATTGGAGCACAATTGCAGATTTCGGATTTTTACAGCTCTGAATCGGCTGAGCTATAGTAAGGTGATTTCTTCGAATCGATTTTTCTGTGAAATGTATGGAAATAATCAACCAATTTTAATGTGGTTTGGCATAACAATTACAAGTCCCGAGACCTATCATTTGAGGTATCAAGAACCGCAATTGGAGCACAATTGCAGATTTCGGATTTTTACAGCTCTGAATCGGCTGAGCTATAGTAAGGTGATTTTCTTCGAATCGAACTTTCTACGAAATGTATGGTATAGCAATTAAAGGTCTCGTGACCTATCATTTAAGGTATCAAGAACCGCAATTGGAGCACAATTGCAGATTTCGGATTTTTACAGCTCTGAATCGGCTGAGCTATAGTAAGGTGATTTCTTCGAATCGATTTTTCTGTTAAATGTATGGAAATAATCAACCAATTTTAATGTGGTTTGGCATAACAATTACAAGTCCCGAGACCTATCATTTGAGGTATCAAGAACCGCAATCGGAGCACAATTGCAGATTTCGGATTTTTACAGCTCTGAATCGGCTGAGCTATAGTAAGGTGATTTTCTTCGAATCGAACTTTCTACGAAATGTATGGTATAGCAATTACAGGTCTCGTGACCTATCATTTAAGGTATCAAGAACCGCAATTGGAGCACAATTGCAGATTTCGGATTTTTACAGCTCTGAATCGGCTGAGCTATAGTAAGGTGATTTCTTCGAATCGATTTTTCTGTTAAATGTATGGAAATAATCAACCAATTTTAATGTGGTTTGGCATAACAATTACAAGTCCCGAGACCTATCATTTGAGGTATCAAGAACCGCAATTGGAGCACAATTGCAGATTTCGGATTTTTACAGCTCTGAATCGGCTGAGCTATAGTAAGGTGATTTTCTTCGAATCGAACTTTCTACGAAATGTATGGTATAGCAATTAAAGGTCTCGTGACCTATCATTTAAGGTATCAAGAACCGCAATTGGAGCACAATTGCAGATTTCGGATTTTTACAGCTCTGAATCGGCTGAGCTATAGTAAGGTGATTTCTTCGAATCGATTTTTCTGTTAAATGTATGGAAATAATCAACCAATTTTAATGTGGTTTGGCATAACAATTACAAGTCCCGAGACCTATCATTTGAGGTATCAAGAACCGCAATTGGAGCACAATTGCAGATTTCGGATTTTTACAGCTCTGAATCGGCTGAGCTATAGTAAGGTGATTTTCTTCGAATCGAACTTTCTACGAAATGTATGGTATAGCAATTAAAGGTCTCGTGACCTATCATTTAAGGTATCAAGAACCGCAATTGGAGCACAATTGCAGATTTCGGATTTTTACAGCTCTGAATCGGCTGAGCTATAGTAAGGTGATTTCTTCGAATCGATTTTTCTGTTAAATGTATGGAAATAATCAACCAATTTTAATGTGGTTTGGCATAACAATTACAAGTCCCGAGACCTATCATTTGAGGTATCAAGAACCGCAATTGGAGCACAATTGCAGATTTCGGATTTTTACAGCTCTGAATCGGCTGAGCTATAGTAAGGTGATTTTCTTCGAATCGAACTTTCTACGAAATGTATGGTATAGCAATTAAAGGTCTCGTGACCTATCATTTAAGGTATCAAGAACCGCAATTGGAGCACAATTGCAGATTTCGGATTTTTACAGCTCTGAATCGGCTGAGCTATAGTAAGGTGATTTCTTCGAATCGATTTTTCTGTGAAATGTATGGAAATAATCAACCAATTTTAATGTGGTTTGGCATAACAATTACAAGTCCCGAGACCTATCATTTGAGGTATCAAGAACCGCAATTGGAGCACAATTGCAGATTTCGGATTTTTACAGCTCTGAATCGGCTGAGCTATAGTAAGGTGATTTTCTTCGAATCGAACTTTCTACGAAATGTATGGTATAGCAATTAAAGGTCTCGTGACCTATCATTTAAGGTATCAAGAACCGCAATTGGAGCACAATTGCAGATTTCGGATTTTTACAGCTCTGAATCGGCTGAGCTATAGTAAGGTGATTTCTTCGAATCGATTTTTCTGTTAAATGTATGGAAATAATCAACCAATTTTAATGTGGTTTGGCATAACAATTACAAGTCCCGAGACCTATCATTTGAGGTATCAAGAACCGCAATTGGAGCACAATTGCAGATTTCGGATTTTTACAGCTCTGAATCGGCTGAGCTATAGTAAGGTGATTTTCTTCGAATCGAACTTTCTACGAAATGTATGGTATAGCAATTACAGGTCTCGTGACCTATCATTTAAGGTATCAAGAACCGCAATTGGAGCACAATTGCAGATTTCGGATTTTTACAGCTCTGAATCGGCTGAGCTATAGTAAGGTGATTTCTTCGAATCGATTTTTCTGTTAAATGTATGGAAATAATCAACCAATTTTAATGTGGTTTGGCATAACAATTACAAGTCCCGAGACCTATCATTTGAGGTATCAAGAACCGCAATTGGAGCACAATTGCAGATTTCGGATTTTTACAGCTCTGAATCGGCTGAGCTATAGTAAGGTGATTTTCTTCGAATCGAACTTTCTACGAAATGTATGGTATAGCAATTAAAGGTCTCGTGACCTATCATTTAAGGTATCAAGAACCGCAATTGGAGCACAATTGCAGATTTCGGATTTTTACAGCTCTGAATCGGCTGAGCTATAGTAAGGTGATTTCTTCGAATCGATTTTTCTGTTAAATGTATGGAAATAATCAACCAATTTTAATGTGGTTTGGCATAACAATTACAAGTCCCGAGACCTATCATTTGAGGTATCAAGAACCGCAATCGGAGCACAATTGCAGATTTCGGATTTTTACAGCTCTGAATCGGCTGAGCTATAGTAAGGTGATTTTCTTCGAATCGAACTTTCTACGAAATGTATGGTATAGCAATTACAGGTCTCGTGACCTATCATTTAAGGTATCAAGAACCGCAATTGGAGCACAATTGCAGATTTCGGATTTTTACAGCTCTGAATCGGCTGAGCTATAGTAAGGTGATTTCTTCGAATCGATTTTTCTGTTAAATGTATGGAAATAATCAACCAATTTTAATGTGGTTTGGCATAACAATTACAAGTCCCGAGACCTATCATTTGAGGTATCAAGAACCGCAATTGGAGCACAATTGCAGATTTCGGATTTTTACAGCTCTGAATCGGCTGAGCTATAGTAAGGTGATTTTCTTCGAATCGAACTTTCTACGAAATGTATGGTATAGCAATTAAAGGTCTCGTGACCTATCATTTAAGGTATCAAGAACCGCAATTGGAGCACAATTGCAGATTTCGGATTTTTACAGCTCTGAATCGGCTGAGCTATAGTAAGGTGATTTCTTCGAATCGATTTTTCTGTGAAATGTATGGAAATAATCAACCAATTTTAATGTGGTTTGGCATAACAATTACAAGTCCCGAGACCTATCATTTGAGGTATCAAGAACCGCAATTGGAGCACAATTGCAGATTTCGGATTTTTACAGCTCTGAATCGGCTGAGCTATAGTAAGGTGATTTCTTCGAATCGATTTTTCTGTGAAATGTATGGAAATAATCAACCAATTTTAATGTGGTTTGGCATAACAATTACAAGTCCCGAGACCTATCATTTGAGGTATCAAGAACCGCAATTGGAGCACAATTGCAGATTTCGGATTTTTACAGCTCTGAATCGGCTGAGCTATAGTAAGGTGATTTTCTTCGAATCGAACTTTCTACGAAATGTATGGTATAGCAATTAAAGGTCTCGTGACCTATCATTTAAGGTATCAAGAACCGCAATTGGAGCACAATTGCAGATTTCGGATTTTTACAGCTCTGAATCGGCTGAGCTATAGTAAGGTGATTTCTTCGAATCGATTTTTCTGTTAAATGTATGGAAATAATCAACCAATTTTAATGTGGTTTGGCATAACAATTACAAGTCCCGAGACCTATCATTTGAGGTATCAAGAACCGCAATCGGAGCACAATTGCAGATTTCGGATTTTTACAGCTCTGAATCGGCTGAGCTATAGTAAGGTGATTTTCTTCGAATCGAACTTTCTACGAAATGTATGGTATAGCAATTACAGGTCTCGTGACCTATCATTTAAGGTATCAAGAACCGCAATTGGAGCACAATTGCAGATTTCGGATTTTTACAGCTCTGAATCGGCTGAGCTATAGTAAGGTGATTTCTTCGAATCGATTTTTCTGTTAAATGTATGGAAATAATCAACCAATTTTAATGTGGTTTGGCATAACAATTACAAGTCCCGAGACCTATCATTTGAGGTATCAAGAACCGCAATTGGAGCACAATTGCAGATTTCGGATTTTTACAGCTCTGAATCGGCTGAGCTATAGTAAGGTGATTTCTTCGAATCGATTTTTCTGTGAAATGTATGGAAATAATCAACCAATTTTAATGTGGTTTGGCATAACAATTACAAGTCCCGAGACCTATCATTTGAGGTATCAAGAACCGCAATTGGAGCACAATTGCAGATTTCGGATTTTTACAGCTCTGAATCGGCTGAGCTATAGTAAGGTGATTTTCTTCGAATCGAACTTTCTACGAAATGTATGGTATAGCAATTAAAGGTCTCGTGACCTATCATTTAAGGTATCAAGAACCGCAATTGGAGCACAATTGCAGATTTCGGATTTTTACAGCTCTGAATCGGCTGAGCTATAGTAAGGTGATTTCTTCGAATCGATTTTTCTGTTAAATGTATGGAAATAATCAACCAATTTTAATGTGGTTTGGCATAACAATTACAAGTCCCGAGACCTATCATTTGAGGTATCAAGAACCGCAATCGGAGCACAATTGCAGATTTCGGATTTTTACAGCTCTGAATCGGCTGAGCTATAGTAAGGTGATTTTCTTCGAATCGAACTTTCTACGAAATGTATGGTATAGCAATTACAGGTCTCGTGACCTATCATTTAAGGTATCAAGAACCGCAATTGGAGCACAATTGCAGATTTCGGATTTTTACAGCTCTGAATCGGCTGAGCTATAGTAAGGTGATTTCTTCGAATCGATTTTTCTGTGAAATGTATGGAAATAATCAACCAATTTTAATGTGGTTTGGCATAACAATTACAAGTCCCGAGACCTATCATTTGAGGTATCAAGAACCGCAATTGGAGCACAATTGCAGATTTCGGATTTTTACAGCTCTGAATCGGCTGAGCTATAGTAAGGTGATTTTCTTCGAATCGAACTTTCTACGAAATGTATGGTATAGCAATTACAGGTCTCGTGACCTATCATTTAAGGTATCAAGAACCGCAATTGGAGCACAATTGCAGATTTCGGATTTTTACAGCTCTGAATCGGCTGAGCTATAGTAAGGTGATTTCTTCGAATCGATTTTTCTGTTAAATGTATGGAAATAATCAACCAATTTTAATGTGGTTTGGCATAACAATTACAAGTCCCGAGACCTATCATTTGAGGTATCAAGAACCGCAATTGGAGCACAATTGCAGATTTCGGATTTTTACAGCTCTGAATCGGCTGAGCTATAGTAAGGTGATTTTCTTCGAATCGAACTTTCTACGAAATGTATGGTATAGCAATTAAAGGTCTCGTGACCTATCATTTAAGGTATCAAGAACCGCAATTGGAGCACAATTGCAGATTTCGGATTTTTACAGCTCTGAATCGGCTGAGCTATAGTAAGGTGATTTCTTCGAATCGATTTTTCTGTTAAATGTATGGAAATAATCAACCAATTTTAATGTGGTTTGGCATAACAATTACAAGTCCCGAGACCTATCATTTGAGGTATCAAGAACCGCAATTGGAGCACAATTGCAGATTTCGGATTTTTACAGCTCTGAATCGGCTGAGCTATAGTAAGGTGATTTTCTTCGAATCGAACTTTCTACGAAATGTATGGTATAGCAATTAAAGGTCTCGTGACCTATCATTTGAGGTATCAAGAACCGCAATTGGAGCACAATTGCAGATTTCGGATTTTTACAGCTCTGAATCGGCTGAGCTATAGTAAGGTGATTTCTTCGAATCGATTTTTCTGTTAAATGTATGGAAATAATCAACCAATTTTAATGTGGTTTGGCATAACAATTACAAGGCCCGAGACCTATCATTTGAGGTATCAAGAACCGCAATCGGAGCACAATTGCAGATTTCGGATTTTTACAGCTCTGAATCGGCTGAGCTATAGTAAGGTGATTTCTTCGAATCGATTTTTCTGTGAAATGTATGGAAATAATCAACCAATTTTAATGTGGTTTGGCATAACAATTACAAGGTCCGAGACCTATCATTTGAGGTATCAAGAACCGCAATCGGAGCACAATTGCAGATTTCGGATTTTTACAGTTCTGAATCGGCTGAGCTATAGTAAGGTGATTTTCTTCGAATCGAACTTTCTACGAAATGTATGGTATAGCAATTACAGGTCTCGTGACCTATCATTTAAGGTATCAAGAACCGCAATTGGAGCACAATTGCAGATTTCGGATTTTTACAGCTCTGAATCGGCTGAGCTATAGTAAGGTGATTTCTTCGAATCGATTTTTCTGTTAAATGTATGGAAATAATCAACCAATTTTAATGTGGTTTGGCATAACAATTACAAGTCCCGAGACCTATCATTTGAGGTATCAAGAACCGCAATTGGAGCACAATTGCAGATTTCGGATTTTTACAGCTCTGAATCGGCTGAGCTATAGTAAGGTGATTTTCTTCGAATCGAACTTTCTACGAAATGTATGGTATAGCAATTAAAGGTCTCGTGACCTATCATTTAAGGTATCAAGAACCGCAATTGGAGCACAATTGCAGATTTCGGATTTTTACAGCTCTGAATCGGCTGAGCTATAGTAAGGTGATTTCTTCGAATCGATTTTTCTGTTAAATGTATGGAAATAATCAACCAATTTTAATGTGGTTTGGCATAACAATTACAAGTCCCGAGACCTATCATTTGAGGTATCAAGAACCGCAATTGGAGCACAATTGCAGATTTCGGATTTTTACAGCTCTGAATCGGCTGAGCTATAGTAAGGTGATTTTCTTCGAATCGAACTTTCTACGAAATGTATGGTATAGCAATTAAAGGTCTCGTGACCTATCATTTAAGGTATCAAGAACCGCAATTGGAGCACAATTGCAGATTTCGGATTTTTACAGCTCTGAATCGGCTGAGCTATAGTAAGGTGATTTCTTCGAATCGATTTTTCTGTTAAATGTATGGAAATAATCAACCAATTTTAATGTGGTTTGGCATAACAATTACAAGTCCCGAGACCTATCATTTGAGGTATCAAGAACCGCAATTGGAGCACAATTGCAGATTTCGGATTTTTACAGCTCTGAATCGGCTGAGCTATAGTAAGGTGATTTTCTTCGAATCGAACTTTCTACGAAATGTATGGTATAGCAATTAAAGGTCTCGTGACCTATCATTTAAGGTATCAAGAACCGCAATTGGAGCACAATTGCAGATTTCGGATTTTTACAGCTCTGAATCGGCTGAGCTATAGTAAGGTGATTTCTTCGAATCGATTTTTCTGTTAAATGTATGGAAATAATCAACCAATTTTAATGTGGTTTGGCATAACAATTACAAGTCCCGAGACCTATCATTTGAGGTATCAAGAACCGCAATTGGAGCACAATTGCAGATTTCGGATTTTTACAGCTCTGAATCGGCTGAGCTATAGTAAGGTGATTTTCTTCGAATCGAACTTTCTACGAAATGTATGGTATAGCAATTAAAGGTCTCGTGACCTATCATTTAAGGTATCAAGAACCGCAATTGGAGCACAATTGCAGATTTCGGATTTTTACAGCTCTGAATCGGCTGAGCTATAGTAAGGTGATTTCTTCGAATCGATTTTTCTGTTAAATGTATGGAAATAATCAACCAATTTTAATGTGGTTTGGCATAACAATTACAAGTCCCGAGACCTATCATTTGAGGTATCAAGAACCGCAATTGGAGCACAATTGCAGATTTCGGATTTTTACAGCTCTGAATCGGCTGAGCTATAGTAAGGTGATTTTCTTCGAATCGAACTTTCTACGAAATGTATGGTATAGCAATTAAAGGTCTCGTGACCTATCATTTAAGGTATCAAGAACCGCAATTGGAGCACAATTGCAGATTTCGGATTTTTACAGCTCTGAATCGGCTGAGCTATAGTAAGGTGATTTCTTCGAATCGATTTTTCTGTTAAATGTATGGAAATAATCAACCAATTTTAATGTGGTTTGGCATAACAATTACAAGTCCCGAGACCTATCATTTGAGGTATCAAGAACCGCAATTGGAGCACAATTGCAGATTTCGGATTTTTACAGCTCTGAATCGGCTGAGCTATAGTAAGGTGATTTTCTTCGAATCGAACTTTCTACGAAATGTATGGTATAGCAATTACAGGTCTCGTGACCTATCATTTAAGGTATCAAGAACCGCAATTGGAGCACAATTGCAGATTTCGGATTTTTACAGCTCTGAATCGGCTGAGCTATAGTAAGGTGATTTCTTCGAATCGATTTTTCTGTTAAATGTATGGAAATAATCAACCAATTTTAATGTGGTTTGGCATAACAATTACAAGTCCCGAGACCTATCATTTGAGGTATCAAGAACCGCAATTGGAGCACAATTGCAGATTTCGGATTTTTACAGCTCTGAATCGGCTGAGCTATAGTAAGGTGATTTTCTTCGAATCGAACTTTCTACGAAATGTATGGTATAGCAATTAAAGGTCTCGTGACCTATCATTTAAGGTATCAAGAACCGCAATTGGAGCACAATTGCAGATTTCGGATTTTTACAGCTCTGAATCGGCTGAGCTATAGTAAGGTGATTTCTTCGAATCGATTTTTCTGTTAAATGTATGGAAATAATCAACCAATTTTAATGTGGTTTGGCATAACAATTACAAGTCCCGAGACCTATCATTTGAGGTATCAAGAACCGCAATTGGAGCACAATTGCAGATTTCGGATTTTTACAGCTCTGAATCGGCTGAGCTATAGTAAGGTGATTTTCTTCGAATCGAACTTTCTACGAAATGTATGGTATAGCAATTAAAGGTCTCGTGACCTATCATTTAAGGTATCAAGAACCGCAATTGGAGCACAATTGCAGATTTCGGATTTTTACAGCTCTGAATCGGCTGAGCTATAGTAAGGTGATTTCTTCGAATCGATTTTTCTGTTAAATGTATGGAAATAATCAACCAATTTTAATGTGGTTTGGCATAACAATTACAAGGCCCGAGACCTATCATTTGAGGTATCAAGAACCGCAATCGGAGCACAATTGCAGATTTCGGATTTTTACAGCTCTGAATCGGCTGAGCTATAGTAAGGTGATTTTCTTCGAATCGAACTTTCTACGAAATGTATGGTATAGCAATTAAAGGTCTCGTGACCTATCATTTAAGGTATCAAGAACCGCAATCGGAGCACAATTGCAGATTTCGGATTTTTACAGCTCTGAATCGGCTGAGCTATAGTAAGGTGATTTTCTTCGAATCGAACTTTCTACGAAATGTATGGTATAGCAATTACAGGTCTCGTGACCTATCATTTAAGGTATCAAGAACCGCAATTGGAGCACAATTGCAGATTTCGGATTTTTACAGCTCTGAATCGGCTGAGCTATAGTAAGGTGATTTCTTCGAATCGATTTTTCTGTTAAATGTATGGAAATAATCAACCAATTTTAATGTGGTTTGGCATAACAATTACAAGGCCCGAGACCTATCATTTGAGGTATCAAGAACCGCAATCGGAGCACAATTGCAGATTTCGGATTTTTACAGCTCTGAATCGGCTGAGCTATAGTAAGGTGATTTCTTCGAATCGATTTTTCTGTGAAATGTATGGAAATAATCAACCAATTTTAATGTGGTTTGGCATAACAATTACAAGTCCCGAGACCTATCATTTGAGGTATCAAGAACCGCAATTGGAGCACAATTGCAGATTTCGGATTTTTACAGCTCTGAATCGGCTGAGCTATAGTAAGGTGATTTTCTTCGAATCGAACTTTCTACGAAATGTATGGTATAGCAATTACAGGTCTCGTGACCTATCATTTAAGGTATCAAGAACCGCAATTGGAGCACAATTGCAGATTTCGGATTTTTACAGCTCTGAATCGGCTGAGCTATAGTAAGGTGATTTCTTCGAATCGATTTTTCTGTGAAATGTATGGAAATAATCAACTAATTTTAATGTGGTTTGGCATAACAATTACAAGTCCCGAGACCTATCATTTGAGGTATCAAGAACCGCAATTGGAGCACAATTGCAGATTTCGGATTTTTACAGCTCTGAATCGGCTGAGCTATAGTAAGGTGATTTTCTTCGAATCGAACTTTCTACGAAATGTATGGTATAGCAATTAAAGGTCTCGTGACCTATCATTTAAGGTATCAAGAAACGCAATTGGAGCACAATTGCAGATTTCGGATTTTTACAGCTCTGAATCGGCTGAGCTATAGTAAGGTGATTTCTTCGAATCGATTTTTCTGTTAAATGTATGGAAATAATCAACCAATTTTAATGTGGTTTGGCATAACAATTACAAGTCCCGAGACCTATCATTTGAGGTATCAAGAACCGCAATTGGAGCACAATTGCAGATTTCGGATTTTTACAGCTCTGAATCGGCTGAGCTATAGTAAGGTGATTTTCTTCGAATCGAACTTTCTACGAAATGTATGGTATAGCAATTACAGGTCTCGTGACCTATCATTTAAGGTATCAAGAACCGCAATTGGAGCACAATTGCAGATTTCGGATTTTTACAGCTCTGAATCGGCTGAGCTATAGTAAGGTGATTTCTTCGAATCGATTTTTCTGTTAAATGTATGGAAATAATCAACCAATTTTAATGTGGTTTGGCATAACAATTACAAGTCCCGAGACCTATCATTTGAGGTATCAAGAACCGCAATCGGAGCACAATTGCAGATTTCGGATTTTTACAGCTCTGAATCGGCTGAGCTATAGTAAGGTGATTTCTTCGAACCGATTTTTCTGTGAAATGTATGGAAATAATCAACCAATTTTAATGTGGTTTGGCATAACAATTACAAGCCCCGAGACCTATCATTTGAGGTATCAAGAACCGCAATTGGAGCACAATTGCAGATTTCGGATTTTTACAGCTCTGAATCGGCTGAGCTATAGTAAGGTGATTTTCTTCGAATCGAACTTTCTACGAAATGTATGGAAATAATCAACCAATTTTAATGTGGTTTGGCATAACAATTACAAGGCCCGAGACCTATCATTTGAAGTATCAAGAACCGCAATCGGAGCACAATTGCAGATTTCGGATTTTTACAGCTCTGAATCGGCTGAGCTATAGTAAGGTGATTTCTTCGAACCGATTTTTCTGTGAAATGTATGGAAATAATCAACCAATTTTAATGTGGTTTGGCATAACAATTACAAGTCCCGAGACCTATCATTTGAGGTATCAAGAACCGCAATCGGAGCACAATTGCAGATTTCGGATTTTTACAGCTCTGAATCGGCTGAGCTATAGTAAGGTGATTTCTTCGAACCGATTTTTCTGTGAAATGTATGGAAATAATCAACCAATTTTAATGTGGTTTGGCATAACAATTACAAGGCCCGAGACCTATCATTTGAAGTATCAAGAACCGCAATCGGAGCACAATTGCAGATTTCGGATTTTTACAGCTCTGAATCGGCTGAGCTATAGTAAGGTGATTTTCTTCGAATCGAACTTTCTACGAAATGTATGGTATAGCAATTAAAGGTCTCGTGACCTATCATTTAAGGTATCAAGAACCGCAATTGGAGCACAATTGCAGATTTTGGATTTTTACAGCTCTGAATCGGCTGAGCTATAGTAAGGTGATTTCTTCGAATCGATTTTTCTGTTAAATGTATGGAAATAATCAACCAATTTTAATGTGGTTTGGCATAACAATTACAAGTCCCGAGACCTATCATTTGAGGTATCAAGAACCGCAATCGGAGCACAATTGCAGATTTCGGATTTTTACAGCTCTGAATCGGCTGAGCTATAGTAAGGTGATTTCTTCGAACCGATTTTTCTGTGAAATGTATGGAAATAATCAACCAATTTTAATGTGGTTTGGCATAACAATTACAAGCCCCGAGACCTATCATTTGAGGTATCAAGAACCGCAATTGGAGCACAATTGCAGATTTCGGATTTTTACAGCTCTGAATCGGCTGAGCTATAGTAAGGTGATTTTCTTCGAATCGAACTTTCTACGAAATGTATGGTATAGCAATTAAAGGTCTCGTGACCTATCATTTAAGGTATCAAGAACCGCAATTGGAGCACAATTGCAGATTTCGGATTTTTACAGCTCTGAATCGGCTGAGCTATAGTAAGGTGATTTCTTCGAATCGATTTTTCTGTTAAATGTATGGAAATAATCAACCAATTTTAATGTGGTTTGGCATAACAATTACAAGTCCCGAGACCTATCATTTGAGGTATCAAGAACCGCAATCGGAGCACAATTGCAGATTTCGGATTTTTACAGCTCTGAATCGGCTGAGCTATAGTAAGGTGATTTTCTTCGAATCGAACTTTCTACGAAATGTATGGTATAGCAATTACAGGTCTCGTGACCTATCATTTAAGGTATCAAGAACCGCAATTGGAGCACAATTGCAGATTTCGGATTTTTACAGCTCTGAATCGGCTGAGCTATAGTAAGGTGATTTCTTCGAATCGATTTTTCTGTTAAATGTATGGAAATAATCAACCAATTTTAATGTGGTTTGGCATAACAATTACAAGTCCCGAGACCTATCATTTGAGGTATCAAGAACCGCAATCGGAGCACAATTGCAGATTTCGGATTTTTACAGCTCTGAATCGGCTGAGCTATAGTAAGGTGATTTCTTCGAATCGATTTTTCTGTTAAATGTATGGAAATATTCAACCAATTTTAATGTGGTTTGGCATAACAATTACAAGTCCCGAGACCTATCATTTGAGGTATCAAGAACCGCAATCGGAGCACAATTGCAGATTTCGGATTTTTACAGCTCTGAATCGGCTGAGCTATAGTAAGGTGATTTTCTTCGAATCGAACTTTCTACGAAATGTATGGTATAGCAATTAAAGGTCTCGTGACCTATCATTTAAGGTATCAAGAACCGCAATTGGAGCACAATTGCAGATTTCGGATTTTTACAGCTCTGAATCGGCTGAGCTATAGTAAGGTGATTTCTTCGAATCGATTTTTCTGTTAAATGTATGGAAATAATCAACCAATTTTAATGTGGTTTGGCATAACAATTACAAGTCCCGAGACCTATCATTTGAGGTATCAAGAACCGCAATTGGAGCACAATTGCAGATTTCGGATTTTTACAGCTCTGAATCGGCTGAGCTATAGTAAGGTGATTTTCTTCGAATCGAACTTTCTACGAAATGTATGGTATAGCAATTACAGGTCTCGTGACCTATCATTTAAGGTATCAAGAACCGCAATTGGAGCACAATTGCAGATTTCGGATTTTTACAGCTCTGAATCGGCTGAGCTATAGTAAGGTGATTTCTTCGAATCGATTTTTCTGTGAAATGTATGGAAATAATCAACCAATTTTAATGTGGTTTGGCATAACAATTACAAGTCCCGAGACCTATCATTTGAGGTATCAAGAACCGCAATCGGAGCACAATTGCAGATTTCGGATTTTTACAGCTCTGAATCGGCTGAGCTATAGTAAGGTGATTTCTTCGAATCGATTTTTCTGTTAAATGTATGGAAATAATCAACCAATTTTAATGTGGTTTGGCATAACAATTACAAGTCCCGAGACCTATCATTTGAGGTATCAAGAACCGCAATTGGAGCACAATTGCAGATTTCGGATTTTTACAGCTCTGAATCGGCTGAGCTATAGTAAGGTGATTTCTTCGAATCGATTTTTCTGTTAAATGTATGGAAATAATCAACCAATTTTAATGTGGTTTGGCATAACAATTACAAGTCCCGAGACCTATCATTTGAGGTATCAAGAACCGCAATCGGAGCACAATTGCAGATTTCGGATTTTTACAGCTCTGAATCGGCTGAGCTATAGTAAGGTGATTTCTTCGAATCGATTTTTCTGTTAAATGTATGGAAATAATCAACCAATTTTAATGTGGTTTGGCATAACAATTACAAGTCCCGAGACCTATCATTTGAGGTATCAAGAACCGCAATCGGAGCACAATTGCAGATTTCGGATTTTTACAGCTCTGAATCGGCTGAGCTATAGTAAGGTGATTTCTTCGAATCGATTTTTCTGTTAAATGTATGGAAATAATCAACCAATTTTAATGTGGTTTGGCATAACAATTACAAGTCCCGAGACCTATCATTTGAGGTATCAAGAACCGCAATCGGGGCACAATTGCAGATTTCGGATTTTTACAGCTCTGAATCGGCTGAGCTATAGTAAGGTGATTTTCTTCGAATCGATTTTTCTGTTAAATGTATGGAAATAATCAACCAATTTTAATGTGGTTTGGCATAACAATTACAAGTCCCGAGACCTATCATTTGAGGTATCAAGAACCGCAATCGGAGCACAATTGCAGATTTCGGATTTTTACAGCTCTGAATCGGCTGAGCTATAGTAAGGTGATTTTCTTCGAATCGAACTTTCTACGAAATGTATGGTATAGCAATTAAAGGTCTCGTGACCTATCATTTAAGGTATCAAGAACCGCAATTGGAGCACAATTGCAGATTTCGGATTTTTACAGCTCTGAATCGGCTGAGCTATAGTAAGGTGATTTCTTCGAATCGATTTTTCTGTTAAATGTATGGAAATAATCAACCAATTTTAATGTGGTTTGGCATAACAATTACAAGTCCCGAGACCTATCATTTGAGGTATCAAGAACCGCAATCGGGGCACAATTGCAGATTTCGGATTTTTACAGCTCTGAATCGGCTGAGCTATAGTAAGGTGATTTTCTTCGAATCGAACTTTCTACGAAATGTATGGTATAGCAATTACAGGTCTCGTGACCTATCATTTAAGGTATCAAGAACCGCAATTGGAGCACAATTGCAGATTTCGGATTTTTACAGCTCTGAATCGGCTGAGCTATAGTAAGGTGATTTCTTCGAATCGATTTTTCTGTGAAATGTATGGAAATAATCAACCAATTTTAATGTGGTTTGGCATAACAATTACAAGTCCCGAGACCTATCATTTGAGGTATCAAGAACCGCAATTGGAGCACAATTGCAGATTTCGGATTTTTACAGCTCTGAATCGGCTGAGCTATAGTAAGGTGATTTCTTCGAATCGATTTTTCTGTTAAATGTATGGAAATAATCAACCAATTTTAATGTGGTTTGGCATAACAATTACAAGTCCCGAGACCTATAATTTGAGGTATCAAGAACCGCAATTGGAGCACAATTGCAGATTTCGGATTTTTACAGCTCTGAATCGGCTGAGCTATAGTAAGGTGATTTCTTCGAATCGATTTTTCTGTTAAATGTATGGAAATAATCAACCAATTTTAATGTGGTTTGGCATAACAATTACAAGTCCCGAGACCTATCATTTGAGGTATCAAGAACCGCAATCGGAGCACAATTGCAGATTTCGGATTTTTACAGCTCTGAATCGGCTGAGCTATAGTAAGGTGATTTCTTCGAATCGATTTTTCTGTGAAATGTATGGAAATAATCAACCAATTTTAATGTGGTTTGGCATAACAATTACAAGTCCCGAGACCTATCATTTGAGGTATCAAGAACCGCAATCGGAGCACAATTGCAGATTTCGGATTTTTACTGCTCTGAATCGGCTGAGCTATAGTAAGGTGATTTCTTCGAATCGCTTTTTCTGTTAAATGTATGGAAATAATCAACCAATTTTAATGTGGTTTGGCATAACAATTACAAGTCCCGAGACCTATCATTTGAGGTATCAAGAACCGCAATCGGAGCACAATTGCAGATTTCGGATTTTTACAGCTCTGAATCGGCTGAGCTATAGTAAGGTGATTTCTTCGAATCGATTTTTCTGTGAAATGTATGGAAATAATCAACCAATTTTAATGTGGTTTGGCATAACAATTACAAGTCCCGAGACCTATCATTTGAGGTATCAAGAACCGCAATCGGAGCACAATTGCAGATTTCGGATTTTTACAGCTCTGAATCGGCTGAGCTATAGTAAGGTGATTTCTTCGAATCGATTTTTCTGTGAAATGTATGGAAATAATCAACCAATTTTAATGTGGTTTGGCATAACAATTACAAGTCCCGAGACCTATCATTTGAGGTATCAAGAACCGCAATCGGAGCACAATTGCAGATTTCGGATTTTTACTGCTCTGAATCGGCTGAGCTATAGTAAGGTGATTTCTTCGAATCGATTTTTCTGTTAAATGTATGGAAATAATCAACCAATTTTAATGTGGTTTGGCATAACAATTACAAGTCCCGAGACCTATCATTTGAGGTATCAAGAACCGCAATCGGAGCACAATTGCAGATTTCGGATTTTTACAGCTCTGAATCGGCTGAGCTATAGTAAGGTGATTTTCTTCGAATCGAACTTTCTACGAAATGTATGGTATAGCAATTACAGGTCTCGTGACCTATCATTTAAGGTATCAAGAACCGCAATTGGAGCACAATTGCAGATTTCGGATTTTTACTGCTCTGAATCGGCTGAGCTATAGTAAGGTGATTTCTTCGAATCGATTTTTCTGTTAAATGTATGGAAATAATCAACCAATTTTAATGTGGTTTGGCATAACAATTACAAGTCTCGAGACCTATCATTTGAGGTATCAAGAACCGCAATCGGAGCACAATTGCAGATTTCGGATTTTTACAGCTCTGAATCGGCTGAGCTATAGTAAGGTGATTTCTTCGAATCGATTTTTCTGTGAAATGTATGGAAATAATCAACCAATTTTAATGTGGTTTGGCATAACAATTACAAGTCCCGAGACCTATCATTTGAGGTATCAAGAACCGCAATCGGAGCACAATTGCAGATTTCGGATTTTTACAGCTCTGAATCGGCTGAGCTATAGTAAGGTGATTTCTTCGAATCGATTTTTCTGTGAAATGTATGGAAATAATCAACCAATTTTAATGTGGTTTGGCATAACAATTACAAGTCCCGAGACCTATCATTTGAGGTATCAAGAACCGCAATCGGAGCACAATTGCAGATTTCGGATTTTTACTGCTCTGAATCGGCTGAGCTATAGTAAGGTGATTTCTTCGAATCGATTTTTCTGTTAAATGTATGGAAATAATCAACCAATTTTAATGTGGTTTGGCATAACAATTACAAGTCCCGAGACCTATCATTTGAGGTATCAAGAACCGCAATCGGAGCACAATTGCAGATTTCGGATTTTTACAGCTCTGAATCGGCTGAGCTATAGTAAGGTGATTTTCTTCGAATCGAACTTTCTACGAAATGTATGGTATAGCAATTACAGGTCTCGTGACCTATCATTTAAGGTATCAAGAACCGCAATTGGAGCACAATTGCAGATTTCGGATTTTTACTGCTCTGAATCGGCTGAGCTATAGTAAGGTGATTTCTTCGAATCGATTTTTCTGTTAAATGTATGGAAATAATCAACCAATTTTAATGTGGTTTGGCATAACAATTACAAGTCTCGAGACCTATCATTTGAGGTATCAAGAACCGCAATCGGAGCACAATTGCAGATTTCGGATTTTTACAGCTCTGAATCGGCTGAGCTATAGTAAGGTGATTTCTTCGAATCGATTTTTCTGTGAAATGTATGGAAATAATCAACCAATTTTAATGTGGTTTGGCATAACAATTACAAGTCCCGAGACCTATCATTTGAGGTATCAAGAACCGCAATCGGAGCACAATTGCAGATTTCGGATTTTTACAGCTCTGAATCGGCTGAGCTATAGTAAGGTGATTTCTTCGAATCGATTTTTCTGTGAAATGTATGGAAATAATCAACCAATTTTAATGTGGTTTGGCATAACAATTACAAGTCCCGAGACCTATCATTTGAGGTATCAAGAACCGCAATCGGAGCACAATTGCAGATTTCGGATTTTTACTGCTCTGAATCGGCTGAGCTATAGTAAGGTGATTTCTTCGAATCGATTTTTCTGTTAAATGTATGGAAATAATCAACCAATTTTAATGTGGTTTGGCATAACAATTACAAGTCCCGAGACCTATCATTTGAGGTATCAAGAACCGCAATCGGAGCACAATTGCAGATTTCGGATTTTTACAGCTCTGAATCGGCTGAGCTATAGTAAGGTGATTTTCTTCGAATCGAACTTTCTACGAAATGTATGGTATAGCAATTACAGGTCTCGTGACCTATCATTTAAGGTATCAAGAACCGCAATTGGAGCACAATTGCAGATTTCGGATTTTTACTGCTCTGAATCGGCTGAGCTATAGTAAGGTGATTTCTTCGAATCGATTTTTCTGTTAAATGTATGGAAATAATCAACCAATTTTAATGTGGTTTGGCACAACAATTACAAGTCTCGAGACCTATCATTTGAGGTATCAAGAACCGCAATCGGAGCACAATTGCAGATTTCGGATTTTTACAGCTCTGAATCGGCTGAGCTATAGTAAGGTGATTTCTTCGAATCGATTTTTCTGTGAAATGTATGGAAATAATCAACCAATTTTAATGTGGTTTGGCATAACAATTACAAGTCCCGAGACCTATCATTTGAGGTATCAAGAACCGCAATCGGAGCACAATTGCAGATTTCGGATTTTTACTGCTCTGAATCGGCTGAGCTATAGTAAGGTGATTTCTTCGAATCGATTTTTCTGTTAAATGTATGGAAATAATCAACCAATTTTAATGTGGTTTGGCATAACAATTACAAGTCCCGAGACCTATCATTTGAGGTATCAAGAACCGCAATCGGAGCACAATTGCAGATTTCGGATTTTTACAGCTCTGAATCGGCTGAGCTATAGTAAGGTGATTTTCTTCGAATCGAACTTTCTACGAAATGTATGGTATAGCAATTACAGGTCTCGTGACCTATCATTTAAGGTATCAAGAACCGCAATTGGAGCACAATTGCAGATTTCGGATTTTTACTGCTCTGAATCGGCTGAGCTATAGTAAGGTGATTTCTTCGAATCGATTTTTCTGTGAAATGTATGGAAATAATCAACCAATTTTAATGTGGTTTGGCATAACAATTACAAGTCCCGAGACCTATCATTTGAGGTATCAAGAACCGCAATCGGAGCACAATTGCAGATTTCGGATTTTTACAGCTCTGAATCGGCTGAGCTATAGTAAGGTGATTTCTTCGAATCGATTTTTCTGTGAAATGTATGGAAATAATCAACCAATTTTAATGTGGTTTGGCATAACAATTACAAGTCCCGAGACCTATCATTTGAGGTATCAAGAACCGCAATCGGAGCACAATTGCAGATTTCGGATTTTTACAGCTCTGAATCGGCTGAGCTATAGTAAGGTGATTTTTTCGAATCGATTTTTCTGTGAAATGTATGGAAATAATCAACCAATTTTAATGTGGTTTGGCATAACAATTACAAGTCCCGAGACCTATCATTTGAGGTATCAAGAACCGCAATCGGAGCACAATTGCAGATTTCGGATTTTTACTGCTCTGAATCGGCTGAGCTATAGTAAGGTGATTTCTTCGAATCGATTTTTCTGTTAAATGTATGGAAATAATCAACCAATTTTAATGTGGTTTGGCATAACAATTACAAGTCCCGAGACCTATCATTTGAGGTATCAAGAACCGCAATCGGAGCACAATTGCAGATTTCGGATTTTTACAGCTCTGAATCGGCTGAGCTATAGTAAGGTGATTTTCTTCGAATCGAACTTTCTACGAAATGTATGGTATAGCAATTACAGGTCTCGTGACCTATCATTTAAGGTATCAAGAACCGCAATTGGAGCACAATTGCAGATTTCGGATTTTTACAGCTCTGAATCGGCTGAGCTATAGTAAGGTGATTTCTTCGAATCGATTTTTCTGTTAAATGTATGGAAATAATCAACCAATTTTAATGTGGTTTGGCATAACAATTACAAGTCCCGAGACCTATCATTTGAGGTATCAAGAACCGCAATCGGAGCACAATTGCAGATTTCGGATTTTTACAGCTCTGAATCGGCTGAGCTATAGTAAGGTGATTTCTTCGAATCGATTTTTCTGTGAAATGTATGGAAATAATCAACCAACTTTAATGTGGTTTGGCATAACAATTACAAGTCCCGAGACCTATCATTTGAGGTATCAAGAACCGCAATCGGAGCACAATTGCAGATTTCGGATTTTTACTGCTCTGAATCGGCTGAGCTATAGTAAGGTGATTTCTTCGAATCGATTTTTCTGTTAAATGTATGGAAATAATCAACCAATTTTAATGTGGTTTGGCATAACAATTACAAGTCCCGAGACCTATCATTTGAGGTATCAAGAACCGCAATCGGAGCACAATTGCAGATTTCGGATTTTTACAGCTCTGAATCGGCTGAGCTATAGTAAGGTGATTTCTTCGAATCGATTTTTCTGTGAAATGTATGGAAATAATCAACCAATTTTAATGTGGTTTGGCATAACAATTACAAGTCCCGAGACCTATCATTTGAGGTATCAAGAACCGCAATCGGAGCACAATTGCAGATTTCGGATTTTTACAGCTCTGAATCGGCTGAGCTATAGTAAGGTGATTTTCTTCGAATCGAACTTTCTACGAAATGTATGGTATAGCAATTACAGGTCTCGTGACCTATCATTTAAGGTATCAAGAACCGCAATTGGAGCACAATTGCAGATTTCGGATTTTTACAGCTCTGAATCGGCTGAGCTATAGTAAGGTGATTTCTTCGAATCGATTTTTCTGTTAAATGTATGGAAATAATCAACCAATTTTAATGTGGTTTGGCATAACAATTACAAGTCCCGAGACCTATCATTTGAGGTATCAAGAACCGCAATCGGAGCACAATTGCAGATTTCGGATTTTTACAGCTCTGAATCGGCTGAGCTATAGTAAGGTGATTTTCTTCGAATCGAACTTTCTACGAAATGTATGGTATAGCAATTACAGGTCTCGTGACCTATCATTTAAGGTATCAAGAACCGCAATTGGAGCACAATTGCAGATTTCGGATTTTTACAGCTCTGAATCGGCTGAGCTATAGTAAGGTGATTTCTTCGAATCGATTTTTCTGTTAAATGTATGGAAATAATCAACCAATTTTAATGTGGTTTGGCATAACAATTACAAGTCCCGAGACCTATCATTTGAGGTATCAAGAACCGCAATCGGAGCACAATTGCAGATTTCGGATTTTTACAGCTCTGAATCGGCTGAGCTATAGTAAGGTGATTTCTTCGAATCGATTTTTCTGTTAAATGTATGGAAATAATCAACCAATTTTAATGTGGTTTGGCATAACAATTACAAGTCCCGAGACCTATCATTTGAGGTATCAAGAACCGCAATCGGAGCACAATTGCAGATTTCGGATTTTTACAGCTCTGAATCGGCTGAGCTATAGTAAGGTGATTTTCTTCGAATCGAACTTTCTACGAAATGTATGGTATAGCAATTACAGGTCTCGTGACCTATCATTTAAGGTATCAAGAACCGCAATTGGAGCACAATTGCAGATTTCGGATTTTTACAGCTCTGAATCGGCTGAGCTATAGTAAGGTGATTTCTTCGAATCGATTTTTCTGTTAAATGTATGGAAATAATCAACCAATTTTAATGTGGTTTGGCATAACAATTACAAGTCCCGAGACCTATCATTTGAGGTATCAAGAACCGCAATCGGAGCACAATTGCAGATTTCGGATTTTTACAGCTCTGAATCGGCTGAGCTATAGTAAGGTGATTTTCTTCGAATCGAACTTTCTACGAAATGTATGGTATAGCAATTACAGGTCTCGTGACCTATCATTTAAGGTATCAAGAACCGCAATTGGAGCACAATTGCAGATTTCGGATTTTTACAGCTCTGAATCGGCTGAGCTATAGTAAGGTGATTTCTTCGAATCGATTTTTCTGTTAAATGTATGGAAATAATCAACCAATTTTAATGTGGTTTGGCATAACAATTACAAGTCCCGAGACCTATCATTTGAGGTATCAAGAACCGCAATTGGAGCACAATTGCAGATTTCGGATTTTTACAGCTCTGAATCGGCTGAGCTATAGTAAGGTGATTTTCTTCGAATCGAACTTTCTACGAAATGTATGGTATAGCAATTACAGGTCTCGTGACCTATCATTTAAGGTATCAAGAACCGCAATTGGAGCACAATTGCAGATTTCGGATTTTTACAGCTCTGAATCGGCTGAGCTATAGTAAGGTGATTTCTTCGAATCGATTTTTCTGTTAAATGTATGGAAATAATCAACCAATTTTAATGTGGTTTGGCATAACAATTACAAGTCCCGAGACCTATCATTTGAGGTATCAAGAACCGCAATCGGAGCACAATTGCAGATTTCGGATTTTTACAGCTCTGAATCGGCTGAGCTATAGTAAGGTGATTTTCTTCGAATCGAACTTTCTACGAAATGTATGGTATAGCAATTACAGGTCTCGTGACCTATCATTTAAGGTATCAAGAACCGCAATTGGAGCACAATTGCAGATTTCGGATTTTTACAGCTCTGAATCGGCTGAGCTATAGTAAGGTGATTTCTTCGAATCGATTTTTCTGTTAAATGTATGGAAATAATCAACCAATTTTAATGTGGTTTGGCATAACAATTACAAGTCCCGAGACCTATCATTTGAGGTATCAAGAACCGCAATCGGAGCACAATTGCAGATTTCGGATTTTTACAGCTCTGAATCGGCTGAGCTATAGTAAGGTGATTTTCTTCGAATCGAACTTTCTACGAAATGTATGGTATAGCAATTACAGGTCTCGTGACCTATCATTTAAGGTATCAAGAACCGCAATCGGAGCACAATTGCAGATTTCGGATTTTTACAGCTCTGAATCGGCTGAGCTATAGTAAGGTGATTTCTTCGAATCGATTTTTCTGTTAAATGTATGGAAATAATCAACCAATTTTAATGTGGTTTGGCATAACAATTACAAGTCCCGAGACCTATCATTTGAGGTATCAGGAACCGCAATCGGAGCACAATTGCAGATTTCGGATTTTTACAGCTCTGAATCGGCTGAGCTATAGTAAGGTGATTTCTTCGAATCGTTTTTTCTGTGAAATGTATGGAAATAATCAACCAATTTTAATGTGGTTTGGCATAACAATTACAAGTCCCGAGACCTATCATTTGAGGTATCAAGAACCGCAATCGGAGCACAATTGCAGATTTCGGATTTTTACTGCTCTGAATCGGCTGAGCTATAGTAAGGTGATTTCTTCGAATCGATTTTTCTGTTAAATGTATGGAAATAATCAACCAATTTTAATGTGGTTTGGCATAACAATTACAAGTCCCGAGACCTATCATTTGAGGTATCAAGAACCGCAATTGGAGCACAATTGCAGATTTCGGATTTTTACAGCTCTGAATCGGCTGAGCTATAGTAAGGTGATTTCTTCGAATCGATTTTTCTGTGAAATGTATGGAAATAATCAACCAATTTTAATGTGGTTTGGCATAACAATTACAAGTCCCGAGACCTATCATTTGAGGTATCAAGAACCGCAATCGGAGCACAATTGCAGATTTCGGATTTTTACAGCTCTGAATCGGCTGAGCTATAGTAAGGTGATTTCTTCGAATCGATTTTTCTGTGAAATGTATGGAAATAATCAACCAATTTTAATGTGGTTTGGCATAACAATTACAAGTCCCGAGACCTATCATTTGAGGTATCAAGAACCGCAATCGGAGCACAATTGCAGATTTCGGATTTTTACTGCTCTGAATCGGCTGAGCTATAGTAAGGTGATTTCTTCGAATCGATTTTTCTGTTAAATGTATGGAAATAATCAACCAATTTTAATGTGGTTTGGCATAACAATTACAAGTCCCGAGACCTATCATTTGAGGTATCAAGAACCGCAATCGGAGCACAATTGCAGATTTCGGATTTTTACAGCTCTGAATCGGCTGAGCTATAGTAAGGTGATTTTCTTCGAATCGAACTTTCTACGAAATGTATGGTATAGCAATTACAGGTCTCGTGACCTATCATTTAAGGTATCAAGAACCGCAATTGGAGCACAATTGCAGATTTCGGATTTTTACTGCTCTGAATCGGCTGAGCTATAGTAAGGTGATTTCTTCGAATCGATTTTTCTGTTAAATGTATGGAAATAATCAACCAATTTTAATGTGGTTTGGCATAACAATTACAAGTCCCGAGACCTATCATTTGAGGTATCAAGAACCGCAATCGAAGCACAATTGCAGATTTCGGATTTTTACAGCTCTGAATCGGCTGAGCTATAGTAAGGTGATTTCTTCGAATCGATTTTTCTGTGAAATGTATGGAAAACATCAACCAATTTTAATGTGGTTTGGCATAACAATTACAAGTCCCGAGACCTATCATTTGAGGTATCAAGAACCGCAATCGGAGCACAATTGCAGATTTCGGATTTTTACTGCTCTGAATCGGCTGAGCTATAGTAAGGTGATTTCTTCGAATCGATTTTTCTGTTAAATGTATGGAAATAATCAACCAATTTTAATGTGGTTTGGCATAACAATTACAAGTCCCGAGACCTATCATTTGAGGTATCAAGAACCGCAATCGGAGCACAATTGCAGATTTCGGATTTTTACAGCTCTGAATCGGCTGAGCTATAGTAAGGTGATTTTCTTCGAATCGAACTTTCTACGAAATATATGGTATAGCAATTACAGGTCTCGTGACCTATCATTTAAGGTATCAAGAACCGCAATTGGAGCACAATTGCAGATTTCGGATTTTTACTGCTCTGAATCGGCTGAGCTATAGTAAGGTGATTTCTTCGAATCGATTTTTCTGTTAAATGTATGGAAATAATCAACCAATTTTAATGTGGTTTGGCATAACAATTACAAGTCCCGAGACCTATCATTTGAGGTATCAAGAACCGCAATCGGAGCACAATTGCAGATTTCGGATTTTTACAGCTCTGAATCGGCTGAGCTATAGTAAGGTGATTTCTTCGAATCGATTTTTCTGTGAAATGTATGGAAATAATCAACAAATTTTAATGTGGTTTGGCATAACAATTACAAGTCCCGAGACCTATCATTTGAGGTATCAAGAACCGCAATCGGAGCACAATTGCAGATTTCGGATTTTTACAGCTCTGAATCGGCTGAGCTATAGTAAGGTGATTTTCTTCGAATCGAACTTTCTACGAAATGTATGGTATAGCAATTACAGGTCTCGTGACCTATCATTTAAGGTATCAAGAACCGCAATTGGAGCACAATTGCAGATTTCGGATTTTTACAGCTCTGAATCGGCTGAGCTATAGTAAGGTGATTTCTTCGAATCGATTTTTCTGTTAAATGTATGGAAATAATCAACCAATTTTAATGTGGTTTGGCATAACAATTACAAGTCCCGAGACCTATCATTTGAGGTATCAAGAACCGCAATCGGAGCACAATTGCAGATTTCGGATTTTTACAGCTCTGAATCGGCTGAGCTATAGTAAGGTGATTTTCTTCGAATCGAACTTTCTACGAAATGTATGGTATAGCAATTACAGGTCTCGTGACCTATCATTTAAGGTATCAAGAACCGCAATTGGAGCACAATTGCAGATTTCGGATTTTTACAGCTCAGAATCGGCTGAGCTATAGTAAGGTGATTTTCTTCGAATCGAACTTTCTACGAAATGTATGGTATAGCAATTACAGGTCTCGTGACCTATCATTTAAGGTATCAAGAACCGCAATTGGAGCACAATTGCAGATTTCGGATTTTTACAGCTCTGAATCGGCTGAGCTATAGTAAGGTGATTTCTTCGAATCGATTTTTCTGTGAAATGTATGGAAATAATCAACCAATTTTAATGTGGTTTGGCATAACAATTACAAGTCCCGAGACCTATCATTTGAGGTATCAAGAACCGCAATTGGAGCACAATTGCAGATTTCGGATTTTTACAGCTCTGAATCGGCTGAGCTATAGTAAGGTGATTTTCTTCGAATCGAACTTTCTACGAAATGTATGGTATAGCAATTAAAGGTCTCGTGACCTATCATTTAAGGTATCAAGAACCGCAATCGGAGCACAATTGCAGATTTCGGATTTTTACAGCTCTGAATCGGCTGAGCTATAGTAAGGTGATTTCTTCGAATCGATTTTTCTGTGAAATGTATGGAAATAATCAACCAATTTTAATGTGGTTTTGCATAACAATTACAAGTCCCGAGACCTATCATTTGAGGTATCAAGAACCGCAATTGGAGCACAATTGCAGATTTCGGATTTTTACAGCTCTGAATCGGCTGAGCTATAGTAAGGTGATTTTCTTCGAATCGAACTTTCTACGAAATGTATGGTATAGCAATTACAGGTCTCGTGACCTATCATTTAAGGTATCAAGAACCGCAATTGGAGCACCATTGCAGATTTCGGATTTTTACAGCTCTGAATCGGCTGAGCTATAGTAAGGTGATTTCTTCGAATCGATTTTTCTGTGAAATGTATGGAAATAATCAACCAATTTTAATGTGGTTTGGCATAACAATTACAAGTCCCGAGACCTATCATTTGAGGTATCAAGAACCGCAATTGGAGCACAATTGCAGATTTCGGATTTTTACAGCTCTGAATCGGCTGAGCTATAGTAAGGTGATTTTCTTCGAATCGAACTTTCTACGAAATGTATGGTATAGCAATTAAAGGTCTCGTGACCTATCATTTAAGGTATCAAGAACCGCAATCGGAGCACAATTGCAGATTTCGGATTTTTACAGCTCTGAATCGGCTGAGCTATAGTAAGGTGATTTCTTCGAATCGATTTTTCTGTTAAATGTATGTAAATAATCAACCAATTTTAATGTGGTTTGGCATAACAATTACAAGTCCCGAGACCTATCATTTGAGGTATCAAGAACCGCAATCGGAGCACAATTGCAGATTTCGGATTTTTACAGCTCTGAATCGGCTGAGCTATAGTAAGGTGATTTCTTCGAATCGATTTTTCTGTTAAATGTATGGAAATAATCAAGCAATTTTAATGTGGTTTGGCATAACAATTACAAGTCCCGAGACCTATCATTTGAGGTATCAAGAACCGCAATTGGAGCACAATTGCAGATTTCGGATTTTTACAGCTCTGAATCGGCTGAGCTATAGTAAGGTGATTTTCTTCGAATCGAACTTTCTACGAAATGTATGGTATTGCAATTACAGGTCTCGTGACCTATCATTTAAGGTATCAAGAACCGCAATTGGAGCACAATTACAGATTTCGGATTTTTACAGCTCTGAATCGGCTGAGCTATAGTAAGGTGATTTCTTCGAATCGATTTTTCTGTTAAATGTATGGAAATAATCAACCAATTTTAATGTGGTTTGGCATAACAATTACAAGTCCCGAGACCTATCATTTGAGGTATCAAGAACCGCAATCGGAGCACAATTGCAGATTTCGGATTTTTACAGCTCTGAATCGGCTGAGCTATAGTAAGGTGATTTCTTCGAATCGATTTTTCTGTTAAATGTATGGAAATAATCAACCAATTTTAATGTGGTTTGGCATAACAATTACAAGTCCCGAGACCTATCATTTGAGGTATCAAGAACCGCAATTGGAGCACAATTGCAGATTTCGGATTTTTACAGCTCTGAATCGGCTGAGCTATAGTAAGGTGATTTTCTTCGAATCGAACTTTCTACGAAATGTATGGTATAGCAATTAAAGGTCTCGTGACCTATCATTTAAGGTATCAAGAACCGCAATTGGAGCACAATTGCAGATTTCGGATTTTTACAGCTCTGAATCGGCTGAGCTATAGTAAGGTGATTTCTTCGAATCGATTTTTCTGTGAAATGTATGGAAATAATCAACCAATTTTAATGTGGTTTGGCATAACAATTACAAGTCCCGAGACCTATCATTTGAGGTATCAAGAACCGCAATTGGAGCACAATTGCAGATTTCGGATTTTTACAGCTCTGAATCGGCTGAGCTATAGTAAGGTGATTTTCTTCGAATCGAACTTTCTACGAAATGTATGGTATAGCAATTAAAGGTCTCGTGACCTATCATTTAAGGTATCAAGAACCGCAATCGGAGCACAATTGCAGATTTCGGATTTTTACAGCTCTGAATCGGCTGAGCTATAGTAAGGTGATTTCTTCGAATCGATTTTTCTGTTAAATGTATGGAAATAATCATCCAATTTTAATGTGGTTTGGCATAACAATTACAAGTCCCGAGACCTATCATTTGAGGTATCAAGAACCGCAATTGGAGCACAATTGCAGATTTCGGATTTTTACAGCTCTGAATCGGCTGAGCTATAGTAAGGTGATTTTCTTCGAATCGAACTTTCTACGAAATGTATGGTATAGCAATTACAGGTCTCGTGACCTATCATTTAAGGTATCAAGAACCGCAATTGGAGCACAATTGCAGATTTCGGATTTTTACAGCTCTGAATCGGCTGAGCTATAGTAAGGTGATTTTCTTCGAATCGAACTTTCTACGAAATGTATGGTATAGCAATTAAAGGTCTCGTGACCTATCATTTAAGGTATCAAGAACCGCAATCGGAGCACAATTGCAGATTTCGGATTTTTACAGCTCTGAATCGGCTGAGCTATAGTAAGGTGATTTCTTCGAATCGATTTTTCTGTTAAATGTATGGAAATAATCAACCAATTTTAATGTGGTTTGGCATAACAATTACAAGTCCCGAGACCTATCATTTGAGGTATCAAGAACCGCAATTGGAGCACAATTGCAGATTTCGGATTTTTACAGCTCTGAATCGGCTGAGCTATAGTAAGGTGATTTTCTTCGAATCGAACTTTCTACGAAATGTATGGTATAGCAATTAAAGGTCTCGTGACCTATCATTTAAGGTATCAAGAACCGCAATCGGAGCACAATTGCAGATTTCGGATTTTTACAGCTCTGAATCGGCTGAGCTATAGTAAGGTGATTTCTTCGAATCGATTTTTCTGTGAAATGTATGGAAATAATCAACCAATTTTAATGTGGTTTGGCATAACAATTACAAGTCCCGAGACCTATCATTTGAGGTATCAAGAACCGCAATTGGAGCACAATTGCAGATTTCGGATTTTTACAGCTCTGAATCGGCTGAGCTATAGTAAGGTGATTTTCTTCGAATCGAACTTTCTACGAAATGTATGGTATAGCAATTAAAGGTCTCGTGACCTATCATTTAAGGTATCAAGAACCGCAATCGGAGCACAATTGCAGATTTCGGATTTTTACAGCTCTGAATCGGCTGAGCTATAGTAAGGTGATTTCTTCGAATCGATTTTTCTGGTAAATGTATGGAAATAATCAACCAATTTTAATGTGGTTTGGCATAACAATTACAAGTCCCGAGACCTATCATTTGAGGTATCAAGAACCGCAATCGGAGCACAATTGCAGATTTCGGATTTTTACAGCTCTGAATCGGCTGAGCTATAGTAAGGTGATTTTCTTCGAATCGAACTTTCTACGAAATGTATGGTATAGCAATTACAGGTCTCGTGACCTATCATTTAAGGTATCAAGAACCGCAATTGGAGCACAATTGCAGATTTCGGATTTTTACAGCTCTGAATCGGCTGAGCTATAGTAAGGTGATTTCTTCGAATCGATTTTTCTTTGAAATGTATGGAAATAATCAACCAATTTTAATGTGGTTTGGCATAACAATTACAAGTCCCGAGACCTATCATTTGAGGTATCAAGAACCGCAATCGGAGCACAATTGCAGATTTCGGATTTTTACAGCTCTGAATCGGCTGAGCTATAGTAAGATGATTTTCTTCGAATCGAACTTTCTACGAAATGTATGGTATAGCAATTACAGGTCTCGTGACCTATCATTTAAGGTATCAAGAACCGCAATTGGAGCACAATTGCAGATTTCGGATTTTTACAGCTCTGAATCGGCTGAGCTATAGTAAGGTGATTTCTTCGAATCGATTTTTCTGTTAAATGTATGGAAATAATCAACCAATTTTAATGTGGTTTGGCATAACAATTACAAGTCCCGAGACCTATCATTTGAGGTATCAAGAACCGCAATCGGAGCACAATTGCAGATTTCGGATTTTTACAGCTCTGAATCGGCTGAGCTATAGTAAGGTGATTTCTTCGAATCGATTTTTCTGTGAAATGTATGGAAATAATCAACCAATTTTAATGTGGTTTGGCATAACAACTACAAGTCCCGAGACCTATCATTTGAGGTATCAAGAACCGCAATCGGAGCACAATTGCAGATTTCGGATTTTTACAGCTCTGAATCGGCTGAGCTATAGTAAGGTGATTTCGTCGAATCGATTTTTCTGTTAAATGTATGGAAATAATCAACCAATTTTAATGTGGTTTGGCATAACAATTACAAGTCCCGAGACCTATCATTTGAGGTATCAAGAACCGCAATCGGAGCACAATTGCAGATTTCGGATTTTTACAGCTCTGAATCGGCTGAGCTATAGTAAGGTGATTTCTTCGAATCGATTTTTCTGTGAAATGTATGGAAATAATCAACCAATTTTAATGTGGTTTGGCATAACAACTACAAGTCCCGAGACCTATCATTTGAGGTATCAAGAACCGCAATCGGAGCACAATTGCAGATTTCGGATTTTTACAGCTCTGAATCGGCTGAGCTATAGTAAGGTGATTTCGTGGAATCGATTTTTCTGTTAAATGTATGGAAATAATCAACCAATTTTAATGTGGTTTGGCATAACAATTACAAGTCCCGAGACCTATCATTTGAGGTATCAAGAACCGCAATCGGAGCACAATTGCAGATTTCGGATTTTTACAGCTCTGAATCGGCTGAGCTATAGTAAGGTGATTTCTTCGAATCGATTTTTCTGTGAAATGTATGGAAATAATCAACCAATTTTAATGTGGTTTGGCATAACAATTACAAGTCCCGAGACCTATCATTTGAGGTATCAAGAACCGCAATTGGAGCACAATTGCAGATTTCGGATTTTTACAGCTCTGAATCGGCTGAGCTATAGTAAGGTGATTTTCTTCGAATCGAACTTTCTACGAAATGTATGGTATAGCAATTAAAGGTCTCGTGACCTATCATTTAAGGTATCAAGAACCGCAATTGGAGCACAATTGCAGATTTCGGATTTTTACAGCTCTGAATCGGCTGAGCTATAGTAAGGTGATTTCTTCGAATCGATTTTTCTGTTAAATGTATGGAAATAATCAAATAATTTTAATGTGGTTTGGCATAACAATTACAAGTCCCGAGACCTATCATTTGAGGTATCAAGAACCGCAATCGGAGCACAATTGCAGATTTCGGATTTTTACAGCTCTGAATCGGCTGAGCTATAGTAAGGTGATTTTCTTCGAATCGAACTTTCTACGAAATGTATGGTATAGCAATTACAGGTCTCGTGACCTATCATTTAAGGTATCAAGAACCGCAATCGGAGCACAATTGCAGATTTCGGATTTTTACAGCTCTGAATCGGCTGAGCTATAGTAAGGTGATTTCTTCGAATCGATTTTTCTGTTAAATGTATGGAAATAATCAACCAATTTTAATGTGGTTTGGCATAACAATTACAAGTCCCGAGACCTATCATTTGAGGTATCAAGAACCGCAATCGGAGCACAATTGCAGATTTCGGATTTTTACAGCTCTGAATCGGCTGAGCTATAGTAAGGTGATTTCTTCGAATCGATTTTTCTGTGAAATGTATGGAAATAATCAACCAATTTTAATGTGGTTTGGCATAACAATTACAAGTCCCGAGACCTATCATTTGAGGTATCAAGAACCGCAATTGGAGCACAATTGCAGATTTCGGATTTTTACAGCTCTGAATCGGCTGAGCTATAGTAAGGTGATTTTCTTTGAATCGAACTTTCTACGAAATGTATGGTATAGCAATTAAAGGTCTCGTGACCTATCATTTAAGGTATCAAGAACCGCAATTGGAGCACAATTGCAGATTTCGGATTTTTACAGCTCTGAATCGGCTGAGCTATAGTAAGGTGATTTCTTCGAATCGATTTTTCTGTTAAATGTATGGAAATAATCAACCAATTTTAATGTGGTTTGGCATAACAATTACAAGTCCCGAGACCTATCATTTGAGGTATCAAGAACCGCAATCGGAGCACAATTGCAGATTTCGGATTTTTACAGCTCTGAATCGGCTGAGCTATAGTAAGGTGATTTCTTCGAATCGAACTTTCTACGAAATGTATGGTATAGCAATTACAGGTCTCGTGACCTATCATTTGAGGTATCAAGAACCGCAATTGGAGCACAATTGCAGATTTCGGATTTTTACAGCTCTGAATCGGCTGAGCTATAGTAAGGTGATTTCTTCGAATCGATTTTTCTGTTAAATGTATGGAAATAATCAACCAATTTTAATGTGGTTTGGCATAACAATTACAAGTCCCTAGACCTATCATTTGAGGTATCAAGAACCGCAATCGGAGCACAATTGCAGATTTCGGATTTTTACAGCTCTGAATCGGCTGAGCTATAGTAAGGTGATTTCTTCGAATCGATTTTTCTGTGAAATGTATGGAAATAATCAACCAATTTTAATGTGGTTTGGCATAACAATTACAAGTCCCGAGACCTATCATTTGAGGTATCAAGAACCGCAATCGGAGCACAATTGCAGATTTCGGATTTTTACTGCTCTGAATCGGCTGAGCTATAGTAAGGTGATTTCTTCGAATCGATTTTTCTGTGAAATGTATGGAAATAATCAACCAATTTTAATGTGGTTTGGCATAACAATTACAAGTCCCGAGACCTATCATTTGAGGTATCAAGAACCGCAATCGGAGCACAATTGCAGATTTTGGATTTTTACAGCTCTGAATCGGCTGAGCTATAGTAAGGTGAATTTCTTCGAATCGAACTTTCTACGAAATGTATGGTATAGCAATTACAGGTCTCGTGACCTATCATTTAAGGTATCAAGAACCGCAATTGGAGCACAATTGCAGATTTCGGATTTTTACAGCTCTGAATCGGCTGAGCTATAGTAACGTGATTTCTTCGAATCGATTTTTCTGTGAAATGTATGGAAATAATCAACCAATTTTAATGTGGTTTGGCATAACAATTACAAGTCCCGAGACCTATCATTTGAGGTATCAAGAACCGCAATCGGAGCACAATTGCAGATTTCGGATTTTTACAGCTCTGAATCGGCTGAGCTATAGTAAGGTGATTTCTTCGAATCGATTTTTCTGTGAAATGTATGGAAATAATCAACCAATTTTAATGTGGTTTGGCATAACAATTACAAGTCCTGAGACCTATCATTTGAGGTATCAAGAACCGCAATCGGAGCACAATTGCAGATTTCGGATTTTTACTGCTCTGAATCGGCTGAGCTATAGTAAGGTGATTTCTTCGAATCGATTTTTCTGTGAAATGTATGGAAATAATCAACCAATTTTAATGTGGTTTGGCATAACAATTACAAGTCCCGAGACCTATCATTTGAGGTATCAAGAACCGCAATCGGAGCACAATTGCAGATTTTGGATTTTTACAGCTCTGAATCGGCTGAGCTATAGTAAGGTGAATTTCTTCGAATCGAACTTTCTACGAAATGTATGGTATAGCAATTACAGGTCTCGTGACCTATCATTTAAGGTATCAAGAACCGCAATTGGAGCACAATTGCAGATTTCGGATTTTTACAGCTCTGAATCGGCTGAGCTATAGTAAGGTGATTTTCTTCGAATCGAACTTTCTACGAAATGTATGGTATAGCAATTAAAGGTCTCGTGACCTATCATTTAAGGTATCAAGAACCGCAATTGGAGCACAATTGCAGATTTCGGATTTTTACAGCTCTGAATCGGCTGAGCTATAGTAAGGTGATTTCTTCGAATCGATTTTTCTGTTAAATGTATGGAAATAATCAACCAATTTTAATGTGGTTTGGCATAACAATTACAAGTCCCGAGACCTATCATTTGAGGTATCAAGAACCGCAATCGGAGCACAATTGCAGATTTCGGATTTTTACAGCTCTGAATCGGCTGAGCTATAGTAAGGTGATTTCTTCGAATCGATTTTTCTGTGAAATGTATGGAAATAATCAACCAATTTTAATGTGGTTTGGCATAACAATTACAAGTCCCGAGACCTATCATTTGAGGTATCAAGAACCGCAATCGGAGCACAATTGCAGATTTCGGATTTTTACTGTTCTGAATCGGCTGAGCTATAGTAAGGTGATTTCTTCGAATCGATTTTTCTGTTAAATGTATGGAAATAATCAACCAATTTTAATGTGGTTTGGCATAACAATTACAAGTCCCGAGACCTATCATTTGAGGTATCAAGAACCGCAATTGGAGCACAATTGCAGATTTCGGATTTTTACAGCTCTGAATCGGCTGAGCTATAGTAAGGTGATTTTCTTCGAATCGAACTTTCTACGAAATGTATGGTATAGCAATTACAGGTCTCGTGACCTATCATTTGAGGTATCAAGAACCGCAATTGGAGCACAATTGCAGATTTCGGATTTTTACAGCTCTGAATCGGCTGAGCTATAGTAAGGTGATTTCTTCGAATCGATTTTTCTGTTAAATGTATGGAAATAATCAACCAATTTTAATGTGGTTTGGCATAACAATTACAAGTCCCGAGACCTATCATTTGAGGTATCAAGAACCGCAATCGGAGCACAATTGCAGATTTCGGATTTTTACAGCTCTGAATCGGCTGAGCTATAGTAAGGTGATTTCTTCGAATCGATTTTTCTGTGAAATGTATGGAAATAATCAACCAATTTTAATGTGGTTTGGCATAACAATTACAAGTCCCGAGACCTATCATTTGAGGTATCAAGAACCGCAATCGGAGCACAATTGCAGATTTCGGATTTTTACAGCTCTGAATCGGCTGAGCTATAGTAAGGTGATTTTCTTCGAATCGAACTTTCTACGAAATGTATGGTATAGCAATTACAGGTCTCGTGACCTATCATTTAAGGTATCAAGAACCGCAATTGGAGCACAATTGCAGATTTCGGATTTTTACAGCTCTGAATCGGCTGAGCTATAGTAAGGTGATTTCTTCGAATCGATTTTTCTGTGAAATGTATGGAAATAATCAACCAATTTTAATGTGGTTTGGCATAACAATTACAAGTCCCGAGACCTATCATTTGAGGTATCAAGAACCGCAATCGGAGCACAATTGCAGATTTCGGATTTTTACAGCTCTGAATCGGCTGAGCTATAGTAAGGTGATTTCTTCGAATCGATTTTTCTGTTAAATGTATGGAAATAATCAACCAATTTTAATGTGGTTTGGCATAACAATTACAAGTCCCGAGACCTATCATTTGAGGTATCAAGAACCGCAATCGGAGCACAATTGCAGATTTCGGATTTTTACAGCTCTGAATCGGCTGAGCTATAGTAAGGTGATTTCTTCGAATCGATTTTTCTGTGAAATGTATGGAAATAATCAACCAATTTTAATGTGGTTTGGCATAACAATTACAAGTCCCGAGACCTATCATTTGAGGTATCAAGAACCGCAATCGGAGCACAATTGCAGATTTCGGATTTTTACAGCTCTGAATCGGCTGAGCTATAGTAAGGTGATTTCTTCGAATCGATTTTTCTGTGAAATGTATGGAAATAATCAACCAATTTTAATGTGGTTTGGCATAACAATTACAAGTCCCGAGACCTATTATTTGAGGTATCAAGAACCGCAATCGGAGCACAATTGCAGATTTCGGATTTTTACAGCTCTGAATCGGCTGAGCTATAGTAAGGTGATTTCTTCGAATCGATTTTTCTGTTAAATGTATGGAAATAATCAACCAATTTTAATGTGGTTTGGCATAACAATTACAAGTCCCGAGACCTATCATTTGAGGTATCAAGAACCGCAATCGGAGCACAATTGCAGATTTCGGATTTTTACAGCTCTGAATCGGCTGAGCTATAGTAAGGTGATTTCTTCGAATCGATTTTTCTGTGAAATGTATGGAAATAATCAACCAATTTTAATGTGGTTTGGCATAACAATTACAAGTCCCGAGACCTATCATTTGAGGTATCAAGAACCGCAATCGGAGCACAATTGCAGATTTCGGATTTTTACAGCTCTGAATCGGCTGAGCTATAGTAAGGTGATTTTATTCGAATCGAACTTTCTACGAAATGTATGGTATAGCAATTACAGGTCTCGTGACCTATCATTTAAGGTATCAAGAACCGCAATTGGAGCACAATTGCAGATTTCGGATTTTTACTGCTCTGAATCGGCTGAGCTATAGTAAGGTGATTTCTTCGAATCGATTTTTCTGTGAAATGTATGGAAATAATCAACCAATTTTAATGTGGTTTGGCATAACAATTACAAGTCCCGAGACCTATCATTTGAGGTATCAAGAACCGCAATCGGAGCACAATTGCAGATTTCGGATTTTTACAGCTCTGAATCGGCTGAGCTATAGTAAGGTGATTTCTTCGAATCGATTTTTCTGTGAAATGTATGGAAATAATCAACCAATTTTAATGTGGTTTGGCATAACAATTACAAGTCCCGAGACCTATCATTTGAGGTATCAAGAACCGCAATCGGAGCACAATTGCAGATTTCGGATTTTTACAGCTCTGAATCGGCTGAGCTATAGTAAGGTGATTATTTCGAATCGATTTTTCTGTGAAATGTATGGAAATAATCAACCAATTTTAATGTGGTTTGGCATAACAATTACAAGTCCCGAGACCTATCATTTGAGGTATCAAGAACCGCAATCGGAGCACAATTGCAGATTTCGGATTTTTACTGCTCTGAATCGGCTGAGCTATAGTAAGGTGATTTCTTCGAATCGATTTTTCTGTTAAATGTATGGAAATAATCAACCAATTTTAATGTGGTTTGGCATAACAATTACAAGTCCCGAGACCTATCATTTGAGGTATCAAGAACCGCAATCGGAGCACAATTGCAGATTTCGGATTTTTACAGCTCTGAATCGGCTGAGCTATAGTAAGGTGATTTTCTTCGAATCGAACTTTCTACGAAATGTATGGTATAGCAATTACAGGTCTCGTGACCTATCATTTAAGGTATCAAGAACCGCAATTGGAGCACAATTGCAGATTTCGGATTTTTACAGCTCTGAATCGGCTGAGCTATAGTAAGGTGATTTCTTCGAATCGATTTTTCTGTTAAATGTATGGAAATAATCAACCAATTTTAATGTGGTTTGGCATAACAATTACAAGTCCCGAGACCTATCATTTGAGGTATCAAGAACCGCAATCGGAGCACAATTGCAGATTTCGGATTTTTACAGCTCTGAATCGGCTGAGCTATAGTAAGGTGATTTCTTCGAATCGATTTTTCTGTGAAATGTATGGAAATAATCAACCAATTTTAATGTGGTTTGGCATAACAATTACAAGTCCCGAGACCTATCATTTGAGGTATCAAGAACCGCAATCGGAGCACAATTGCAGATTTCGGATTTTTACTGCTCTGAATCGGCTGAGCTATAGTAAGGTGATTTCTTCGAATCGATTTTTCTGTTAAATGTATGGAAATAATCAACCAATTTTAATGTGGTTTGGCATAACAATTACAAGTCCCGAGACCTATCATTTGAGGTATCAAGAACCGCAATCGGAGCACAATTGCAGATTTCGGATTTTTACAGCTCTGAATCGGCTGAGCTATAGTAAGGTGATTTCTTCGAATCGATTTTTCTGTGAAATGTATGGAAATAATCAACCAATTTTAATGTGGTTTGGCATAACAATTACAAGTCCCGAGACCTATCATTTGAGGTATCAAGAACCGCAATCGGAGCACAATTGCAGATTTCGGATTTTTACAGCTCTGAATCGGCTGAGCTATAGTAAGGTGATTTCTTCGAATCGATTTTTCTGTGAAATGTATGGAAATAATCAACCAATTTTAATGTGGTTTGGCATAACAATTACAAGTCCCGAGACCTATCATTTGAGGTATCAAGAACCGCAATCGGAGCACAATTGCAGATTTCGGATTTTTACAGCTCTGAATCGGCTGAGCTATAGTAAGGTGATTTTCTTCGAATCGAACTTTCTACGAAATGTATGGTATAGCAATTACAGGTCTCGTGACCTATCATTTAAGGTATCAAGAACCGCAATTGGAGCACAATTGCAGATTTCGGATTTTTACAGCTCTGAATCGGCTGAGCTATAGTAAGGTGATTTCTTCGAATCGATTTTTCTGTTAAATGTATGGAAATAATCAACCAATTTTAATGTGGTTTGGCATAACAATTACAAGTCCCGAGACCTATCATTTGAGGTATCAAGAACCGCAATCGGAGCACAATTGCAGATTTCGGATTTTTACAGCTCTGAATCGGCTGAGCTATAGTAAGGTGATTTTCTTCGAATCGAACTTTCTACGAAATGTATGGTATAGCAATTACAGGTCTCGTGACCTATCATTTAAGGTATCAAGAACCGCAATTGGAGCACAATTGCAGATTTCGGATTTTTACAGCTCTGAATCGGCTGAGCTATAGTAAGGTGATTTCTTCGAATCGATTTTTCTGTTAAATGTATGGAAATAATCAACCAATTTTAATGTGGTTCGGCATAACAATTACAAGTCCCGAGACCTATCATTTGAGGTATCAAGAACCGCAATCGGAGCACAATTGCAGATTTCGGATTTTTACAGCTCTGAATCGGCTGAGCTATAGTAAGGTGATTTTCTTCGAATCGAACTTTCTACGAAATGTATGGTATAGCAATTACAGGTCTCGTGACCTATCATTTAAGGTATCAAGAACCGCAATTGGAGCACAATTGCAGATTTCGGATTTTTACAGCTCTGAATCGGCTGAGCTATAGTAAGGTGATTTCTTCGAATCGATTTTTCTGTTAAATGTATGGAAATAATCAACCAATTTTAATGTGGTTTGGCATAACAATTACAAGTCCCGAGACCTATCATTTGAGGTATCAAGAACCGCAATCGGAGCACAATTGCAGATTTCGGATTTTTACAGCTCTGAATCGGCTGAGCTATAGTAAGGTGATTTCTTCGAATCGATTTTTCTGTTAAATGTATGGAAATAATCAACCAATTTTAATGTGGTTTGGCATAACAATTACAAGTCCCGAGACCTATCATTTGAGGTATCAAGAACCGCAATCGGAGCACAATTGCAGATTTCGGATTTTTACAGCTCTGAATCGGCTGAGCTATAGTAAGGTGATTTTCTTCGAATCGAACTTTCTACGAAATGTATGGTATAGCAATTACAGGTCTCGTGACCTATCATTTAAGGTATCAAGAACCGCAATTGGAGCACAATTGCAGATTTCGGATTTTTACAGCTCTGAATCGGCTGAGCTATAGTAAGGTGATTTCTTCGAATCGATTTTTCTGTTAAATGTATGGAAATAATCAACCAATTTTAATGTGGTTTGGCATAACAATTACAAGTCCCGAGACCTATCATTTGAGGTATCAAGAACCGCAATCGGAGCACAATTGCAGATTTCGGATTTTTACAGCTCTGAATCGGCTGAGCTATAGTAAGGTGATTTTCTTCGAATCGAACTTTCTACGAAATGTATGGTATAGCAATTACAGGTCTCGTGACCTATCATTTAAGGTATCAAGAACCGCAATTGGAGCACAATTGCAGATTTCGGATTTTTACAGCTCTGAATCGGCTGAGCTATAGTAAGGTGATTTCTTCGAATCGATTTTTCTGTTAAATGTATGGAAATAATCAACCAATTTTAATGTGGTTTGGCATAACAATTACAAGTCCCGAGACCTATCATTTGAGGTATCAAGAACCGCAATCGGAGCACAATTGCAGATTTCGGATTTTTACAGCTCTGAATCGGCTGAGCTATAGTAAGGTGATTTTCTTCGAATCGAACTTTCTACGAAATGTATGGTATAGCAATTACAGGTCTCGTGACCTATCATTTAAGGTATCAAGAACCGCAATTGGAGCACAATTGCAGATTTCGGATTTTTACAGCTCTGAATCGGCTGAGCTATAGTAAGGTGATTTCTTCGAATCGATTTTTCTGTTAAATGTATGGAAATAATCAACCAATTTTAATGTGGTTTGGCATAACAATTACAAGTCCCGAGACCTATCATTTGAGGTATCAAGAACCGCAATTGGAGCACAATTGCAGATTTCGGATTTTTACAGCTCTGAATCGGCTGAGCTATAGTAAGGTGATTTTCTTCGAATCGAACTTTCTACGAAATGTATGGTATAGCAATTACAGGTCTCGTGACCTATCATTTAAGGTATCAAGAACCGCAATTGGAGCACAATTGCAGATTTCGGATTTTTACAGCTCTGAATCGGCTGAGCTATAGTAAGGTGATTTCTTCGAATCGATTTTTCTGTTAAATGTATGGAAATAATCAACCAATTTTAATGTGGTTTGGCATAACAATTACAAGTCCCGAGACCTATCATTTGAGGTATCAAGAACCGCAATCGGAGCACAATTGCAGATTTCGGATTTTTACAGCTCTGAATCGGCTGAGCTATAGTAAGGTGATTTTCTTCGAATCGAACTTTCTACGAAATGTATGGTATAGCAATTACAGGTCTCGTGACCTATCATTTAAGGTATCAAGAACCGCAATTGGAGCACAATTGCAGATTTCGGATTTTTACAGCTCTGAATCGGCTGAGCTATAGTAAGGTGATTTCTTCGAATCGATTTTTCTGTTAAATGTATGGAAATAATCAACCAATTTTAATGTGGTTTGGCATAACAATTACAAGTCCCGAGACCTATCATTTGAGGTATCAAGAACCGCAATCGGAGCACAATTGCAGATTTCGGATTTTTACAGCTCTGGATCGGCTGAGCTATAGTAAGGTGATTTTCTTCGAATCGAACTTTCTACGAAATGTATGGTATAGCAATTACAGGTCTCGTGACCTATCATTTAAGGTATCAAGAACCGCAATTGGAGCACAATTGCAGATTTCGGATTTTTACAGCTCTGAATCGGCTGAGCTATAGTAAGGTGATTTCTTCGAATCGATTTTTCTGTTAAATGTATGGAAATAATCAACCAATTTTAATGTGGTTTGGCATAACAATTACAAGTCCCGAGACCTATCATTTGAGGTATCAAGAACCGCAATTGGAGCACAATTGCAGATTTCGGATTTTTACAGCTCTGAATCGGCTGAGCTATAGTAAGGTGATTTTCTTCGAATCGAACTTTCTACGAAATGTATGGTATAGCAATTACAGGTCTCGTGACCTATCATTTAAGGTATCAAGAACCGCAATTGGAGCACAATTGCAGATTTCGGATTTTTACAGCTCTGAATCGGCTGAGCTATAGTAAGGTGATTTCTTCGAATCGATTTTTCTGTTAAATGTATGGAAATAATCAACCAATTTTAATGTGGTTTGGCATAACAATTACAAGTCCCGAGACCTATCATTTGAGGTATCAAGAACCGCAATCGGAGCACAATTGCAGATTTCGGATTTTTACAGCTCTGGATCGGCTGAGCTATAGTAAGGTGATTTTCTTCGAATCGAACTTTCTACGAAATGTATGGTATAGCAATTACAGGTCTCGTGACCTATCATTTAAGGTATCAAGAACCGCAATTGGAGCACAATTGCAGATTTCGGATTTTTACAGCTCTGAATCGGCTGAGCTATAGTAAGGTGATTTCTTCGAATCGATTTTTCTGTTAAATGTATGGAAATAATCAACCAATTTTAATGTGGTTTGGCATAACAATTACAAGTCCCGAGACCTATCATTTGAGGTATCAAGAACCGCAATCGGAGCACAATTGCAGATTTCGGATTTTTACAGCTCTGGATCGGCTGAGCTATAGTAAGGTGATTTTCTTCGAATCGAACTTTCTACGAAATGTATGGTATAGCAATTACAGGTCTCGTGACCTATCATTTAAGGTATCAAGAACCGCAATTGGAGCACAATTGCAGATTTCGGATTTTTACAGCTCTGAATCGGCTGAGCTATAGTAAGGTGATTTCTTCGAATCGATTTTTCTGTTAAATGTATGGAAATAATCAACCAATTTTAATGTGGTTTGGCATAACAATTACAAGTCCCGAGACCTATCATTTGAGGTATCAAGAACCGCAATCGGAGCACAATTGCAGATTTCGGATTTTTACAGCTCTGAATCGGCTGAGCTATAGTAAGGTGATTTTCTTCGAATCGAACTTTCTACGAAATGTATGGTATAGCAATTACAGGTCTCGTGACCTATCATTTAAGGTATCAAGAACCGCAATTGGAGCACAATTGCAGATTTCGGATTTTTACAGCTCTGAATCGGCTGAGCTATAGTAAGGTGATTTCTTCGAATCGATTTTTCTGTTAAATGTATGGAAATAATCAACCAATTTTAATGTGGTTTGGCATAACAATTACAAGTCCCGAGACCTATCATTTGAGGTATCAAGAACCGCAATCGGAGCACAATTGCAGATTTCGGATTTTTACAGCTCTGAATCGGCTGAGCTATAGTAAGGTGATTTTCTTCGAATCGAACTTTCTACGAAATGTATGGTATAGCAATTACAGGTCTCGTGACCTATCATTTAAGGTATCAAGAACCGCAATTGGAGCACAATTGCAGATTTCGGATTTTTACAGCTCTGAATCGGCTGAGCTATAGTAAGGTGATTTCTTCGAATCGATTTTTCTGTTAAATGTATGGAAATAATCAACCAATTTTAATGTGGTTTGGCATAACAATTACAAGTCCCGAGACCTATCATTTGAGGTATCAAGAACCGCAATCGGAGCACAATTGCAGATTTCGGATTTTTACAGCTCTGGATCGGCTGAGCTATAGTAAGGTGATTTTCTTCGAATCGAACTTTCTACGAAATGTATGGTATAGCAATTACAGGTCTCGTGACCTATCATTTAAGGTATCAAGAACCGCAATTGGAGCACAATTGCAGATTTCGGATTTTTACAGCTCTGAATCGGCTGAGCTATAGTAAGGTGATTTCTTCGAATCGATTTTTCTGTTAAATGTATGGAAATAATCAACCAATTTTAATGTGGTTTGGCATAACAATTACAAGTCCCGAGACCTATCATTTGAGGTATCAAGAACCGCAATCGGAGCACAATTGCAGATTTCGGATTTTTACAGCTCTGAATCGGCTGAGCTATAGTAAGGTGATTTTCTTCGAATCGAACTTTCTACGAAATGTATGGTATAGCAATTACAGGTCTCGTGACCTATCATTTAAGGTATCAAGAACCGCAATTGGAGCACAATTGCAGATTTCGGATTTTTACAGCTCTGAATCGGCTGAGCTATAGTAAGGTGATTTCTTCGAATCGATTTTTCTGTTAAATGTATGGAAATAATCAACCAATTTTAATGTGGTTTGGCATAACAATTACAAGTCCCGAGACCTATCATTTGAGGTATCAAGAACCGCAATCGGAGCACAATTGCAGATTTCGGATTTTTACAGCTCTGGATCGGCTGAGCTATAGTAAGGTGATTTTCTTCGAATCGAACTTTCTACGAAATGTATGGTATAGCAATTACAGGTCTCGTGACCTATCATTTAAGGTATCAAGAACCGCAATTGGAGCACAATTGCAGATTTCGGATTTTTACAGCTCTGAATCGGCTGAGCTATAGTAAGGTGATTTCTTCGAATCGATTTTTCTGTTAAATGTATGGAAATAATCAACCAATTTTAATGTGGTTTGGCATAACAATTACAAGTCCCGAGACCTATCATTTGAGGTATCAAGAACCGCAATCGGAGCACAATTGCAGATTTCGGATTTTTACAGCTCTGATCGGCTGAGCTATAGTAAGGTGATTTTCTTCGAATCGAACTTTCTACGAAATGTATGGTATAGCAATTACAGGTCTCGTGACCTATCATTTAAGGTATCAAGAACCGCAATTGGAGCACAATTGCAGATTTCGGATTTTTACAGCTCTGAATCGGCTGAGCTATAGTAAGGTGATTTCTTCGAATCGATTTTTCTGTTAAATGTATGGAAATAATCAACCAATTTTAATGTGGTTTGGCATAACAATTACAAGTCCCGAGACCTATCATTTGAGGTATCAAGAACCGCAATCGGAGCACAATTGCAGATTTCGGATTTTTACAGCTCTGAATCGGCTGAGCTATAGTAAGGTGATTTTCTTCGAATCGAACTTTCTACGAAATGTATGGTATAGCAATTACAGGTCTCGTGACCTATCATTTAAGGTATCAAGAACCGCAATTGGAGCACAATTGCAGATTTCGGATTTTTACAGCTCTGAATCGGCTGAGCTATAGTAAGGTGATTTCTTCGAATCGATTTTTCTGTTAAATGTATGGAAATAATCAACCAATTTTAATGTGGTTTGGCATAACAATTACAAGTCCCGAGACCTATCATTTGAGGTATCAAGAACCGCAATCGGAGCACAATTGCAGATTTCGGATTTTTACAGCTCTGAATCGGCTGAGCTATAGTAAGGTGATTTTCTTCGAATCGAACTTTCTACGAAATGTATGGTATAGCAATTACAGGTCTCGTGACCTATCATTTAAGGTATCAAGAACCGCAATTGGAGCACAATTGCAGATTTCGGATTTTACAGCTCTGAATCGGCTGAGCTATAGTAAGGTGATTTCTTCGAATCGATTTTTCTGTTAAATGTATGGAAATAATCAACCAATTTTAATGTGGTTTGGCATAACAATTACAAGTCCCGAGACCTATCATTTGAGGTATCAAGAACCGCAATCGGAGCACAATTGCAGATTTCGGATTTTTACAGCTCTGAATCGGCTGAGCTATAGTAAGGTGATTTTCTTCGAATCGAACTTTCTACGAAATGTATGGTATAGCAATTACAGGTCTCGTGACCTATCATTTAAGGTATCAAGAACCGCAATTGGAGCACAATTGCAGATTTCGGATTTTTACAGCTCTGAATCGGCTGAGCTATAGTAAGGTGATTTCTTCGAATCGATTTTTCTGTTAAATGTATGGAAATAATCAACCAATTTTAATGTGGTTTGGCATAACAATTACAAGTCCCGAGACCTATCATTTGAGGTATCAAGAACCGCAATCGGAGCACAATTGCAGATTTCGGATTTTTACAGCTCTGAATCGGCTGAGCTATAGTAAGGTGATTTTCTTCGAATCGAACTTTCTACGAAATGTATGGTATAGCAATTACAGGTCTCGTGACCTATCATTTAAGGTATCAAGAACCGCAATTGGAGCACAATTGCAGATTTCGGATTTTTACAGCTCTGAATCGGCTGAGCTATAGTAAGGTGATTTCTTCGAATCGATTTTTCTGTTAAATGTATGGAAATAATCAACCAATTTTAATGTGGTTTGGCATAACAATTACAAGTCCCGAGACCTATCATTTGAGGTATCAAGAACCGCAATCGGAGCACAATTGCAGATTTCGGATTTTTACAGCTCTGAATCGGCTGAGCTATAGTAAGGTGATTTTCTCTTCGAATCGAACTTTCTACGAAATGTATGGTATAGCAATTACAGGTCTCGTGACCTATCATTTAAGGTATCAAGAACCGCAATTGGAGCACAATTGCAGATTTCGGATTTTTACAGCTCTGAATCGGCTGAGCTATAGTAAGGTGATTTCTTCGAATCGATTTTTCTGTTAAATGTATGGAAATAATCAACCAATTTTAATGTGGTTTGGCATAACAATTACAAGTCCCGAGACCTATCATTTGAGGTATCAAGAACCGCAATCGGAGCACAATTGCAGATTTCGGATTTTTACAGCTCTGGATCGGCTGAGCTATAGTAAGGTGATTTTCTTCGAATCGAACTTTCTACGAAATGTATGGTATAGCAATTACAGGTCTCGTGACCTATCATTTAAGGTATCAAGAACCGCAATTGGAGCACAATTGCAGATTTCGGATTTTTACAGCTCTGAATCGGCTGAGCTATAGTAAGGTGATTTCTTCGAATCGATTTTTCTGTTAAATGTATGGAAATAATCAACCAATTTTAATGTGGTTTGGCATAACAATTACAAGTCCCTAGACCTATCATTTGAGGTATCAAGAACCGCAATCGGAGCACAATTGCAGATTTCGGATTTTTACAGCTCTGAATCGGCTGAGCTATAGTAAGGTGATTTTCTTCGAATCGAACTTTCTACGAAATGTATGGTATAGCAATTACAGGTCTCGTGACCTATCATTTAAGGTATCAAGAACCGCAATTGGAGCACAATTGCAGATTTCGGATTTTTACAGCTCTGAATCGGCTGAGCTATAGTAAGGTGATTTCTTCGAATCGATTTTTCTGTTAAATGTATGGAAATAATCAACCAATTTTAATGTGGTTTGGCATAACAATTACAAGTCCCGAGACCTATCATTTGAGGTATCAAGAACCGCAATCGGAGCACAATTGCAGATTTCGGATTTTTACAGCTCTGAATCGGCTGAGCTATAGTAAGGTGATTTTCTTCGAATCGAACTTTCTACGAAATGTATGGTATAGCAATTACAGGTCTCGTGACCTATCATTTAAGGTATCAAGAACCGCAATTGGAGCACAATTGCAGATTTCGGATTTTTACAGCTCTGAATCGGCTGAGCTATAGTAAGGTGATTTCTTCGAATCGATTTTTCTGTTAAATGTATGGAAATAATCAACCAATTTTAATGTGGTTTGGCATAACAATTACAAGTCCCGAGACCTATCATTTGAGGTATCAAGAACCGCAATCGGAGCACAATTGCAGATTTCGGATTTTTACAGCTCTGGATCGGCTGAGCTATAGTAAGGTGATTTTCTTCGAATCGAACTTTCTACGAAATGTATGGTATAGCAATTACAGGTCTCGTGACCTATCATTTAAGGTATCAAGAACCGCAATTGGAGCACAATTGCAGATTTCGGATTTTTACAGCTCTGAATCGGCTGAGCTATAGTAAGGTGATTTCTTCGAATCGATTTTTCTGTTAAATGTATGGAAATAATCAACCAATTTTAATGTGGTTTGGCATAACAATTACAAGTCCCGAGACCTATCATTTGAGGTATCAAGAACCGCAATCGGAGCACAATTGCAGATTTCGGATTTTTACAGCTCTGAATCGGCTGAGCTATAGTAAGGTGATTTTCTTCGAATCGAACTTTCTACGAAATGTATGGTATAGCAATTACAGGTCTCGTGACCTATCATTTAAGGTATCAAGAACCGCAATTGGAGCACAATTGCAGATTTCGGATTTTTACAGCTCTGAATCGGCTGAGCTATAGTAAGGTGATTTCTTCGAATCGATTTTTCTGTTAAATGTATGGAAATAATCAACCAATTTTAATGTGGTTTGGCATAACAATTACAAGTCCCGAGACCTATCATTTGAGGTATCAAGAACCGCAATCGGAGCACAATTGCAGATTTCGGATTTTTACAGCTCTGAATCGGCTGAGCTATAGTAAGGTGATTTTCTTCGAATCGAACTTTCTACGAAATGTATGGTATAGCAATTACAGGTCTCGTGACCTATCATTTAAGGTATCAAGAACCGCAATTGGAGCACAATTGCAGATTTCGGATTTTTACAGCTCTGAATCGGCTGAGCTATAGTAAGGTGATTTCTTCGAATCGATTTTTCTGTTAAATGTATGGAAATAATCAACCAATTTTAATGTGGTTTGGCATAACAATTACAAGTCCCGAGACCTATCATTTGAGGTATCAAGAACCGCAATCGGAGCACAATTGCAGATTTCGGATTTTTACAGCTCTGGATCGGCTGAGCTATAGTAAGGTGATTTTCTTCGAATCGAACTTTCTACGAAATGTATGGTATAGCAATTACAGGTCTCGTGACCTATCATTTAAGGTATCAAGAACCGCAATTGGAGCACAATTGCAGATTTCGGATTTTTACAGCTCTGAATCGGCTGAGCTATAGTAAGGTGATTTCTTCGAATCGATTTTTCTGTTAAATGTATGGAAATAATCAACCAATTTTAATGTGGTTTGGCATAACAATTACAAGTCCCGAGACCTATCATTTGAGGTATCAAGAACCGCAATCGGAGCACAATTGCAGATTTCGGATTTTTACAGCTCTGGATCGGCTGAGCTATAGTAAGGTGATTTTCTTCGAATCGAACTTTCTACGAAATGTATGGTATAGCAATTACAGGTCTCGTGACCTATCATTTAAGGTATCAAGAACCGCAATTGGAGCACAATTGCAGATTTCGGATTTTTACAGCTCTGAATCGGCTGAGCTATAGTAAGGTGATTTCTTCGAATCGATTTTTCTGTTAAATGTATGGAAATAATCAACCAATTTTAATGTGGTTTGGCATAACAATTACAAGTCCCGAGACCTATCATTTGAGGTATCAAGAACCGCAATCGGAGCACAATTGCAGATTTCGGATTTTTACAGCTCTGAATCGGCTGAGCTATAGTAAGGTGATTTTCTTCGAATCGAACTTTCTACGAAATGTATGGTATAGCAATTACAGGTCTCGTGACCTATCATTTAAGGTATCAAGAACCGCAATTGGAGCACAATTGCAGATTTCGGATTTTTACAGCTCTGAATCGGCTGAGCTATAGTAAGGTGATTTCTTCGAATCGATTTTTCTGTTAAATGTATGGAAATAATCAACCAATTTTAATGTGGTTTGGCATAACAATTACAAGTCCCGAGACCTATCATTTGAGGTATCAAGAACCGCAATCGGAGCACAATTGCAGATTTCGGATTTTTACAGCTCTGAATCGGCTGAGCTATAGTAAGGTGATTTTCTTCGAATCGAACTTTCTACGAAATGTATGGTATAGCAATTACAGGTCTCGTGACCTATCATTTAAGGTATCAAGAACCGCAATTGGAGCACAATTGCAGATTTCGGATTTTTACAGCTCTGAATCGGCTGAGCTATAGTAAGGTGATTTCTTCGAATCGATTTTTCTGTTAAATGTATGGAAATAATCAACCAATTTTAATGTGGTTTGGCATAACAATTACAAGTCCCGAGACCTATCATTTGAGGTATCAAGAACCGCAATCGGAGCACAATTGCAGATTTCGGATTTTTACAGCTCTGGATCGGCTGAGCTATAGTAAGGTGATTTTCTTCGAATCGAACTTTCTACGAAATGTATGGTATAGCAATTACAGGTCTCGTGACCTATCATTTAAGGTATCAAGAACCGCAATTGGAGCACAATTGCAGATTTCGGATTTTAACAGCTCTGAATCGGCTGAGCTATAGTAAGGTGATTTCTTCGAATCGATTTTTCTGTTAAATGTATGGAAATAATCAACCAATTTTAATGTGGTTTGGCATAACAATTACAAGTCCCGAGACCTATCATTTGAGGTATCAAGAACCGCAATCGGAGCACAATTGCAGATTTCGGATTTTTACAGCTCTGAATCGGCTGAGCTATAGTAAGGTGATTTTCTTCGAATCGAACTTTCTACGAAATGTATGGTATAGCAATTACAGGTCTCGTGACCTATCATTTAAGGTATCAAGAACCGCAATTGGAGCACAATTGCAGATTTCGGATTTTTACAGCTCTGAATCGGCTGAGCTATAGTAAGGTGATTTCTTCGAATCGATTTTTCTGTTAAATGTATGGAAATAATCAACCAATTTTAATGTGGTTTGGCATAACAATTACAAGTCCCGAGACCTATCATTTGAGGTATCAAGAACCGCAATCGGAGCACAATTGCAGATTTCGGATTTTTACAGCTCTGAATCGGCTGAGCTATAGTAAGGTGATTTTCTTCGAATCGAACTTTCTACGAAATGTATGGTATAGCAATTACAGGTCTCGTGACCTATCATTTAAGGTATCAAGAACCGCAATTGGAGCACAATTGCAGATTTCGGATTTTTACAGCTCTGAATCGGCTGAGCTATAGTAAGGTGATTTCTTCGAATCGATTTTTCTGTTAAATGTATGGAAATAATCAACCAATTTTAATGTGGTTTGGCATAACAATTACAAGTCCCGAGACCTATCATTTGAGGTATCAAGAACCGCAATCGGAGCACAATTGCAGATTTCGGATTTTTACAGCTCTGAATCGGCTGAGCTATAGTAAGGTGATTTTCTTCGAATCGAACTTTCTACGAAATGTATGGTATAGCAATTACAGGTCTCGTGACCTATCATTTAAGGTATCAAGAACCGCAATTGGAGCACAATTGCAGATTTCGGATTTTTACAGCTCTGAATCGGCTGAGCTATAGTAAGGTGATTTCTTCGAATCGATTTTTCTGTTAAATGTATGGAAATAATCAACCAATTTTAATGTGGTTTGGCATAACAATTACAAGTCCCGAGACCTATCATTTGAGGTATCAAGAACCGCAATCGGAGCACAATTGCAGATTTCGGATTTTTACAGCTCTGAATCGGCTGAGCTATAGTAAGGTGATTTTCTTCGAATCGAACTTTCTACGAAATGTATGGTATAGCAATTACAGGTCTCGTGACCTATCATTTAAGGTATCAAGAACCGCAATTGGAGCACAATTGCAGATTTCGGATTTTTACAGCTCTGAATCGGCTGAGCTATAGTAAGGTGATTTCTTCGAATCGATTTTTCTGTTAAATGTATGGAAATAATCAACCAATTTTAATGTGGTTTGGCATAACAATTACAAGTCCCGAGACCTATCATTTGAGGTATCAAGAACCGCAATCGGAGCACAATTGCAGATTTCGGATTTTTACAGCTCTGGATCGGCTGAGCTATAGTAAGGTGATTTTCTTCGAATCGAACTTTCTACGAAATGTATGGTATAGCAATTACAGGTCTCGTGACCTATCATTTAAGGTATCAAGAACCGCAATTGGAGCACAATTGCAGATTTCGGATTTTTACAGCTCTGAATCGGCTGAGCTATAGTAAGGTGATTTCTTCGAATCGATTTTTCTGTTAAATGTATGGAAATAATCAACCAATTTTAATGTGGTTTGGCATAACAATTACAAGTCCCGAGACCTATCATTTGAGGTATCAAGAACCGCAATCGGAGCACAATTGCAGATTTCGGATTTTTACAGCTCTGGATCGGCTGAGCTATAGTAAGGTGATTTTCTTCGAATCGAACTTTCTACGAAATGTATGGTATAGCAATTACAGGTCTCGTGACCTATCATTTAAGGTATCAAGAACCGCAATTGGAGCACAATTGCAGATTTCGGATTTTTACAGCTCTGAATCGGCTGAGCTATAGTAAGGTGATTTCTTCGAATCGATTTTTCTGTTAAATGTATGGAAATAATCAACCAATTTTAATGTGGTTTGGCATAACAATTACAAGTCCCGAGACCTATCATTTGAGGTATCAAGAACCGCAATCGGAGCACAATTGCAGATTTCGGATTTTTACAGCTCTGAATCGGCTGAGCTATAGTAAGGTGATTTTCTTCGAATCGAACTTTCTACGAAATGTATGGTATAGCAATTACAGGTCTCGTGACCTATCATTTAAGGTATCAAGAACCGCAATTGGAGCACAATTGCAGATTTCGGATTTTTACAGCTCTGAATCGGCTGAGCTATAGTAAGGTGATTTCTTCGAATCGATTTTTCTGTTAAATGTATGGAAATAATCAACCAATTTTAATGTGGTTTGGCATAACAATTACAAGTCCCGAGACCTATCATTTGAGGTATCAAGAACCGCAATCGGAGCACAATTGCAGATTTCGGATTTTTACAGCTCTGAATCGGCTGAGCTATAGTAAGGTGATTTTCTTCGAATCGAACTTTCTACGAAATGTATGGTATAGCAATTACAGGTCTCGTGACCTATCATTTAAGGTATCAAGAACCGCAATTGGAGCACAATTGCAGATTTCGGATTTTTACAGCTCTGAATCGGCTGAGCTATAGTAAGGTGATTTCTTCGAATCGATTTTTCTGTTAAATGTATGGAAATAATCAACCAATTTTAATGTGGTTTGGCATAACAATTACAAGTCCCGAGACCTATCATTTGAGGTATCAAGAACCGCAATCGGAGCACAATTGCAGATTTCGGATTTTTACAGCTCTGGATCGGCTGAGCTATAGTAAGGTGATTTTCTTCGAATCGAACTTTCTACGAAATGTATGGTATAGCAATTACAGGTCTCGTGACCTATCATTTAAGGTATCAAGAACCGCAATTGGAGCACAATTGCAGATTTCGGATTTTTACAGCTCTGAATCGGCTGAGCTATAGTAAGGTGATTTCTTCGAATCGATTTTTCTGTTAAATGTATGGAAATAATCAACCAATTTTAATGTGGTTTGGCATAACAATTACAAGTCCCGAGACCTATCATTTGAGGTATCAAGAACCGCAATCGGAGCACAATTGCAGATTTCGGATTTTTACAGCTCTGAATCGGCTGAGCTATAGTAAGGTGATTTTCTTCGAATCGAACTTTCTACGAAATGTATGGTATAGCAATTACAGGTCTCGTGACCTATCATTTAAGGTATCAAGAACCGCAATTGGAGCACAATTGCAGATTTCGGATTTTTACAGCTCTGAATCGGCTGAGCTATAGTAAGGTGATTTCTTCGAATCGATTTTTCTGTTAAATGTATGGAAATAATCAACCAATTTTAATGTGGTTTGGCATAACAATTACAAGTCCCGAGACCTATCATTTGAGGTATCAAGAACCGCAATCGGAGCACAATTGCAGATTTCGGATTTTTACAGCTCTGAATCGGCTGAGCTATAGTAAGGTGATTTTCTTCGAATCGAACTTTCTACGAAATGTATGGTATAGCAATTACAGGTCTCGTGACCTATCATTTAAGGTATCAAGAACCGCAATTGAGCACAATTGCAGATTTCGGATTTTTACAGCTCTGAATCGGCTGAGCTATAGTAAGGTGATTTCTTCGAATCGATTTTTCTGTTAAATGTATGGAAATAATCAACCAATTTTAATGTGGTTTGGCATAACAATTACAAGTCCCGAGACCTATCATTTGAGGTATCAAGAACCGCAATCGGAGCACAATTGCAGATTTCGGATTTTTACAGCTCTGAATCGGCTGAGCTATAGTAAGGTGATTTTTCTTCGAATCGAACTTTCTACGAAATGTATGGTATAGCAATTACAGGTCTCGTGACCTATCATTTAAGGTATCAAGAACCGCAATTGGAGCACAATTGCAGATTTCGGATTTTTACAGCTCTGAATCGGCTGAGCTATAGTAAGGTGATTTCTTCGAATCGATTTTTCTGTTAAATGTATGGAAATAATCAACCAATTTTAATGTGGTTTGGCATAAACAATTACAAGTCCCGAGACCTATCATTTGAGGTATCAAGAACCGCAATCGGAGCACAATTGCAGATTTCGGATTTTTACAGCTCTGAATCGGCTGAGCTATAGTAAGGTGATTTTCTTCGAATCGAACTTTCTACGAAATGTATGGTATAGCAATTACAGGTCTCGTGACCTATCATTTAAGGTATCAAGAACCGCAATTGGAGCACAATTGCAGATTTCGGATTTTTACAGCTCTGAATCGGCTGAGCTATAGTAAGGTGATTTCTTCGAATCGATTTTTCTGTTAAATGTATGGAAATAATCAACCAATTTTAATGTGGTTTGGCATAACAATTACAAGTCCCGAGACCTATCATTTGAGGTATCAAGAACCGCAATCGGAGCACAATTGCAGATTTCGGATTTTTACAGCTCTGGATCGGCTGAGCTATAGTAAGGTGATTTTCTTCGAATCGAACTTTCTACGAAATGTATGGTATAGCAATTACAGGTCTCGTGACCTATCATTTAAGGTATCAAGAACCGCAATTGGAGCACAATTGCAGATTTCGGATTTTTACAGCTCTGAATCGGCTGAGCTATAGTAAGGTGATTTCTTCGAATCGATTTTTCTGTTAAATGTATGGAAATAATCAACCAATTTTAATGTGGTTTGGCATAACAATTACAAGTCCCGAGACCTATCATTTGAGGTATCAAGAACCGCAATCGGAGCACAATTGCAGATTTCGGATTTTTACAGCTCTGGATCGGCTGAGCTATAGTAAGGTGATTTTCTTCGAATCGAACTTTCTACGAAATGTATGGTATAGCAATTACAGGTCTCGTGACCTATCATTTAAGGTATCAAGAACCGCAATTGGAGCACAATTGCAGATTTCGGATTTTTACAGCTCTGAATCGGCTGAGCTATAGTAAGGTGATTTCTTCGAATCGATTTTTCTGTTAAATGTATGGAAATAATCAACCAATTTTAATGTGGTTTGGCATAACAATTACAAGTCCCGAGACCTATCATTTGAGGTATCAAGAACCGCAATCGGAGCACAATTGCAGATTTCGGATTTTTACAGCTCTGAATCGGCTGAGCTATAGTAAGGTGATTTTCTTCGAATCGAACTTTCTACGAAATGTATGGTATAGCAATTACAGGTCTCGTGACCTATCATTTAAGGTATCAAGAACCGCAATTGGAGCACAATTGCAGATTTCGGATTTTTACAGCTCTGAATCGGCTGAGCTATAGTAAGGTGATTTCTTCGAATCGATTTTTCTGTTAAATGTATGGAAATAATCAACCAATTTTAATGTGGTTTGGCATAACAATTACAAGTCCCGAGACCTATCATTTGAGGTATCAAGAACCGCAATCGGAGCACAATTGCAGATTTCGGATTTTTACAGCTCTGAATCGGCTGAGCTATAGTAAGGTGATTTTCTTCGAATCGAACTTTCTACGAAATGTATGGTATAGCAATTACAGGTCTCGTGACCTATCATTTAAGGTATCAAGAACCGCAATTGGAGCACAATTGCAGATTTCGGATTTTTACAGCTCTGAATCGGCTGAGCTATAGTAAGGTGATTTCTTCGAATCGATTTTTCTGTTAAATGTATGGAAATAATCAACCAATTTTAATGTGGTTTGGCATAACAATTACAAGTCCCGAGACCTATCATTTGAGG